>CM031858.1:125683036-125836697 GCA_018697195.1 Certhia americana | reverse complement strand
TTTATTTTATTTTATTTTATTTTATTTTATTTTATTTTATTTTATTTTATTTTATTTTATTTTATTTATATTGTTTAAGACAATGCTCACCTTTTCTTCTTCCTTAAATTTTCAAAAATTATTAAATCTGAAAAAAACTCTCCACCATCAGAATGGGTGTAACATCTGATATCCTGACAGGTTTTTAGTGAGAATACTCTGGAATGTTTGGAAGTACACAGATATGCAATAGGAGGTAAATGTCCATCTGACATGAAACCATACCAGAAGTTATCTGCCACATTCAGGGTCATAACTAATTCCTTAAAATGCTACTTTAGAGTGAATTACAGACATCCTCACAATTACACTATTTTGCTAGATAGAGCAGGATTATTAACATCACTAGCAAAGAGTCCCTCCTGATAACATATTAAATAAGACTTTTAAATTATTAATTATGTACACAAGACTTTTTATTTATTCATTGCATCATAGTGATGAGCATGAGGAAAAATAAATAAAATTTTTCATAAAACCTCAATGCCTAAAATGAGAAAATGTACAAGGGATCAGACTGAACTGCATATTATGGTAGACTGACTGCATGGTAGTGAAGAGGTTTTACTGAAAGAATGTGATGTTGAACAACTAAGCTTCAGAAGTTTTTTCCAGAAGATAATTCCATTTCATAAAGAATATTTATTTTCTGCAGAAAATTTTCTGCAGCTAACATTATTATATTATTTGAATTCTTCTTTAAGAATATAGACTATCTGACACACCGCTTCAATGTAAATATCTGACCATGCTAAATGTCTGGACCTTTGTTATATCCATGCACCTCAAGGCTATACCTCATGTTTTTCCTCTCCCCTCCTTTTAACCTGATTTAATGTTTTAACTTGTCGTAAGGACAGTGAAGAATAACTTGGTATAGTTTAGGATCACAGCTATATTTTGTTGCCCAATGATCAGCCTTTGTTACCTATCTTCCTAATATCATTCCATGTCAAGTACAAGAAAGCCTCTAAAATTTACCTATTAATTCTTCTGCCTTTCCTGTACATCATTTCCTTTTTGTCCTGAAGTTTCTTAGACTACCTTGAAGAAAAATTTGTGTGGTCCAAAAATGAAGTTGTTAATATTTTTGTGATAAATATACTCAGTTTTGATGAAAAGTGAACAATTATATTAAGCATTTAATGAGAATATATGTAGGTAGTAGGTTCATTTGCAAATATCAGAATTTCCATTCTGGATTTCAAAGGAAGAAGGTTAACAATATACAAGAATTAAACTTTCCTTTTAGAGATTTATAAGTGTAAAAATGGATAGTAGGTGCAACCTTTAAGTAGTTAACCAGCATTTTCTATGAATAAAGATGAAATTAAAGAACAAGAAAACCGTTTGATCCAATTTTATATGCCCTATCATTAATCATTGTTAGGAAGAGACTAGTGCATGTTAAATGAGTCTTATATATATTAAGTACAATGCTTTGAAGTACTAAATTAGTCTATTAGATCTGGAGAAATTAATTCTTCATTGAAATAGGTCTACAAAAGCTAGAAGACTAGCAAATATTTCCATTTTTTTATTACAGTACTGGTTCTGTGCAATGTTGAAGATTGTCACAGTTGAAAATACTATTATTAGAAGACTTCTACATCTGTATTGACATGAAAAATTTTTAAAGCATCTCTATCAGCGAATATCAAACAATTTGGATGCATGTACAAAAAATCTCATTATTTTGAACATAAAAGGAATGACAGCAAGGTAATAGTATATTATATAAAAACCATGGGCATTTCAAAGGAAGAATGCAAAAGAGTGCATTAAAAGTACAATATGTGCATACTAAATATTCTAAAGTCTATTTTATATTCCAGGCAAGAAAAAGATGTACGAAGGTGTTGAGGCAATACAGACACAAAATGCATGCAATTTGGTTCAATTTCAAGAAAAGGAGGGAAGAGGATGATGCCTTCTGGAGTCTGACCTGGAACAGAGACTAGCCAGAGCAAAAGGATAAAGTAGGTATTTATTAAAAGGCCTCAATGGGTACACCTCGGCTGCACAAGAGTCCAGCTGGGCTACACCCAAGATGCCCCCAAAATGGTCACAAAATGGATGTCCAATCATGAGGTCTCACACTTTTATAAGTTCTGGTCCATTAGCATATTGGACCATAGCTTCAGGTTATGAAGCTCCATCCTCCTTGTTTTTTCTTCTCACTTCACTGTTGTTTTTGTTCTTGGGCCTGAAAGTTGTCCTTGGTCCCAAGCTATAGAAGGAATTGTTTTGTCTATCTACTCTGTGAAGAGAGCTTAGTAGCACTTAATATGAAACCTAAAACTACTCACTGAAACAGCACAGAATCTAAAAAAATATTAAACCTATTAAGGCATCATTGGGAAGGAGTTTTTACTGGTTAAAATCTAGAAGAACTGTTCATGACCATTCATATTAGCAGAAGTTGGGGAGAGTTTGCACCAACCTCATGGTTCATTTACATCCCAAAATTACAGTTTCACGGTGCACTTGGTGCCTCACTTTCTTGACAGCCTTCCTTCACCAGGACAGATAACAGTGGGAGTATGCAATAAGGGCAGTTGTGTCTGATAGAAATATTCACATATATATGAATTCATTTTTTGGAGAGAGCACATTGCAGTAGGTATTTTCACTGTGTGGCTTCAGGCTCTACTACAAAATAAGAATATAAAAATATATTTCAATAATTTTAATAATATGTAATTATGCAGTGGACAGGCATGAAGAGTGCCTTGGACCCTAGCTTGATTATGATCTTAAAATTTAAATTCTTGAAATTCATTTGTGCCAGCCTAACTTGCTTTCTGTGGAACAATTTTGGGTCCACTACTATGTTGATTTTCTCTTACAGAACAATATAACATGAAAAATGCAAATGAAAGTATACAACTCACTTCAAAAGCTTGTTTGTTTTCAAAGATAATGCTACATCAATGCTTGTGTTTATTTTCCTATTTAGAACAATTTAAATAATAGTTTTGATTAAGTATGCCATGATTTGATATGCAGAAAGGAAATTAAAAGGCTGCCAAATAAAAAAGTGCATGGATATTTATAATTTCCATTTAAAAAAATAATTAATTTAAGAACTGGAGACATATGTAGATGTTATGTTCTGCAGATAGATATATCTTCATCTGTATGTCTGTCATAACTTTTTATAACATTAAGATATAACTCATCTGATTAAGTACACTAATAATATTAATATCATATATAACTCACAAAATATGTCTTATTTTAGTTTGTGTTATCATGTATTATAGAAGTAGTTGTCCTTTTATTTTGTTTGCTTATAAATCTGATCTCTAGCTCTAGAGAATCTCCTTGGCCTTCAACAAATGATCACATATGCTCCTTTGAAAAAAATCCACACAAATCTTCAGCCAGAGCAGATTGCTCCAGTTCTGTAATTAAATGGTTATTGTAACAAATGGAGGCAGATGTCATGACTTCATTACCTGAAGTCGATTTTAGTTGCATGCTGTAGAACAGCACAATATAGCTGATAATAAATATAGCCCATGCACATCTTTCCAAGTGGAAATGAGGCTGTGAATAAATACAATTGCAAGAATACCAAAGCTGTACTAGTGCTGGAATTGAACTACAACACACTTTTAATTCTGTGAGATAATTCACTTGGAAATTTGTAAATATTACAGACTCCAGAGAAAGGTAACTTTGTAGAAATTGATTGTACAAAGAGCTTTACATGTGATCCTCCTCTGCCAGGGCTGACCTGATGGTGTGCTGTACATGCAAGGAACTGCCACCAAGTCTGGACTGGCTGCTGATATTTACATATAAATATTTATGGCCATTTTCTCATCCCCTGATGTTTTCTGCTCACATTATATAGGACCTAGGGACATTTTAATAAGTATTTGTTAAAGCAAGCCACAATGGAAGCATTTACTGTAGGCACTGCTAAACCCCTTTAGTTGATGGAAATTTCCTATCTATTCCTGCAAAATGCTGCAAGAGTATTCTCTGGTCTCAAGTAGTGGTAGAAATTAAGTAGAGCCTACAGTCTTTCTTTTCCAACTCTAGATGTACACTTAATAAGTGTGGAAAGAACATTACACTGACAACAAAGCTGTAGGGGAAATCAGATAATACTGTCTTCTACTTCACTGTATCAGTCCTGTAATCATCAGTTATTTTCCCTTTTAACATCACATTCTGAAGCATAGTTGATAAGATTGTCTAATGGTAGGGAAAAAATGGAAAAAAATTGAATTTTTACTTGCTAAAGAAAATAAACACCATTAAATTAGGTCCAGTCTACATGCTGTTAGAGCACTGCTTCAACTGCACTTGATTTTTTAAAATCAAATGTTTTATGATTTTAATTGTAATATTTATTATGTGAGGGGATGATTATGGAAAATCTGCATTATTTTATTTACTCAGTACATATTATTGTGCATGTATGAAATACACTGAACATGTGGAAAGATACTAGTTTATTTCTTACCAAAAGGAAAAAATAGATATTTTTTCTGTAATTTTCAGTAGGGACTGGCAACCACCTTCTGTCTTCATAGTGTAATATTTTTCTTGATATTTTAATTGACTTAATTTTTTGTCCATAGCAAGTGTTCTGCTAATAGAAGTAAAGCTATAGACATAATTTTAGTTTTATTAATAGTTCTCAAGTAATTATACCTAGTTAGAAATGTAGTAAGCTGTATTCTGATTTTTATTACGCTTCAATTATTCAGTTGAAAGATTTAAGACTGTCTGTTGTTAACTTCTTAAAGACTTGCACCTAACACACCAGATCAGATTTTTCTACCACTAAATCTCCGGTATTTCAGAATTTAAATTAGTGGAAGAAATATTATCCTGAGGCCATTTGTCTCCTTTAGCTATAAAGGTTCAACTAATGAAATTACTTATCACACACATCCAGAAAAAAAAAATAATAAGACAGATGGGGGCATCAATTTCCAAATTATTTTCATTAAAAAAATGAGATTGCATAAAAAAGATTTTCCCTAGGACAAATTGTTGAAATATATATTTTTGATTAGTGAGAAACCAGGTAAAAACTCTCTGTGTGTTGGCTCTCAGGTCTATAATTCTTTCAGTACCAATTTCCAACAGGACAACATGTAAATGTCACAGCTCTGGGTGTTGATAAAATTGTTTAAAAAGTCATCAGTTTCAGTAGCTCGAAGCCATACAGGAAACTATAGATTTCCTTAACATATGGCTCAGCAGTTTATTTTCAGCAATATTATCTTTTTTGGTAGCAAAAAATAGGTAGCAAAAGATAACTGCTGTATTACCATGAAAACCTACCACGAATATTGTGAAGAAGTGTTCAAAATCTATTTGCCTTATATTAAGGCTGACTGAAATATATCTTTTAAGCATCTGACATACTTCATACATCTGAAAACAAAACTACTTCCAGATAAGTTACATTGCAATATAATTCAATATTTCTGCTAATTTTGATTTTTAGTTGGGTATGGAGAAAATAATAATTTTTAAAAATAAAACACATTGAAAATTTTAATCGCCCAGGAATTTTGAAATGCAATCTGAAGCACATTAATACAAAATAGTTTTCCTTTATTGATTTCCATTGTTTTAGTGCTTCTTTTGGTGATAAAATTCCCCAAAACTTTGCAAGGCCTCAGCCTTCCCTCACAAAGTGGGACATTGAAACTCACCACATTTTGTAAAGCAGTAAATCTCTCCTTATCTGAGCTCTAACAAACTTCATGTGCTTGAAAATTTGCAGAAGCTGAACTGATGAAAAATAGTGGTTTAATTCTTCTGCATTCCTGAATTTCTGTTGTCCAACATAGCTGACATTATTTCTGCACAGTGCACTCGTAATAAACCAGACTCTGATTGTAAAGGTCAGAACTCCACACACAGAGATCACCCAGCCTCAACTGGCCAAACATTCATTTTAGCTTCCCACCACTTGGCTAAAATTGATTGATAGGTCAAAATTGTTTTGAACTTAGACGGAAGGAAACAATCTGGGTAGAAGGAATGCAGCAGGAAGGAACACAAGAGCAATTACTTGCAAGAGACTCACACAACAGTTACTTTGAAAATGCTAATCTTCACACCTGCAGAAAAGTTAGAGAGTAATGAATAAAGTTGCAAAGGATAAAGGACAAAGAATAACAGACATGGAAGTGCAGTTCTCAAAATTCCATAGTTTTCTCTTGCGAATGCCAGATGAAATTGCATTCACTCCTTTCTGTGGTTAAAGCTCTACCTTGGCTTCAACTGACCACTGACATTGCTTTAGGAGAGGCCAGTAGTACATGAAGGTAGTGATCAGAATACATCCTAGCAAAATTCCATTAAAATAAATTGAAAATATTTTTCTTCATTGCTGTCACTGTTTTTGAAAACTCAGGAAAATATAGGTCCTTTCTGTCATATTTTTTAAGCATAAGTCCCTCATCAGTTTTTCTTTACAAAAGGAACATTATGAACTGCAATGAACTATAAACATCCATATGTAAGTAAAAGGAAGAGACAGAGAGGTATTTTTTGCAATGTTGTAAGTTCGTAGCTTAGTTTTACCAATCAGATCTTCACAAACATCCTTTTTGAAGAGCAGCAGAATGTGAATATTGTCTGCTAGGTAAATAAAAATTTGTCCTTCCAAAGAGGAGAGAACTCAGCCTTAAGTGGCTAAAGCAAAATGTATTTAATCTCACCTCATTGTGAGTGAAATTATACATTTAAAACATTATATGAAATTTTGAGATAAATTCATCTGTGATCTGCAGTCTATGTACTTAGCCTCTCAAAATTTGAACCAAACTTGCAATTTTTTTTGTAAGTTGTTAATCAGTATCTTCAACTAGACAGTTATGATTAAGCAACTCCATTGTGAATGTTGTATGCTTGACTAATGTTTTGTTTTAAGGAAAAGGGAGGACAATCCCAAGAAAAATGGGCTGTCTGGACAAGAGCCACCAGGAGTGAAGTCAGCAGAACTGAGCAGAAACTGGGGGAACTGTAATTCCAGCATTGGGAGATCATGACCACAGACTCAATCACCAGTGACAGATGTAGCTTGCAAACAGAGTTCTGCATACTAATTAATGAAACACTTAGGTAACCTGCAATAAATGACTGCTGATGTCTTTGTTATCACGTATAAATAATGTAAAGGTTGGATGATCTGGGGGCCATTTTTTGTGGGTTGCCACCTAACTCCCTAGCATGTGCAAACAAATAAAAAGTAGAAATGCCTCCCTCAGTGTGTGAATTGTCCCTTGCCACTGTGTAACAAGCCAACACGCAGGACAACACATATAAGGAAGCAAATTATGTATGATCCACCACCGCTTTTTAATTTTGTTGTACCATAAACAAACACTCCTTCAGAATAATTAAATAACACTGGCCTGCAGAAGCATCCAAATCTGTGATTCCTTTATAGTGATGATAAATGTTAAATAATTATTTATAATGTAAACTATTACAAACATAGTTTTGAGTCCATAAGGACCAAATTAAAATATAGATGTTAATCTATAACTTTTTGCAGTCTATAATGATTTTGAAGAAGTTCCTATGTATAGACGCAGTGTAAGGTAGATTAAAACTGTTCTTTAGGTAGTGTGGTAGTAAATTTCTCACTGGTATTATCTTTACTGTTGACGTCAGTTGTTGCATGTTACTGATTTCTTTGTTCTCAGGAGGTTGCATGAGTCTTACAGATCAGAGAGAGGCAAAGCAGTAAACAAGAGCTGCATAGCACTAGTAGCAGATATAAATATAAGTATCTTTATTAGAGTATAAACTAACTGAAACCACAGGGTCATAGATGTGCTTGCATGGGAATAACGGAACTGCTATTGAAACATTGAACTGAGAAAAAAAAAAAGCTTTCAAAAAACTTTCATGCAATATATACATCTTCCACAAGATTTTTTTTTTCCTAATAAAGAGAAAAATAGTGCTCAGAATACATGAATTAGAAATAGAAAATTAGGGTGGATGAATGCAGCAGATGGAAGGAATTTGCCTGTATCAGACCATTTTGCTAAGCAAAGAAAGTCAAATACGTTACAAGAGGTAATTTTTAGGCTCCCTGAGAGGAGTCAGTGCCTCTCAGTCAGTCAGACCTCTAGGTCTCACTACAGAGACCTTCAGTGCACATTTATGCAAGGGAAGGCTCCACTGGTTCTCTAACACCAGATAAGTATAACATCTAGCACCAATGGTTTCAATTGTTTGCCTGAACACATAAAGTTATTTCAAATGCATTGTCTGTCCAGGACATGTAGACAGAATTTGTAATATATGGCACAAAACCCCAAAAAATTCTTTCAAATATGGAAAGGCAGCTCAAAAGCCAGGGGGAATCTTAGATGGGACTAGGTGGCTTGAATCCCTCATTTAGATACCACAGATTTCTTCACTTCAGAGCTCAGTTTCAGCTCCTTGTTCTGTAGCAAACCAAGACACATTCCCAGGAAGGTTAAAGTACCAAATGGTAAAAATGCAAGGAGAAGCCAGATTTTCAGAGAAGGCTTTAACTGCGGTGCAGTAATGCTTTTGCTGGGCTACAGGCTTAGTACTGAGTTTTCAAGGCCTGAAATTAAATAGCTGTGTTAGAAATTTTAATTGCCTGCCAGTAGCTTTATTTTGGGCCATTTTATCTGCAAATTGCTGGAGAGGGAAACTTCAGTCCATCTCACTCCTACCAGTTTCATACCAGTGCCAGAAAGTGATGCCCAGAGAGTGAAGAGGGATTGCAGGTCAGTAGGAGAACACCTGAAGAGCAGCCCAAAGGAACTCCAGCCACTCCAGCCAGTAAGTTGGTTTCATGGGAACACCAACTTAAATGTCTCTATAATAATGTATGTATAATGGGGAATAAGCAAGAGAAGTTGGAGACACTTTCAGGGATGCATTTTCAGGGCTACAGTCCACAGGGATATGGTGGCTGATGTGCTGGAATGAAAGGTGTTCCTTCCTGGAAGGATTAAAACTGGGACTGGTGAGATGGGCAGTGGGATTGAGTGCACCCTCAGTAAGTTTGCCAATGACACCAAGCTGTGTGGTGCAGTTGATAACTGGAAGGAATGGATGTTATTCAGAGGGACCTTGTCAGGCCTGGAGGGTGGTCTCATGTAACTCCCAGGACATTGAACAAGGCTGAGTGCAAGGTCCTGCACATGGGTCAGGACAAACTAAAGCACAAACACAGGCTGGGCAGAGAACTGATTGAGAGCAGCCTTGAGGACAAGGGCTTGGGTTCACATCACATATCTGTGATTCTGTGATTCTGTAACAGTAAGGCTTGTGTTTGACTGTGTGACAAAGTTTATTTTGTTTTTCTAGTGTTCATTTTTGCCTTGCACCAGTATAGTTTGATATGGGTATCTGTAATGGGTAGTTTCTCAAGGCAGAAAGACAGATTTATGTCTTTAATACAATAATGTAGTGTAAAGCATTATAGAACAATGCAGTACCAAGGAAAGAGCAGGGGTCTTGTGAAGTGATGGCACAGAAAAAACAGGGAGCAGTGCATGCATGGAATGAGAAGAGCTAGGGCAGAATTTTGACACTAGAGATCCCATAGCAATGCATATCTCACCAATTGTCAGTTAAAAGAAATACAAACCAGGACCAAGACAGAATCAATTTTAGGAGTAAGAAGGAGAGCAATGAAGTATATAACATAAGTAAAAAGTACCATATATAATAAATTCATATGTAATATGAAGCTGCAGAACAATGAAGAAAACAGTCTATGGATTCTGAACATTATTTTTTCCCAAAAGAATTCCAGAGGTTTATAACTTGTTGCAGCACCCAATCATCCTAAACTAAAAATGACCCTTAAAACCCAACTTAGCCAAAAACTACCCACCTCAAAAAGAGCTGTTGAAGGATGAGAGTAAGATCAAGAAAAAGGGTAGAAATGAAGAATAGTGTGCATTACAATTTTAATTTTATTAGTAGATTTATGTAGGGTTTTTTTCTCTATAGAAATTACTTTTTAATACTTAGATCAAGAAAAATATCTTTTCTTGACTTGAAATGCTAAGTTTTCAGTTATATACACAATAAATTCTTGACTTTATGTAGAAGATACACAAAACTTTTAGTTTAGTAGACATAGACATGACAAACATTGATAAGAACTTGCCTCCCACAGCATTTTGACAGAAGGTAACTGTTCTTCCTATGCTGATCACATTTAAAACCCTGACAAATCAGTGGCTTAAAGCCACTCAGGGGATTATGTTGTCATATCTATACTGAAAAGGAAAACATATCTTTCTTTGAAGTATGTATTCTGATTTCACTATGAACAAGACTAAGGTTTTTAAGAATGCCAAAATAAACTCTTTTTGGATCAATCTACTCTTTATAGTAGAAATAAGATCTGAACACTCAAGTAGCTCAGCAAACACAATTACAAAGGACACCCATTTTACACTGGTAATAAACAAGACATGTGCTCAGACTACTTTGTCTTTCTGCTGTCTTCTGTGTACACTGAAGCATTTTAGATTTCTGTACTGAGGGTCTTCAGTATATTTATGGGAGTGTTTTGTGAAATTATTCCTGAGCATCCTTCTATATCTATATTATAGGAGCACCACAGGGATAGGATTCAAAGAATGGAGAGGTTTCTTTGAGGCTTGTGTAAGCCATTACACACTGGCAGAATGAAAAAGCATGTTCTCAGTGGTATGGAAACACTATTCTTAAAAAAAGAATTCTTTCTAAATTTCCATCAGATGATCTAACCCACATCTCTCTCTGCACACTGCACTACTTGAAGAACTCATACCTACAAGTGTGTAAGGAAATCTTTTTTTACATTTCTTAAACACTATTCCCTATTAAACCTATACTAAATAGATCTAGGATTTTCAGCCTTTGGAAAAGTAACCCTTTGAGGCTGAAAGTAGTTTCTGCTCTCAAAATCTTATAGTGGGCAAAAGGAAACACACCATTTAGATGGAGCTAAAAGTTTCTTACTCCAGTTAGTATTTTAGCAGTAAAATAGTCTAAATTACTCAATTAAGATATAGATAACTCACTAATAAAATAGTTAAACATGTTACAAAAAGACATCCAAGTTTCTAAGCCTTGGATGTACTTTTAGATCCTCCCGGTTCCCAGAGCCCTATAGCTGGTAGTTTCAGTCTTCAGTTAGAAGAATGGGAGGGAGTGGGCCAGTTCCCAGGTTTAACCGTCACACTGAGGCATTCACTGGCAGAAAATCATACTCCAGATGGAAATTTCTTCTTCCCCGTTCTTGATATCATATTGGGACTACTTTTATGTGTTCTTCTACCACTGCCTACATTCCTTTTACTGATAAAGTCTGAAAGTTGTGGAGCAGCCTTCCTCAGCCTGACTGGACCTAAAGGGCATTTTGTTAATGTATTGTGCTTGTGAGGCAAGGATCAGGTAGTGGAAGAAGGCTACAGGTATTGCTTCTGTAAAAAGTGTCCAGAAGCTTCCTCTACGTGCAATAGAGACGATGCCAGCCAGCTCCAGATGGATGCACCACTGGCCAAGGCTGAGCTCTCAGTGACAGTGGTAGCACCTCTGGGATAACGCATTTGAATAGGAGAAAAATGTGCTGCACAAGAGCAGCTGCAGGCAGAAGAGAAAATGAGAGCACGTGAGAGAAAAACTGCAGACAAAAAGGTCAGTGCAGAAAGAAGGGCTGGAGGTGCTCCTGGCACTGGTGCTGGGATCCCTCTGCAGCCTGTGAAGAAGACCATGGTGAGGCAGCTGTGCCCCTGCTGCCCACTGTGTTCCACAGTGGAGCAGAGATCCACCTGCAGCTCATGGAAGACCCCAAGCCAGGTGGATACCCAATGTAGACTGTGACCCCATGGGAAGTTCATCCTGAAACAGGTTCCTGACAGGAACTGTGAGCCCATGGAGAGATGAGCCTACACTGGATCCAGTCTGCTGACAGAACTTGTGACCCCAGAGGGGATCCATGCTGAAAGAGTGCATAAAGAACATCAGCCTATGGAAAGGTTTCACACTGGAGTAGCTCATGGAGGACCATCTCCTGTGGGAGGGATGTTACACTGAAGCAGGGCTAAAGTGAGAGGAGTCCCTCCCCTGAGAAGGAAGGAACAGTAGAGACAATGTTTGTTGAACTCACTGTAACCAGCATTCCCTGGTCCCCCTGCACCACTGGAGGGAAAGAAATTGCCAATGACTCAAAGCTCAGAAAATAATGTGTACAGAGCTGGTCGGTACTGTTTACCATTAACAGTTACCACTGATTTCCTTAAATACTAAATCTTAACTTTACCAAAATACTTTGAAATAAGACAAGTAAGACAACACAGGAATGTAAATTGACTCATGCAGGTTTTAGAGGCCAATCTTGTGACTAGTCTTGATGCATGCACCTACAAAGCTGTAATAAGGATGATAGAACATTTAGTGCTTATAAATTCATCATTCTTGACAACAGTTACAAGCCTGATCATTTTATTCACTTGTTAGCAGAGGATGAAATAGCACCATGATTGCACACAGTGAATTCTCTGCATAAGAGTGATTGGTGTAAATCAGGGGAGGATTTGACCATGGTATGATTGATGTAATATTTCTAGCCAACTGCTCTTAATTCTTAATGTGCCTAAATGTATTTACATATAAATGTAAATATGTTTACATCAGCTCAGTGCTAACTGGGGACAAGATATTTGAGTCTTTAACAAGTCATCTCCATCAAGGGACATGAAGGCATGCCAGCTTCCATCACCAACAATTTTTGGACTCATAATTACTTAGTGTGTATTACACATCAGAAGACAAATAGTATCTTTGGGTATCTATTAAAATATTCCCCCAAAGACTAAATGGTTTCTAGTATTGAATTAGCATGGCCTTTGTTCTGGTGCATGACAAATGAGACAAATCTTGAGCAAATATCTGATTAGGAGAAGATAAAATTAACCTGTTTCAGCCACAATTAGTATTATAGCAGTAGCCTCCTTTCTTTGTAGCTTCAGTGTCCTGCTGATATTTAATTTAATCAAATGAAATAAAATCTGGGATTTTTGTCTGTTATTGGGTGCTTTCAGTTACCATAGTCCATAAATAGGACTGCTTAGGTCAAATGGCTACCTTTTCAACAACAGTTAATAATAATAGAGTGAATAATAACATATTGTTAAAGCTAATTATTTGAGCCAAGTTCCAAAAGGAGAAAGCTAAAAATGTACATGAATAGTCACTAAGCTAATTTGGTAAAAGTGGTATATTCTATTGGTATGTCCACTATATATAGAAAAACTAGAGAGGATGGGGATAAATGAGTCACCAAATTCTAAGTTACTTTATAAAAAAACATCATCAAGGGACTAATGTTTCACATTGATAGACTTATCACAATGATACACTTAATATTATTGTGCCATAGATCACTATGTGATCAGGCTACATACTGATAGCATTTCCTAATATAATTCACTGTAATTTTTTCACTAAACTTGTGACAACTTAGATCAGCAGTGAGGAGTGAATATACCTATTGTCTTACCTGCATTCCAGAAAAGCAGTGTGTCTTACAATGCCACTGTCATTGTTTCATAATTCATTCTCTCCCTATATCTGATCAAACTAGCTAAGATATGCTTGGCTGTTAGCTTGGACACATGGCCAAGATTTAAGAAAAGTGACCAGACTAAAGTAGATACAGCAGATAAACTATCATTAATGTATCACTAGAATTCATCTAGAAACTACCAAAAATCATTCATAGTTCATTACAATTCCTACCTGGTGCATGCATCTGTCAGTGGGATCTTGTAGGAGGTTTATCTCCTTGTATTCAAGATGACAGAAGTATTGTTGTCTTGCAGTAGCTTTGGAGGGCCTGGCTTCCTCTGAAACTAGTTTCAGTTCCCAAACTTTTCTATGCCTTAAGTCTGTTTAATTAGGACATAGGAAATCTCAATGTGGTGTTTCCAAACCATACAAATTGTACTTACATCTCTGTTAAAACCAAAACCAAACTAAACCAAGCCAACCAACAACAACCAAAAACCAAAACCCAAAACCAAACCAAACCAAAACACAAAAACCTAAAAACGAAACAAACAAAAACCATGAACAAAAAAGAAAAAAAAAAAAAAAAAAACAACTCCAAAACACCACCACCACCCAAAAAAGCCAGAAATCAAAACCCTAAAAGTAAAATGATCAAAACCAAAACAAAAATGGAAATCCAAAGCAAATAATTTCCAGAACTTGCTTTCATGCTTGGCTATCTCCTCACATAATCTCATAATGTGGTTTGGAAATCATCAATCAGCTACTTCCTTCATCAGTAGCCAGTTTCCTAATCCTTGAGTATGTAGTTGAGCAAAGTGACTTTCATTCCATGTTTTGTTTCTATCCCCACTCCACATGTTCCTCAAGCAGTCCTACCAAATGTCTATTCTCCTTTGGTGGCATGTGAAAAAAATGTGCAGATAAAACAGGAAAGTAAGTATTCTCCACTTCTACAGCCCTGTTGTCTCCCTTTCCTTCCTATTCTAGGCAATCCAAAAAAATGGGAAAACACATTTACTAGAAAAGAGAGCTGAAATGACCACAGCTCCTTCACTTCTCAATTACATAGCCTAAGAGCATCCATGTCCTCAGTACTGTGACAGAGAGAGCCTTTTATGCTTCCTTCCCTTCTATCTTCATGCAGCTGTCATAACCCTAGGGGTTATAAAGGTGTTATCACCAGTACTTAATTGTTGTGTTGCCTGTATCTTTCCTGATTTGATAAAAGGTCTGAATTCATGTTTGAGTTCCCCCAAAATGTAGCTCAAGAGAGATGGCTACTCCTTTGATCTTGGCCTGTTTCCAAACAAGTCAAAACTGTCCTTTAGCAAGAATGAACACAGAGATGTAATTCCTCCTGAATAATTTGTGTTCTATAATAACATCCCCAAGTTCCCATGTAAGGCTTGATTGCCACTGCTAATCCACTATGACTTCTAAGGGAGCCCATTTAAGCTGAGATAGGTGATAAAGCAGGATGTTGTACTGAGCACCCCATGATTTGATGCAAAATTTTATGCTCTAGCTTTAATAAAAGTCTTCCAAAAAAGGGCGTTTGTACTTTTTGTCACAGCTTTCTAAAGAGATGACCTTAAATTTGAACATCCAGTGCATCTCCATTCTGGCATTTACAGATTAGACATTATGCTTTTAAATTTTACAAGCAAGGAAGCTGCTGAAATATCTATGCTCTTAGTTATATTTTGACACTGGCTGTGTTTTCCTTGGTGCTCTGAGCAGTTTCTCTGCTGGTACTGGCACCATCTTAGATGTTGGGAAAGCTGTACCTATGACACTGGTTACAGATAAGGCAGGAAGGCAGAGAAGAATATGTGAGACATTGTGGCCTAAAAAGTGTGAGTGCTATGGATGGGTAGGGCAGGTTAAGACAATGTTCTGGTTTCAACAAGGACAGAGACAAATTTTTTTCCATAGCCATGATGAAGTGAAGCCTGGAGCAAAGTGGGTGTGCCAAGGTTTTTATTCTATCCCACCTCACATCATCGCTGGGGGGATGCAAGTAAGAGACTCTGGGTTCTGGGAAGAAGGTGGGAATTGTTTCCTGTCAAGGGAAAGGGTGGTGAGTGGAGGGTCTGTCCACAGTTGATTTTTATTATCCTGGGCTTGGTGAACAATTTTACTTGTAAATCACTCTCTCCTTTTACACTTTTGTTAGTAGTAGTGTTGCTGTTAGTGTTTGCTTTCTTTTCTTATTGCTGTTTCCAGTAAATACTTTTTATCTCAGCCCGTAATCTCTGCCTTTTGCCTTCTACCAGAGGCGGGGGGGAGGGGAGAGGTTCATGGTTTTCTATTTAGTGGGAACACTAAAGTGGGGAGTGTTGTTCCTAAACCATGACAGACAATGGATTACTGTGTGAGTTCATTCTGTTCATAAGAGCTGAGCAGAGGAGGAAAATATTCCTAATCAATATTGTCTCTGTAGCTCTCACACCTCCTGTAAACTAAAAGTCAATTTGACTTCTTCAGAATTAAACTAGACTTCCATGCATATAAACATTGTGGTTGATAATGCAGGGCAATTGTGCAGCCAGAATACAGTTAACTAAGGCAATATTTATGTGTCTCCAGGATTACCAGAAGCAAAAGTTTTGGATGAGACTAAGCCAAGAAAGATATTTCTACATTTTCCTTTTTACTTTTCTTATGTGCTTGTAGGTGCTGTATTTCGCTATTTAATATCAGGAGAGTCCCACACTTATTAAGTTTTGCTTAAGATCTTCAACAGTGAGGGTGTGTTAGACTACAAGAGCATTTATACTTTTAATTCATACATTGTTGTAATGTAGCAAAGCCCATTAACTTTAACCTTTCCCAGCATTAAAACACACTAGCAAAAGGGAAAATACCCAAATGATTGGTTTGTTTTTATGAATTTTGTAAAGACCTAGTCTTTGACACTCCTCCTCTGAACGGAAATCTGTTTAGAAAACTTCAATTTTTAAAATCAAATCAGGTTACTTGGTAACATGCTAAGTGCAAAAAGAGGAGTACCTACTGCCTAAATAGGTAGAATGAAATGCATAACCAATGCATATTTGACCCCAGCTCTAATACCTTTTTCCTAAGCATAATAGTTCTTAGAACTATTATCAGTGGCTACCAAGTTTCTTGCAATCATTAATAAACTGTGTTTAAATCAATAAGTTCTAAAAGCTTCTGTACAAATTGAGTCTTGCTTTTAATGTCAAGTGAATTTAAGGATGTATGTGAACGCTATCTTTTACTTTGAAAACTCCAAGTCTGTGTTTGCTGGTTTGTAAAGCTGTCATGAATCCTGTTTAGAGAACAGGTATCATTCTACTTTTTTTAGAGTCTCCTTCCCAGTATGACTTATATTGAAAAGAAGATGAAGCATCCAGTCAGGGTCTGAGTTAGTTGTTTTTTACACTGTATGGCAGTTTTATGAAACAACTTCAGGGACATTTCAGATTGATGCCAGAAGTAAGTTAACCCAAATATAAACAGGATCAATATAATTTTATAGTATATGAATTACCATACACAGACTTAATATTTATGTTCATTTGAGCAGAAGCAGATTGCAATTTGGATTTATAAAACATATTTCATATTGAAGATATCTTACAGCAATTTACAATCTAAGTTATACTCCAGCAAGGCACTGACTATGAAAGTAAATATGTGCTCAGCAATAGCTCACATATATCAGTAGAGATTTTTATTGAGGAAAAGATGTTGGACCTCCATTAATTTTCAAACATGCCACAATAGAACAACACAAATTATCAATCACTAAAGTTATAAAAAAATGCATTAATTAATTGAACGGCATGTATATGCCAGATCTTAAACTTCCAGACATTTCACAAACTAAGACCTTACAGAAATACTTGGTTCCATGAGCAGTGACTGAACTGCTGAGGCTTTACTGTATTAACACAGTCTTGTACACATAGTCCTTTAGGGGCTGACCTTTCTCCTAACAGTAATCTTACTTAGTTCATGGAATGATCCATATCCTAGTGGGACTTCAGTAAGCTGTGAAAGCTGATCCTTTGTTTGGAATTCATACATCATATTTTCTAAGAAACAGCTTCTCCTTAGGAAAAAAAAAAAAAATCTGACAAGTTTTCACAGCCCTAAAGAATTTTATTTGTCTCTGCATTGGCTTTTTGGCCACTATTTGTAAACTATTTTTTATTTCTTGCATGCATTCATATTTTGTCACTGTCTTCAAACTGCCCATATTTCTTCTGTTATATATCCCTTCTGTTACTATTTCCCAGGCAACAGTTAATATTATTGCTGGACTATGGGCTAGAAATCTTAGAAGAATATTCATAAAAATTCCTGCCTTACAGCAGTATCAGCATGCTTCTGAGAATGCTTCTGAACTTCAGATATTCAAAATCTGCCTTGAAGACATTTTTCTGTGGCATTTGCAAAGTTTCCAAATCTTAGCAAATTTGAAAATATGAACCAATAAAATTTGAATATTTCATTGAGACATCTCTGGTAAGGTCACCTTTTTCCTCATGCTTCCGCAGAAACTCCAGCAGCTCTTTCTCTTGAGAAAATCAGGGATGGACATTGAGGGGATAAAGAGAAGCTGAGGTCCTGGTCTCTGCTTTCTCATAATTTTGTTATTAGACCTGAGGACAGCCCATTTTTTTTTGACAATCCTCTCTTTTACTGTTCATAGGCCAGATTTTAAGTTCACACTCAAAATTGAATTCAGTCAGTATTCAACAAGAAGCAGAACAAAGTGGCCGTTTTTACCTCTTAGTTTATCTCTATTGCCTTCTGACAAGCTGTTCTTTGTGAATAATGTCCCAGCTGTCCAATGGCACCAATTCTCACCAGACTTACGTCCATCCAGATGTGTCCCTGGTGTTAAACTGGCAATTGTTTCTTGACAGTGAGCATTTTCAAGACAGCAACAGCAAGTATACGTAGTCTCTGTGCCAGATGGCTTTTGCATACTGCCTTATTTCAACTGCATAAGACTCATATTGTAATTATACATTTCACATTCATTACTGCTTTCCTCTACATATAATGTATTTAAGTGGATTCTGACATAGAAATACATTTATGAAGTATGTTAAACCCTTTCATATATCTGACAACTCCATTTTCTGGTCCAGAAATAATAATGTCATCTCCATGAAATATCTTCGTCATTTGCTTAGAAATTTTGCTTAATCAGGTATTTTGGGGAGCTTGGTGTGCAATTAAGTTTCATATTACTAATGTTATTGTGATGCATTTGACCAAAATTCTCCTAGAAAATTAAAGAAAATATCACTGAAACATAATTGGATGGCAGAGAATCATTTCCTCAGAAAATTTTTCTTGAAAACTCACCATAGTATGTATGCACTTCTTTTAAAAACACTGTAAATTACTGACTTAGTACCCCAGGTTTACTATTCACAACAAAGAATAATCTCTTTCCTGGTAGCATGATATCAGATTGTACTTTCATGCATTTGTTTGAAACATACTTATTTTGGTCAGAAAAACCAATTATTTTGAGCATGGACAGTTCAGTGACAAAGACAAAATAAGAAGTGAGCATTTATGAAAGCCTCCTTTAGAATGTATTCAGGATTTGCAGATAAATCACATCTCAGATTATATCACTGACTACTCCCCTTCCTGTATTAAAAATAACTCTGTTGACAGGAAATGTCCTGCTGCATATACTAAGTTGTGACTTTAATTAGGTATTAAAGAAAAATAAATTAAACGTATCTCTCTGCTTAATATCTGATAACTATATAGCATGGACATTAATTAAAGTTTCAACAGTTTGGTTAAGAATATATCACTTCTTTTGATTTGGCAGACCTGGCAAAGGAGTATCAGGGGTGGCAGAAGCCATCCTACCTCAGTATACTCCACATGTTCCCAAGAGATTTCATAGATACATATTTGTTATGTGTTCTATCTAGAAGTTAGACAAATGGTATTGACCATCATATCAATGTAGAAAGGCAGACCTCATGTTTAGAGATGCTTACAGATAATAATTAATAGCATAATATCCTTTGTTATTTTTGTTGTAATCAAAAATTAAGGAGTAACATCACCAGTCCACTGCTCTGGATATCATGTTCATTGAAAATAACTGCAAAGAATATCTCATATCTCTCTCTAAATACATCCTCCTGAAAAAGCTGAAAATATTAGTCAAAATTTGGAGAAAAATGGTTCAAAACAGAAGTTTAAAGTGCTCTCACAAAATTCTCTTTACAGCAGTTCTGCAATTGAGAACTTTGTTCAAATATGTCAATTATTTCAGCTGTTGTAAACTGGATCATTCAAGCAGGTTTTAGGTAGGTCAAAAACATCTATATTTAAGGAAATAAATTCAAACCCAGTGTCAGAAATTAGGAGCCTAGTGAAACATGCTTGTAATTAAATGTTCATGTTTATTTTCAATTCATGTTTACACATTTTGACAACACATTTATACATCTGTATTCTTGCTTTTATACATGTGTGTACAAGGAAGATATTAAACTTTAGAGAAATAAAACTAAGATCATCATTTTCAAAATAAGAACTTTGTATCTAAAAGAAAATGAAGATAAAATGTGTTCTGAATTGCTCTGGACTGAAACATTCAAATGAAATAACTCAGTATTCCTTGGAAGAACTGCATTATGAAAAAAAAAATTGTTTCTCTCAGAGTTCCCTAAATAGGGAAAGCTGTTAATGACTGAATAATACATTCAATTTGCCTGAAAAAAAATTCTGACCAGTTTAGTCTTTTGTGGCACTGAACACTTGCTATGGAAACTTGACTTTTCTTTTCAGTGTTTTGCAGCATTCACAAAAACATGATTTCAGCAACTAGGAGATTGGAACAAATGTTTTTTCTAGTACAAGGCCAAGTAATTTAAAGGATAAGTATACCTCTACATTAAAGAATGATTTCCTGGTGGTCTAAAGAATGTGAAATCTGTACTAGGTTTACTCTAGCTGAATGTTAAAACTATATCTGCAACTACCACATATATCTGTTTTTTTTCAAAAAAAAAAAAAAAAAAACTGGGAATGATATAAGAATATTTCAGATGTCTGCTACCTGAAATCTGGTATTCTTTTAAAAATAATATATATTTAATAATGCCTTGACACTGTGTAAGACCAGTGGAAGTGTAGGTGTCCCTGTATTACCAATATTTTTTCAGCACAAAATAAAACTCAGCCCCATAATAGCTACTGTGAGTAAAATTATATCTCACCCAAAACAAGCAAAGGTATACAATAAATGATTTAGCAGTAAGGATGCTTTTGCAAAATTTTCTGGGTTATTTAATGTTTATTTAATTTACAATATAAAAAGAAAGCTGGTAAGAATGTTGTAGTTGTGTCTTTTTAAGATTACAGTGAAAAAGCTGTTAAAAGATTCTTAGAGAATCTTTAACAGTGGTGGAAGTTGCACAGGGGCTGGCTGGGCTGGAGGTAACTTTCCCCATAGCAGCTCTCATCAGTGCTGTGCTTTGTATTGGCAGCTGGAATGGCACTGGTAACACCAACAGTGTTTCGGCCACGGCTGAGAACCTCTCCCACAGCATCACTGCCTCTCCAACATTCCCAGAACCCCAAAACCAGCAGTCTGGGAGTGGGCAAAAGGCTGGGAGGGAGAGCCAGGACAGCTGACTCAAGAGATATTGCATACTATGGAACAATAAAGGCTCAGAGAATGGGGAGACAGAGGGGACATTTATTATTAAGGCTTTTGTCTTAGCAAGAGATCACTAAGCCCACCAAGAGACTGCTGATGGGAAGTAGAAAATTCTTTTTGCTTAATCTTATGTGCTTGCATTTTGGACTTTTTTCTTCTTTAAACTGCCTTTATTTCTAGCCATTTCCATCTTATTTTCTCTATCTGAGATGAGCGATTGAGGGAGCAGCTGGGTGGGTACCTAGAAAGTTGATGCTTTAAGTTTTAGCTTTTATATTTTTCAGATTCTGTTCTGGTTTAGTGTGTAGTTCTGTGCTTCATATTAACTTTTGGTAAGCTCTTTTCCCAGAGTAGGTAGCCAAAACAATTCCTTTTCTAGCTTGGAACCAAGGACAACCAATACAAATTTCAGGCCCAAGAACATACACAACAGTGAATTAAAGAGAGAAAAACAAGGAGGATAGAGTTTCTTAACCTGAAGCTATAATTGAACAATTAAGTCCAATATGCTAATGGACCAGAACTTTATGTGCATTTTGGGTGTAGCCTAGCTAGGCTCTTGCATTGCCCAAAGTGTATCTATTGAAGCCTTTTAATGAATACCTGCCTTATTCTTTTGCTCTGTCTGTTCCAGGTCAGCCTCTCTAGGTATTGAAATTATAATACAAGCTGCAATGATTTCTTAATCTTTTACATTGTTTCATACTTTTAAAAGCCATCAGATGAAGAATGGGCGACACTCAATGCTGCTTCAAAGCAATTGAACATGATTGAAAAAGTAATATATTTTATTTTAGTAAAGTCTTTTGAGATAATACTGCCTTTCTTGGAGACGGCAGAGAAGAAAACTTGAAGAGATTTTTAGTTATAAACTTTGTGGTTTATGATTTGCCCACACAGACTCTCAATACAAAACTCCAAATAATTAAACCACCATAAGTCATATATTTACTATTCATTCTTTGTCAAAGCCTGTTTGAGTTACTGGTGTGAGGCATTGAGAGTTTCAGAACTTCATTTCTCTTCAAAGTAAAATTTTTAATTTTTTTTCCTGACCTTGTAATGAAGATTTGTAAAATTCCATTAGAGATATTCATTTTACTGTGCTCTGTATTGATACATTTCGAAAAAATAGTACCCATTCACATGCATTTTGGGGGGCATATGAAAAATATCTACTTATTTTTCTGTCCAAGAACAGGAGGTTATTTTGTACTTCAGTATTATATAAATATTATTTTTCTACCTGAGTTGTGGATTCTGAGGTAATAAACCAATATTAAAAAAAAAACTAGGAAAAAATTATCAAATTACAGTTTTAATGTATTTTCTAGTTAATGGGAAAGTTGCTTTCTGATTTCAATGTTGTTTGCAGTCTTGAGTTTCAAAGGTATTTTCACATTTAGTGAATAAATTTTCAAAGGAAAAAGTTTGTGATTTCAGAGACTTTCAGGTGATTGAGTATTGAACTATGTTCTTATTCCAAGAGTATTTATGGGAAATCGTTTCTATTGACCTAAGTTAGGAATCTAAACTTAGGTCTTGTCTGAAACTGACACATGCTTTCCTTTCTTTTTTTTTGTAAGAGGGTTTTCTGCTGGGAAAATGTCCTTCAGGGATTAATTTCTCTGTGGCATCATGGAAGAACTAGTATCATCAAAAGGAAAAGGATTGTCGAGATGTATAAGTGGGATGATGGCAATGTTGAAGTAAATAGGCGTAAACTGGCACTGAACAGCACTAACAGAGACCTGATTTCACAGCATATTTTTAAATCTCTAAATTTATAAATTGCTCTGTTTTTTGCCTCTCTGGGCCCTGACTATATATAAAATATGCATGTGAAAGTTATATCAGAAGATAGAGGAGATTGAGATACAAAAGGCAAGTTGGTGAGCTACTTTGAAATATATTGTTCCACTAGAACTAAGACTCTTGCCAAAGTCCATTTTCCTCAGCTGAGTAAAATAAAGTACAAAGACACAATGCATTTTGAACTTCATATATAGGAACTAAAATTGAACATTAAGTTAGAGAACACAGTATTTATGGTAGAAATCTTTTCTATTAATGGAGAAGTAATACATTTTTTTAATATATTTTCCCAGGAAAATAACATTCAAGAAATTCCATCATGAATAAAATATGTTAAATCACATTCTTATTAGCTGTCAGATTTATTTATCTAAATGAAGTACAGTGGAAGGTGGTTGTCATAGCTACAGCAGAGCTCTGGAATAATTTTGCTTCTTCGTAATTGTTGCATATTTGTATATAAACAGCCTAAGAATATCTTACAGTTTCAGTCTGAGACCTTAAAGCAACAAGAAAAACTTTGAATTTGAACCTCCTGCTGACAGAAGAGTAGTCTATAAAAGGAAACATGATAAATGAAAACTTAGAAAGTTGTCTATAGCTGTCTGCATGAGACCATTCTTCTCTGCAACATATTGATTAAATACCTTGCAGTATATTTATTTATGAAATATTTATAATCATATCAGACTTTGGAAAGTTGAGGTACCTATATATATTTTTCTATGAAAATCACATGAAATCTCATATTCACTGAATTTCAGAGTATTAAATGGGTAGAAAGAGCAACCCTTCTGCAAAGCCTACTGTGACATATGGCATATGACATTTATTTAGTTAATGCCATCACCATCCATTTTGTTTAGCAGAATAACACTACTAGAAATGCATTTTCAACTTGTTCAGTTTTATATTTATTCTTACAATTCAATTCAGACTTTAAATAGGCAAATGATGAAAATTGCAAAGGCATTATTGAAGTTTAATAAATTACTTTTTATCATACTTTGCAATATTATTATTCTTGGGCACATCAAGTAGCCAAGGAGATCGGTACAGTTATACTCATTAACAGAATAGTGAAACCACACATATTAGTATTAAGGTCAGTACTCATTTCTGAGGATTAATAGCTAATGACCTTACTTAATAACTTGGCATGGCATCTAATATCCAAAATTTAATCTCTTCTTTATCCTTGGAATTCAAGAAGTTCATTGTTCTAACTGCCTTCCAGTGCCTGCTATAGCTTCCCATAGATTCTCTCATTGTGCCAAAATCTACCACAAAATTCTCCCACTTTATGACTTTAGTGAATATTTTTCTGGAGTGATGTCAGGATTTGGTCTATATTGATCTATGTGAACAGAAAAACTGCTGGTGAAGCACAATCACATTTAGGTAATGCTATTTCCTAAGCAACCTAGCAAAACTGAAATCTGGCTCTAGCTTTATGCACTCACACAAAACAACCTTAAATGACACCCTGCTTTCTAGAGTTTAAAATACTCAATTATAATCAATTTGGGAATTGGCAGACTTCCGAAAGTTGTTTGCTGTTATATAAAACAGAACAAAACTTTTTTTCTTGTAGTCAGGAAGAGACATATTTAATAGTGATGACAAACTCCTGATTCTTGCTTATTTCTGTCTCGCAGAACATCTGAACACTACCAAAAATAATTTATGACTTGAAAGGATTTTAAGATCTAATTTTGTATAAATTTTGACACATACTGCACTACATTGAAATATAGGTTTTATTATAATACAAACTTTATACATACCTACTATCAAGGTATAAAATTTGAATTTAAGGAAGTAATAGTCTTTATTTCATACCTAGTGATTTTGATCTTACTGAAGAAAATTCCCTCATTATTTTATTTGCTCATGGATTTAATCATTCATGTACTGGCAGTGCAGTTTAAACAAATTGAAATGAGATATTTAAACACATCTGTCTCAGATGATAATTTATATTATTTCAGAATCTGGGTGATTTGCTCTTTAATAGATCTTTTTTCTTCATGAATTCTATATTTATGACACAAATCTGATTTTACCACACTCGAGAATAATAAGGTTAGTAAGAAATGATTTTTAAAGGCAGATTAATTTTACATTTTAACAATGTTTTTGAGTTAATCTTACTCTTTCATATAGTTATCAAAGTAACAGCTAAAAATTATGTCAAAGGACACAAAACTAGTTAAACTCAGAGCTTAGCTAATAGGCCCACATAGACCCATTTAAAGATATATATTGCTCTTGTAATAAAGTTCATTGTTCAGCACCTTGAAGAACTAAATTTACAACAAATAATGTTTGCCTTCTTAGAATGTGAAGCTGACTTTATGAGTACTGTATTCCTGTATTCCAAGTCAAGACATCACTGTTATATATTTTCTACTACCTTCATAGTCTTATTTGGTCATTTTGATTAAGCTCTTTTCTGCCTTGTAGTGAAGCAATGACAGAAGTGTCAGTAAAAAAAAAAAAATCATTATTTGACTTCTTTAAAAAAAGAAGCAAAGCAACTCTTTTCCAAGGTAATAGGTCACCATTTTTACTGGCAATTATTTCTCTGTTGTAGTCTGTGGTCATATTTTCCTCATTCACGGCTGTATCAATTTTGTGATTAAGTATATTTTTCTTACTTACAAGGGATTAGATTGCAGCTCCATTCTAAATTCTCATTAATAATCTCAAATATATAAATATAACATACAAACCCTTGAACTTTCACAGTCTACTTCATCCCTATTACTGCAGCTTCCAAGATAGGTTATCTCATCCTGCTATGTATAGATGATTCAAAATTCATGTCATAAATACCCTTCATTGTACTTTCATAGTTTGATCATCATTGACATTTTCAAAATGTTTCCAGAACTGATTCTTTTTGACACTACTTGCAAACATCTGCCATGGTTTAACCCCAGCTATTAGCTAAGTCCCATGCAGCTGCTCACTCCCTTCCCCTACCAATGAGCTGGGGAGGAGAATCAGAAAAAAAAGAGGGACCAATGGGTTAAGAGCGGTTTAATAATTGAAACAAAATAATAATAGTAGTAGTAGTAGTAATAATAATAATAATAACAATAACAACAACGATAATAATAATAAAAATATATTTCATTTTTTTTTAAAGAGGAGAGGGAAAGAAATCCCAAGAGAAATAAGCGATGCACATTACAATTGGTAATCATCTGCTGATTGGTGCCCTCCCCCCTCTTCCCATTAACTCCCCCCAGTTTATATAGCAAGCATGACATTCTATGGAATATCCCCTTGGCCAGTTCATCTCAGCTGTCCTGACTGTGCTCCCTCCCATCTTCTTCTGCACCTCCTCACTGGTAGAGCATGAAAACCTGGGAAGTCATGGACTTAGGGTAAGCATCACTTAGCAACAGCCAAAACATCAGTGTGTTATCAACTTTATTCTCATACAGAATACAATATATAGCACTGTACCAGCTACACAGAAGAAAGTAAGCTCAGATCCAGTCAAAATGAGGACAATATCCAGACCATATGTTTTTCTTTCCAAGATCTCCATTTAAGTCCATGCAGTATGTACTTTAATCATCCTACAGTTCTTGAATTAGGTTCATTTTCAGTACATTCACACACACACAGACAAGTTATGTGATCTAATTATTTTATTGGTATTCTGATAGCTGCTTTCTGAAACATCACTTAAGGAATATAAGCAGAAAAAAGTAATGCTCTGGTCTGATACACATCACAGGATATCCTGAATTGGAAGGGGCCTACAAAGAACATCAAACTTCAACTCCTGATGCTGCGCAGGACAGCCCTAAGAATTACACTGTGTGCTTGAGAGAGTTGTCCAGCACTTTAATTCTGGCATAACCTTTGTCCTGGAAAGATAGTTCCAGCTCTTTGAAATGATCAGGTTGCATATCTTTGTGTGTCATATAAATTTTTAATATATTTTATATTATTATCATCAGTAGTATTTTTTACTTGTTGAACACGTCTTTCACCTGAAAATCACTGTTGTTTTAATTTTTTATCCTGTGCTCCTATTAAGGCTCAGATTCCATGTGAACTATCATGACCATACGGCTCAAGAAAATCTGTGGGAATGAAACTGAGCCCATGGGCAGGTATGTGAGTGTAGGTCCAAGTGAGGCTGTTCAGGACCATTAGGGTCAACATGCTTATTGTTTATATTTGACAATACTTGCTAGTTCAAACAAAAAACAACAACCAAAAAAAAAAGCCTTTTTCTTACATTTTGGGCATTTTCCCAGCTTTTTTCCTTCTGCTTAGGGCTTTGTGTTCTATTTCATTATGATTTTTGTTTAGTATTTAAACATAAAAATCCAAAATTTTTCTGTTTTAGCAAAACTGTTATATATTAGAATATATTGTTTAGTACCTTATAAACAGTTAGACAGAAAAATATACTACTGGAAAAACTACTTTAAACTTAATGATTTTTAATTTTTTTAGTTGCAATAAAGAATTAACATTGATGAATAATTCCATTATTTCTGATCTTGGTATTAGCAAGAATTCTCATGGATATTGATACATTTTTCCTCTTGTTAGCCAAATTTTTCTCTTGATAGCCAAAGTATTTGGCTATCCTGATGGATCAGCAGCTAAGCCAGGGCTCAGCTGGTGGAAGTTAATTTGTACTCCATTGTGCCTTTGGTACCAGACTGAAGGGCCTATAGATACCTAACCTTCAGCTTGTCAAGACAGAATGCTAATGGCATGATGACCTTCTGTAGAATCAAACAGCTCTCTGTGCTTTTGAAAGTAGATCTCAGGGATGGGGAAGGTTTGTTTGAATTTGAATATGTATCTAAGCTTTATGAAATTTTGCTTTGAAGTATGGGGTTCTTTAAATAATACTATATGTGTGATAGGCAATCTGTTGGAAAGCACAATTTACAGCCTTTCGAGACACTGGGAAAAATGGTATTTCTTCTATGTGCTTCTTTATTTAATGCCTCTTTTCCACTCTAATCACCTTAATGTTTGTGTGTTTGTAGACTTTTGAAAGAATTCTTTGCAAATTTTCTCCATAAAAAAATTGTCATTCATGTTTCCTTAGAGGGAAAAGCTTTAACTGTGATCCATCTCTAATGTTGCCAAGGTTAGCTACAGCTGGTTTTGGTTTTGCCATTTTATTTAATGAATAAGGCTTCACTTTTCTAATGTTGTTCATTGACCTCTAATCTAAAGCTGAAATTTAAACAGTAACAGTAGAAAATAACCACTATAGTTGACATTCCACTGCGATTAATGGACACAATTCCCATAGCTACTAGTATTGCTTCATTCTTAAGAGAAACTCAAAATATGCAGAAATTTCAAATTTCCATTCTGAATTTAGAAGTTGGCTGCTCAGACAAAAATAGTAATACATAGTTCGGCTTGGACTAATTAGAATTAAACTACTCAAGTAGTTGTTTGGGCAGGGAACACTGTTGTGGGAGCAGTACTGCTTGATGCTGCTCAGAGTAACAGAATACTTTTTAGTCAGAACTTTTTTCCTAACCTGGTTACAGCTACAGCACTTCCAACTGAAAATATTCGATTCTATCACTCGTGCTATGAAAAGTGCTCACTTCTTCTCTCCCACACAAACTTCTGTGAGCTAGTTAAGCAAAATAAAAACTTGGGGTTTTTTATTCTGTTTTTATTCTGTTTGGAGATCCCTCTGCTTGACTGAACTGCAATGCACTTTGAAACATTGGGTGAAAAATATTTGGTAGGAACATCTGATTAACAGCTGTCCCCTGTTCCTGTTTATGTAGACACATCTTGTAATATTCATCCACAAAGACTGGACTTTATGTTCAGAACCAACTAGGCAGTTTTTTTAATGCATTGACAGAAATAGCTAGAATTCACAAGCTATACTCAGGTAGATACTCCAAATTATCAATGTAGGGGGTTTTTGTTTGTTTGTTTTTTGGATTTTGGTTTTTGGTTGGTTTTTTTTTTAAGCTGGAAAGAAATTACAATATCAAAGTAATTTTCCCACCTCTATTGGTAATACAGAAAAATTAAAATTTACAATTATAAATACCAAAAGATTTTGAACTTATTAAATGTACACAATCATAAGTTTCTCATTGATTTTGCATAAGTTTGATTACTCAGGAAAGACGATGTGAATTTGATAAGTTGTTTATACTGTAAACATTTGTTCTTATTTTTGATAGTGTATAACCTCTTCGATAATATCACATACTGTCTTCACTATTATGAGTTATTATTCATAATAATTTTGTGTTTAGTCATCATTTGCTTTTTTCTCATTTTTCTTTACACTATTTTTATTTTCATTACATGTATAAAATAACTGTCCTTTCTGACTTCTCTCATGTCATGTGTTGTTAAACAAGTTCATAGTTCAAATAGTATTTGAGGTTACCTGAGAGAGGTGAAATAATGGAATGCTTATTAAGAAAGAAGTTTTTCAAAATATTTATTTTCAGGTCAGTTATATCTATTAGCATTTCCATCAAAATCCAGTCAATGTTGCAGTACTTTGAGGCATTTTGTGAACAAGAGTCTCTGTGTCATCACAAAAGACAAGGCAGCAACTTCCTTCACGTTGCGTCTGTGCATTATGAAGAGGGGAGATAACAGATGAATGGGAGTAGAGGATGGGCTCAAAGGAGGTCTCTATTTAATCACTAGATGTCTGTTTAGCCATCTAAATTCACTGTCTGTGCCATGTCTTCCTTTTGTGCCTTCAAACTGGAATTAGGAACACCTGCCTAAATACAGAATGCCACTCGCTATTTCCCACTCCAAAATTTCTTGAAGCCAATTGGTTTTTCTTTCATTTACTTTACTAGATGCTTCACTATAGGTTACATATTTCCAAAACCCATCTATCTATGATTAACAAGGTATGTGAGATGTAATTTAAAAGGAACTGTGGATACCGCTGCAGTAAAATATATCTGTTCTCTCTCTCTCTCTCTCACCTTACAATAGGCATTCCACCACACTAAGCACAAGGTCTACATTCGGATGACAAAGCCAGGCATTTCACAAGAGGTGCTGAGCACCTCTGAAGTAATCCCTTATCCAGTGAAGAAAAATAAAATGGGAGCAATGGAGAAAGCTTGATCCTAGTGATAATCTGATATCTGTTAAATTCTGAAATTATAAAAGTATTATGAGAGTTTATAAAGAGATGGGTAGTAGCACTTAGAAGAGTCTCTTTAAATGTGCAATGATATTTTGATACTTCATGATAAGACATTCCAATATACAATCTAAGGGAGGTTATTACTTGGGCATTTTGTTCTGGTTTTGGAGCAAGGTTTTTCTATCTGGAATTTTAGAAAACAACATTCTGCAATGTCAGAATGCAAATCTCATTTGTACTAAGGTTGGGAGAATTCCTCCTGTGAGAAATGTGCTTCCTGATTTTGTGTTAATTACTTGTATGAGGACAAAAGAAACAGATGTTTATTTTTGTTTATACCATGCAATAATAACTCTTTGATTCCAACAGAGACCAATGTCTGATGCAAAAAAAAAAAAAAAGTATTTCAATTGCTTAGTGAGTACATCTATGCTGAAAAACTAATACATTAGTATTAGTATTGCCCAGTATTGAAAGCAATGAATATGTAACTTGTGGTATTGTAATCTTTAAACATTTTAGAATAGTCTGTCCTAGTACATATGAAATGATCAAATTTTGGAATGCAGAAGTTTTTGTTAAAATATATTCTGTAAAGGCTTTATATCTTTCCTGTTCATTGTCTATAATTCTTGAAGTAATGGATCTCTTCTTGACCTATATGTACAATAATAAAGAAAGGAGATAGAAAATGAAGGGGTCATGGAGTAGTTACAGGGGCTCATTGACAGAGCTCTAACCTAGATTTGAAGGGAGTTCAGGACAGGGTCAGGCTAGACAGAGAAAAGGTGTGGGAAGGGGAGACCTATAGCAAAAGAAGGCTTACAGGACTATTACCTCTTTGCATTCCCACTGGGATATTGATACCATCAAATACTGCTATGAAGCTGTACAACACATGCAGTATGGGAAACAAACAGGAGGAACTGGATGGTCTGTTTACATAGATGCATCCACAAGAGCAAGAGAACTAGTGAACACCATAGCTCTGCCAGTCATGATCATCTTTGAAAGGTTGTGCTGATCAGGAGAGGTATCTGGGGGCTGGGAAAGCAAACATCACCGTGGTCTTTAAATATGGCAAGAAGGGGGAACAAGGGAACTACTGGCCTGTCAGCATCACCTCTAACCTTGGAAAGGTGATGGAGCACCTCTTTCTGGAGGCTATCTCTATCAACATGAATGACAAGAAGGTGATCAGAGTAGTCAGGATGTATTCACAAAAGGTGCATAGTGCTTTACCAACTTTATTGGATTTAATTCTAAGATGAAACATCTGCCTGGATAAGGGGAGAACAATGGATATTGTCTGCCTTGACTTCAGCAAGGCTTTTGACACTCTCTCACAACATCCTTACAGGCAAACTCAGGAGGTATGGACTGGATGAGTGGACAGAGAGATGGTTTGAGAATTTCCTGAATGGCAGATCCCAGAGCATGGTAGCACAGGGTTTAGTTGGAGGTCTGTCACTAGTGGTGGCCCCCAAGGTTCAATACTAGGCCCAGTATTCTATAATTTATTCATTAGGAAGTTGGATGAAGGGGCAGATGCTTCCTTGGTGAGTTTGCTGATACAAAATTGTATCAGGGAGGAGTGACTGATATCCCAGAATGCTGTGCTGCTGTTCAGAAGGACCTCAACAGTTTATAGAGATGGACAGAGAGGAATATTCTGAAGTTAAACAAAGGCAAGTCCAGGGTCCTGCACCTGGGGAGGTATAACCCCAGGCACCAGTAAAGTGTGGGGGCTGACCTGCTGAAAAGCAGATCATCAAAGAAGTACCTGGGAGTCCTGGTGGACAAGCTGTCCATGAGCCAGCAATGTGTCCTTGTAGGCAAGAAAGTGAGTGATATCCTGGGGAGTATTAGGAAAAGCAGATGATCGAGGCAGATGATCCTGCCCCTCTACACAGCCCTAGTGAGGCCAAAATTGGAGTGCTGTGTGCAGTTCTGGGCTCCTCAGTACAAGAAAAATATGGAGATCCTGAAGAAGGTCCAGCAGAGGGCTATGAGGATGATGAGGGGATGGGAGCACCTCACTTATAAGGCAAGGCTGAGAGAGCTGTGCCTGTGGAGCCTTAAGAAAAGAAGACTTAGAAGGCATCAATATCTATCAGTATCTGAAGGGAGGGTTTCCAGAGGCTGGAGCCAGGCTGTTCTCAATGGTGCCAAAAAAAAGGATGAGAGTCAGTGGGCAGAAACTAATGCACAGGAAGTTATACCTGAATATGTGGAAGAACTTCTTTACTGTGCAAGTACCCATGCACTGGAACAAGTTTCCCAGAGAAAATGTGAGGTCTACCTCATTGGGGATATTCAAGAGCCACCTGGACAAAATCCTGTGCGATGTGCTCTGGGATGACCCTGCTTGAGCAGGCAGTTTAAACAAGATGACTCACCATGGTCCCTTTAAACTTTACCTTTCCATGATAAGAAGAGGCCAGTCTCCCTTCTTGACTGCAAAAAACATGAATTCAAGGATGCAATTAAGATGCTGTACATATATAAAATAAATTTAAACACTATTTAGTATATCCCTTAAAAATAACTTGTTGTATTATATTTACTATGACATAAACATTCCTTTTTTGTGGATTTTAGTGTTTTAAAATGAATTTACCAAGAAAATTCTCTTCAGACAGAAAAGAAAGGATTTAGATTAAAATGACTGTGACTAAGCCATTCCTGGTTTTATTTCATCAGTGTAAGTAATGTATTATTTCCATAGCCTTTACAGCATCACTATGTCCTCTGTGTTCTTTTTGCCTAAAGCATATGTTTCCTCCTTATTTGAGCTGACAGCATGATTTTATTTTCTGAATATTCAACACCATCGAAACTCCATGCATAGTTTGTGATGCAAAACATTAGTCATGTAATTTGTCTTCCACGATCATTATATAATCATATTAAGAATACACCTTTTTTTCTGGTAGATGAATTAGCAAGTGAAATGTGAATCATAAAATATATCATAAGAACCTAATTTTGTTCTTGATTGCCTATCCTGTTTGACAACCTATTTTAGGAATTTACAGTCTCCAGTTCTTGTCAGTTCTTTTGTCTGTTGCAATGACGACAGTGGTGAGACTCCAAAAGCCATGTCGAAAACCTTGGTCCTAGCTGAAGCATCCCCATGGTCTCTCTAAAATCAGAGGTTTATGGTACAGAGATAGCCTTTATGGAAGAGTGAGAATGAGAGTTGCTTTGTTTCTCTTAATTTACCAATTTTGTCCTTCCTGTGATCTGAGGAAAAGTACAAAGGATGAAGCTCCAGTGGGTCATGCACTGCTGGAGTTGAGAGACCTGAGGGATATTGGTCAATTGAAGAGTAAATTCAGCAACCTGACTTTTCAGAAAGCAAAAATTCCAGATCTTCAAGGAGTTAAGCAATAAGACATCCTGGGATACTGCCCTCAGAAATAAGGGGGAAGAATAGAGCTGGCAGGTCTTTAAGAATACTTTCCACAGAGTACAAGAGCTCTCAATCCTTAGGAATTATCAGTAAGGAAAGGATATCAAGAGCCAGCATGGCTGAATGAAAAGAAATGAAAATGAAGGTGAAGGAGACACATATGTATATGAGAAGAAATAAATTATCTGTGTGTAAAAAATATGTAATTCAAAAAATGTACCTTGCATTCAAATTTCAGTGACCAATACAATTTAATTATTTAAATTTCTCTCTGAAATTTTTCTGATGTGCTTTGAAAACCTCTGATCATCAAGGTCATTGTTAATTACCCATATGCTTGGAATGAACTATTTCATCTGTCAGATGGACATTTAGTTGAGAAAAAATAATTCACAGAAAAACATTTTTCTGTAAGACAATCTTATAAGATTAGAGAAGTCAAGAAAAATATATGTCAAGAAATGCTGAGAACTAGGGGATGTTGCTTCTAGTCATTTTATATTTATATCAAAGTAATCATTCAAGCTGAAAACCAAAATTCTCTCTTCTAGTAAGCTGCTTCAACACAGCTTAATAGAAAAAAAAAAACCAGTCTTTTCTCACAAATAGTTTGTTTGCTAGCAATCAAACTTTTTTTTTTTTTATTGTCAACATCTCCTTTCCTATATGATCCCTAAATGCATCTCACCAACAACTGATGCTATCTTGTAAAAGGTATACAAATTTTAAGGTCAGACAAAACCTGCCTGTTCTGATCTAGAAGGAAAAAAAAAACCAAACTAAATATGCAATAGTTCAAAACACTGCATTCAGAATGAAGTTATTGAGAAAATGCTTTTTAAAATATTTTAAAACAAACACTCTTTAAAAATAGTTTAATTTTTCTCAGCCCAAAATTTCAATCTATTTGAGAATCTTTCCTCCTGTGCATGTTATTGTTTTCTTCTTTCCTCTATGTAAAAAAACCACAAATAATGAAATAATCAAATCAGTGTACACTTGTGGCTTATTCTGGTTAACAGAACTGTATTTCAGACTTCTTCATTTTCTAAAAGAGCTCTGTTTGTAAACTACTTTACAGAAATTAACTACAGAGCTCTTTCCAACTTTTGATGTGAGACAGCAAATTCCCAATATTGGCATACCTTAAGCATTGAGTGTAAGAAAGCCTACTGAGAGTTGATTCACTTTGGGGTTTTTAATGATTACACTCATCCTGAACATAATTTACAGCTCTCTAGACTTTCCCAGGAAAAAAAAAAAAAAAAAGAAAAATAAATTCTCTAAAATATTCACCTATACTTATTGAAAGCCTAAGAATCTGGTTTTGACAATAGTATAAATACTACTAATAGTATGGCAGTAAAAGTCTAAGGAAATAAAAGCACATCTGAGACAATTGCCCAGAGAGACTATTTTTATACTGAGGATTCAAGAAGATCCTGCAATAGTAGTAGGCAGTAGCTCTTTCTGTCACTCAGCTGGAAAATTTATAGTCCCAGGCATGCATGCGTATCTTGTCTTTCTGAAGTGAAACTTCTGTGGGGAAATTGCTTCTACTGAATTCCATACTGTGTTTTGCGCCACACAGTAAACAAAACAACAGTAGAAGTAATATTACCAAAATATTCCAGATTTATAGTTGGAAAAAATGACTGATAAATCTGGACATTTTTTATTGGAAAAAAACTTAGATTCTGAAAAGAATTAATAATATCTCAAAACTTTGCTTGTCAAAATGTATCTTGAAAATTCTATAGAGGCCAGATACTGAAATCAGTTTTACCTTGATCCACCTCACCATGTGTCCTACTAGTCACTTCTTACAGGCTGGGTGCTTAGCACTTAGCCTCTGGGCTCAGCATTTTAGAAAATACAGCAATGTTCAGATTAAGGTAGGTCCTCATATATGAACATTACCAAATATTTTTGAAAATTTAGGTGCTCTACAATCATGTTAATTATTAAAGTAGAATGATTTTTTCCACTGAGATGAAAAATGTCTCCTCAATAAAATTGCATTGTCCCTCAAACTAAAACCCTTTGAAACAAAAATTTCAAGATACATGAGACAAAAATTAAACCACCACTTTGATTATGCAAAATAATCAACTCTGAAACAAGGCATTTTTTTTCTGGACCCCTCTGAGTGTATCCTCAGAAATACTCAGTTTTAAATCAGGTTCATTTAAATAGAAGTTGCTAGTCTATTGAGAGGTGCTCAGCACCTTGAAGGATAGGCTTTTGAGAGGTGTTTTAGACCTAAACTATTCTCTTCAGCCTATACTTTCCCAGCCCACACTTTGCATCCCACTACTGAGCAACCTTACACGGTAATGACTGCTGAACTGCGTAGACACATGCCATTTTAGAAAGCAATCACAGCATCTGCTTCAGTGACTCCCTGCTGCTTTAAACGATTTAGGAACAATAGTTGATGATGGCTAAATAATTAGTGGAGCTGAAAAAAAAAGAAATCTCTGAATAGATTTCTTATTGTTAGAAAAAGAAAAATGTCAAAAGACATAAAGAAGAAGGAAGGAAACTTAACTTGTTCCATTTAAATACCAAAGTTTCACACTTTTTTGTGAGAGATGTCAAAGACATTTGAAAATCATGATGTCCTACCTTCTTTCAACAGGTACAGCATGGGGTTTTTTTGCTTCTTGGTCCCCAAGTCAAAATTACGTCTATGCCTATCTTGAGCTGAGTATTAATTTGAATTAATTTCCGGTAGTTCTTGATTTTTACTTCATTATTTTCTGTGAATTCCTTCTCTTGGTGTTCTTGAAAACAGGTCTTAGGAGTTTTGACTGTGAATGTTTATCTTCTGTAAATCATATAAACTACTGTCAGATTTTTAAAAAACCCAGCATAGATATATATTTTGTAATCCTGTAATTCCTATTTATTTAAACTAAAATAATTTTAAATGACCCAGTAAAAGAAACATGAGTTATCTATTTCCTTTCCCACAAGGATTAGATGAAGAACACACTTTATTATTTGGACTTCTGTGATGTGAATGACACACGCACACCAAAAAAAAAGGCCCTAGTCAGAACAGCTGATAACAGCTCTGTACATACAAGAGATTTGGGCCTGGAATACACTTTAAAGAAATGTGAAATTATTCTTATGCCACTGGGCAATATACCCTGATTTTCATTAACACCATGACCATTTCATATACTAAAAGTATAAGTTAAAACCACTCCCATTTGAAAGGCTTTTTTTCTGTAAAAAAAGCAGTAACACAAATCTATTTTCCTTCCATAAATATAATTTACTTTGTCAGTCTGAGAGATGGGCTAGATGGCCATCTTGTCTTAGGACATTTCTTATGAACTGCAACTAAGATCCATATTCCTCAGCATATTGTCCAAAGGTGTCATGGCCCAACTCCAGCCAGCAGCCAAGGTCCCACGCAGCTCTTGCTCACTCCCTCACCAGCATGATCAGGGACAGAACTGGAATGGTAAAAGCTAAAGAATTCATGGGGTGAGATAAAGACAGTTTAGTAAGAAAAGCAAAAGCCATGCACATGCAAAGCAAGGAATTAATACACTTCTTCCCATGGGCAGGCAGCAGTTCAGCCATCTCCAGAAGAGCAGGGCCCCATCCCATGCAGCAGTCACTTTGGAAGACAAATAGCTGTTAATATTTTCCCCTTCCTCCTTCTTCCCTCCACTTCATATTATGAGCATGGCACTAACACGGTCTGGAATACCCCTTTGGTCAGTTTGGGTCACCTGCTCTGGCTGTGTCTCCTGACCTCCCTTGCACCTTCCACCATGAGCAGCAGAAAAGGCCTTGGCTCTGTGCAAGCCCTGCTCAGCAACAACAAAAACATCTTTATATTAACAGAGTATGAATCTGTGTTCAGCCCAGATCCAAAATACAGCCCCATAGCAGCCACTATGGAGAAAATTGATTCTATCCCAGCCAAAGCCAGCACAAAACAACATTATGAGGAATCTTGTCTGGATAAGAGATGGTACATACTCAGAGGAAAGAAATGTAGTGTTTTAATTAACATTGTTAGCAAAATATTAGCAAGAAATCAGCATTGGAACTGAGAAAAATTGACTATGAAATGATTTGATGAATCATGAAAGGAACCAGATCATATAAGTGAGAATTTGTTGTTGCTGGTTCTTTTGATGAAATGTACAAACTGAGATATGTTATATATTAATAAACTGGAAGTGAGAAACGTGTTAATATATATTTCTTTTGCAATGATCAAATGTACGAAGAATAAAGAATCTTGCAGGGGAAGTTATTACTCCATATTTTAAATATAATTAGAATGACTCATTAAACGTTTTCAAGAATATGAATGAGAATAAATGGCCTCAGAAGTATCTCCACTTAAATTTGGCTCAAAGCTTTCCTGAGGCTTCTCCTTAACAAGATTTCATTGCTCTGTAAAAGACATAATTTCTAGACCAAAAATAAAGGACAGTTATATACTGATCTTCAGTGCCTCCAAGGTTTGCACTTTTTCTCTCACTATAAACATCTTACTCACTTCTTCCTACGCTTCAATGTTTAATCCTACTTTCAAGTAATAAACACTACCATGCTACTTGCTACTACTCCTCTCCTTCAGTTAAGACCCTTTTCTTGCTTCTCTAAGCTTACATAACTTTGCCTTACATAAACTTACATAAAAAGACATGGGTGAGACAGCATGAGGGCAAGGAGAACAGAAATTTCCTAGAATTTTGAGTTTAAAAATTGTGCCATCCTCTACTGCTGAAAATATAGCATGGTTACCTCCCAGATGAAACCTTTAGTAGGTTTCCTAGAACAGATTCTGTAAATTTCTTTTCCTTCTAGTAACTGTTATTTTTTAAATGATTGAGAGAGTTGTAATTCCTTTTCATCTACTTTAGCCATAGCAGCAAAAAATACTTTGTTATACAGAATGCTGTGTGAAAAGGATGGTGTGCCTTCAATATATTCACAAAAAAAGTTGGTTTTGGAAAACAACTTTATTCTAGAAATGCAACAACACATCCAAAATTCCCCTGCCTTTTTTTTTATTGCTTACACTGAGGAGAACTGTCTTTTCTTTGACATCTGGAACTAATGTTCAAATTTCCCAGAATTCAAACTTCCCATGTTAACAGGAGATATCAACTATCCACAATGAAGTTGTCTACTTATTATCTAATAAACTTTGTTTAAGAGAGGAGCAAAACTATGTTTTCAATTAATATTAATAACTCCTTCTTCTAGTTATAAAAGTCAATGTCCACTCACTACTGAAATTCCTATTTGAGGTCCATGTTTGCAGTGACATTCTGACCAGAGGCTTACTTACGAATAAATACATTTTAAATTAATTTTCATTGAAAATAGGTACAGATATTCACTGAAATATCTAAATTCAGGAGAAGTTATTTTAAAAGCTAAATTAGCCCAAAAGCCTGTATTTTTACTATAAAGCTCTTAAGTCACCAGGAATACTCTAGAGTGCCTAGTGTGCTTTCAGAAATAAATATTCTTCCATCACTTCCCATCAGCTACACAGCAGATGCAATTCCTATTTATACTTGCATCTTGTGTAGCATACCTTGTTATCTTTTCTACTACATTAGTCATCAGTGGTAGTTGTCCTCAGATACATAATGCTCTCTTCGTGTGTGTAAATTTAATGCCAGTTGAGTTCAAGTAGATGCAAACAAATATGTTTCAGAAGTGTTACTGCACTCTAACTCTATTGAAAATTTCTCTTGAGTTCTGGGACAGAGCCTGACAAATGATATTTAAAAAAAGATAGCTCCAAGCTCAGAAGAGGTTTGTTCATCAATTTAGTTTCAGTTTTCAAGGCAGACAGGATACTATTCCTGAAATACCTATGAGGAAACTAGACCTGGATAGCTATTTTGAATTAACATGATTCAGTGATTGCCTCTTCAAAATGTCACTTAGGGAGTCTGCCCATTCATCTGAAGTCCATTTAATGCAGAAAACAAGACAAAAAAGGACTTATACAAATATTTGGAAGCTCAGCCTAAATTCAGGCCTGTAAATACAGATTCTTAGTCATGTGGGACAAATATTTAGGAAAACTGATCATTCTGTTTCTCAGGGAAATCAATGTGACTTGCAGATAACCATCTGTCTAAAATATTTTGGCCAATTTTTAACTGTCTTCACTACTCCATATTTATCAGTTTTGTACTTTCAATTGCTAGTAAAGAGAATATTTTATCAAAGGCATGAAAATTCTCTTTTATTTTGTGGGGTTTTTTCCCACATTAACTCTTTTCAAAATGGTACTCTTAAAATTGTTGTTATCATCAAATTAGGAGTTTCTTTTGTATTTGTATGTTGCTCTTTCCATTGTCCATGAGCATGTATTAAGAGATTAAAGAAAATAAAAAGAAAACTATATCATATCTTGTCTCTTCTTATCAAGCAACCATCTCCTAAAGAGCCAGTATTTCATCACAGAAGCCCAGCACTTCATTTGGAAAATACAACCTCCTGCCAACTGCAATTTCATCTAAGAATGAAGCTACTCATTTCCCTTGGCAGACTTCTAAGAAAATATTTCAAAAGAGTGTTTGCTGATCTTGCAGCATAACTACTTTATTTATATTTATGACTCTTAACACAGTTCAAACTCTTATCTCTCATCAATGATTATTATATCTGTTTTCCCTGTTATGCCTTTATTTGACCATTTGCTAGGGTTTTTTAAGGGGTCTATTTTTTTCACCCATAAGGAAACAGTCCTGAGATACATTAACTGTTCCAAATGCTATGATCACAAAAAAATACATATTACTGAAAGTCAAGCAGAAGAGTAACTTTCATTATGAGAAAATTAGTTTGGTTTATTTCTTACTCAAGTTCACTATCTTACAGTGAAAGCCTTCTCTTAGAAACAAAAACCCCCAAACTTATAATTTTCTTATGAATGCACAGGCTGAAGTAAGCGCTAAATTGAAGACCTTCATTTAATCTTTTTTATACACCAATCTGAAGATTGCCCTTTATTGTTTCTTTTCTTTTCTTTTCTTCTATTATTTGATGAAACCTACTGAGTTTTGCTGGTCTTTCAACATACTCCATAGAAAAATTCAGTAACATTACATTCATATAACAAAAGACTAAAATGAACACTAGCACTGTGCAGTGTATACTGCAGAAAATTTTCGATGCTTTAGATTTTATTTTCCTGTTGATTAGTGCATGATACTTTATTATATAATATTCAAGACTTGTTTTTTTAACATTGTTTCAACTCAAGATTAATATGACTCTACAGATAAATGAGGAAATGAAGGATTGACTCAAGTTTTACATTTTAAACATTAAAACTGAAATTATCTCTCTGAAGAATTTGATTTTCATCTTCTTGCCTAGAAGCATCATTACAAGCATTGCTAGAACAATACAAGCTGTTAGGAGATTTTTGTCTTCATATTTCCTGTAGGCTAAACTTCATACTAAAACTTTTCAAGACAGTTAGAAAATACGTTAAATAAATTGCTGTTTGAGTGTGAAAGTACATGAATAAGCAACAATATGCAAGATTTTAACCAAAGTACTGGTGCCATTACTTAGGATTAAATGGTAAAAATTCTTCAATTGCTTCTAAAATAATCTACATATCTAAGGGTAAGACATAGAACTATATGTACCAATGTATACATACAGTTATCCAAAAATGAGCCAATTCAACATGCTAGAAATTTTTCAGAATTTTTTCAGCATCTAAGAAAAAAGACTCTGCAGTCAATTAATTAGTAAACAGGCTTCAGAAACTGTTGCGGCCAGTATTTATTTTTACTTGCTATTTCATGTCTAAGGTTTATATTGTTCTATGGTTCGTTCTATGTTCCCTGTCTTCCCTCCGAGTTGGTTTGTTCTTACATTGTATCCTCCCCAGTCTCTACCCTATATGGAATTTCCCCGCTTCCCATTCCAGCACCTTCCCCATCCATCATCCTGGCCCTACCCCTTGTTCTAGTACCATCCCTTTCAATCCTTCCCCTATCCAATCCTACATGTGTACCACCCCCTAGGTGTTCCTGGGTGTCACCCTCCACTCGATGCCCCATTGGGGCATGTGATCTCCCTTCTCCTCCCCCCTTTCCCGATTGGCCCAGAAGCCCTGGGGTGATCCCTTTACTCCTCCCCTGAGATCCTGTTATTGGTTGAGTATTTGTATCTGCCCCCACTGTGTAATGCTGTATAAAACCCCATGCACAGCAGTGCTCGGGGTCGCTTCCTCTGGTGTCCCCTTCAACTGCATCGCCCTCAATAAAGGCTGTTGGAACCTCACTGAGGAGTGGCCTCCCCTTGCTCCTTCGCCCGAACCCTGTCGTGGCTAACATCCTGATCACCATTGAGCACTCGCCTCATCAGGTTCTGCCACTGGTGCAGACATTGCCGTGGTGGTTCCCCACTCCTGGCGTGGTGCCGGAGTGACCCCCCGAGCTAGCCGGACTCCGGTGAGCCGCGTCAAGAAACCAGGATTGAAAATCTGGTTACCCAAAGGATCAAGTACTTAGTTTTTCAAAGTTAGTATGTGTAATACATACAACCCAAAGAACGTGAAGGAATTTTACTCCTTTTAGATTTCCCAGGAAAAACTGTTCTTGGTCGTAAGTAGAGTATTAGATATAGTATTAGATATATAGGAACACCAGAAAAATCAGGAACAGTTCTTCTCACAGTAAAAGTAACATAAAATAGTGACACACAAATTTGTTCCTTCTATAGAGAAAATAAAATATTGCTGCAGTCAGAGATTTCTTTCCTAAGTGTAACATCTTACCAGCTCCAAGTTACACATTTTTGAACATATACAGAGAGATCTCAGACTCAAAAATATTAACTTTGGTTTATCATTATGTTTATTAGTTCAGTGAATTAAATATGAAAATGTTAAATATAGTATTTGGTAGCCCACTTGCCTAATTCGGGAATTCTCTAATTACATAACTAACAAAAAAACTTTGCTTTGCAGGAACATATTTGGCCAGTTCTGTGTCATCATTTAAGAGTTAAATATATGGCAGTAAATTAAAGAACAAAATAACAGAATCTTTTGTGTTTCTATTTCATCACATCATTTTTTCAGTGAGGGTATGATTCAATAATATAAAAATATATTTTTAGTCCTTTAACTTCAATTTCTTTATAAAAATTTCAAATAAGGAAGTTGATAAATTTTAGGGTACCACTATCACAGATTCATTACCTTGGCTTAGAAGATTTCCTCTATTAAAACATAACAGCATAACCAAATTAGAAATTTAACCCCATTGAGATTAAAGATTTGTTAAAATACTGTTTCATAAAGAAACAACTAGTAACAACTCGTAACTCTTAACTGTTAACAACTGATAGCTTTAAGAGATAGAAACTTTAGATTACTACTTTTGTTCATCAAAAATAATATACCAGACTACTGCTGCAAAAAAAATTGACCTTTCTCTGCTATGCAATAAAAACAATCAAAGCAAGAGTAATTTTTTTATAGTATTTGCAGGACACTTGTGTGTACATCTTATTTTTTTTATTATTTATTGAATTTTACATATAGTGTAAATTAAATAACGCCAGGATATATTAATATGAAAACATATTCTAGAAAATGCAAGGGATGTAGCGGACCTTACAAAATGGGTATTATACAAAGGGAAAGAAGTAAAAGAAGAAGCAGAACACAGAAGCAGATGGAAAGCATAAAATTCTGAAGAGGACTTTTGGTTTTCATTTTATTACAAACCAGGTTGCCAGAAAATAGATTATTATGGCTTTAAACCCAGATAAAAATTAACCACCACTCAGCCAGTTGCTCAGTGCCTTCATCTTCCTCCCCACCACAGTGGAATGGGGAGGACAATCTAAGTAAAACTTTTGTGTTGAGATAAGACCAGTTTATTAGTGGAAAGTAAAACAAAATAAAATACAGTCATAATAGTAAATGATAATAGGAACGATTATAAAAAGAGGAAAACCAAGTGATGCACGCTGCAATTGCTCACCACCTCCTGCCCAATGCCAGATGCCCTTTCCCAAACTCAGATCTGCCACTTCTCTAGGTAATTCCCTCCAGTTTATTGGGCATGATCTTTTATGGTGTGGAACCTTTTGGTCAGCTTGGATCACCTGTTCCCTCTCAGTTTCTTTTGAATACCTCTTCACTGGAGGAGCATGAGACAAGAAAAAAAAAAAGCACTTGACTTGACAAACATGAATGCACAATAAAAGCCTTCTCAAACCCTCTAGCCTGACAAACTTTCCCAGAAGTTTATATAATACTTTATATGTCCTTAACTAGGAAACACTGAATTAGACAAAAGCATTAGGCTTGAATCCATATAATTTGCCATATAATTATTTCAAAGGCATGGAAGCTGAAGCATATAAGTACTAGTAGTCATAATTACAATACAATTTCTCAAATCTCAAAACAAAGTCCCTCCCCTTCTTTCCTGTAGGCTCCCTTTAAATACTGGAGGACCACCAAGAGGTCTCCTGAAAACCTTCTCTTCTCTAAGCTAAACATCCCCAACTCTCAGCCTGTCCTCAACAATGAGATACTCCAGTCCCTGATCACTTTCATGATCAGGGATCACCTGATGAAGAAGGTGGGGGATCACCTCTGGACCCACTCAAATGGGTCCATGTCTTCCTCATGCTGGGGGCCCCAGAAGTAAAGACAGCATAACAATGACAGACTACCATTCTGGACATCCTAACACACAGTCAGGATGTGTGTTACGACACTTGCTAATAAATCTACATTTAAAACCTCTTAAACATACTTCTTTCCAAATTAAGTTTTCTCATAATTTAAGCATTTTACTTTAAGCCAAAATTTGGCTTCTCTTTTCTCTTTGAAACATTGGATTTAGCCATTTTAGAGCAAGGTTGCATAAGTCTCACTGCCAAGGAGTTGCAGGTCATAGTGTTAAATAAATCTGTCTTTATTTATCCCTAAAAGACCCCACAACATCTAATGGTAATTGTGTTCTGTTCATACTCATGTATTTTTTGCAGGCAAAGTCTATCACCTGTGCATAAATCATAGAATTATAGAATATCTTGAGTTAGAAGGGACCCACAAATATAACCAAAACCCAGTTCCTGGCTGTGTACAGGAGAGCCTCAAGAATCACATTATATCCCATGTGTGAGTAAGTTCATGGCCTAGAGATGTAGATATGCAGCTGTAAATTTAAAATCTTGTATACACTCTAGTGAAAGCCAGGATATAAAATAAAGACAAAAATTATGCCTTTGCTTTCCTTACTCACACAGAGGTCACATTTTTTTGAGGTTCTTTGTAAGTTCTTGTACTTGACAGGAAAGAAAAAATGAAACACATGTTTTAGTCTTATTATCAGGTTGTATAAATGAGCAGTATTATGTAAACTTTAATGGAAAGACTGTCATATGCCAGTTGAAGATGTGTTCTGTTTACAGTAATTTCAAGAATTTTTCAGGCTGTCAAAAAGCACTGGTGATTACAGCCCTGATGTCTTGTCTTCTTGCATCATGTCACTGAACCACAGAAGTGAAAAGCACACGCTATTCAGCTTGCTCCAGCACTGCTGATTCTCTTTGGCTCCCTGCATCTCAGAGTTCAAAAGTCAGGAGAAAACTGCTGCTATGAAAGCTTTATGTTTAGAAATAGGAGTCAAAAAATGCCCTCCTCTCTCATCAATCCAGAGCTCATAATAGCAACACTTGCAGCAGAGAATCGATGTGAGTATGGCATTTAAGTGCCAAATTTGCTGAGAATAGGAGCTCCCAGAAGAAACTGAATATGTGTTAATATTTTCAAAAGCCTGAACACAAAGCTAAACCCCACCCTCTACCCCCCCCCACACACACACACCCCCCTCCCATGCATTGGTGAACTATATTTTTCCTACTGTTGTACTCCACGCATGAAGAAAAAAAAAACGGAAAAAGAGAAATGAAGTATTGGGCCTAGAGTATGAATTTCAGAGAGATATCCAAAATTCTGTTTACAATGTTCCAGTTCCCTTGTGTAGAAGGGAGGAGAGACACTTGAGAAATTTAAAAAAACTATGAAAAAACATCTATCATTGAATGTGGCAGTTTCAGGAAGGACTGCAAAGATGCAGTTCCTGCTCCCAGAACTCAGTGGTGCTCCCCTTAGAGTTGCATCCTATTAAAATAATAATAATATACAAAGATATGAACATAAGAACTAAAATCTGTCTGTCTATTAAGGTTTGACTGTCCAAGCTGACATGTTGCAAAATCATTATGTTGCTTCCTTCTTTTTATGTATGCCAAGTTTATTACAATCTCTTACTTTTACATTATTCTATCACCCATTCGAGCAAAACAGTGTTGTGTCCCTTCTATCTCATGATTCTTGCAAGTTAAGAAGGAAATTACAACAAAAAATATTGACATTTTATTATTGCATAATATTATTGCATGGATCTTCCTTGAAAAGCTTTTTTTTAATCCACTTTAATTTTATTTAATTGGTCATATATTTTGTATTTCATAGTGAATCAGAGGCAAGACTGCAAGTACAGAGAGAACTTTCAGTTCAAAAGCAGTAATCAATTTATATTCCTCAGTTATGTGACTGATAGGTAATTTTATCAGCTTGAAATTTTGTACTGAAGTCCAAAACAATACTGTGAACATCTCCATGTGTAGTTGGCCAACACACAAGGTACAACAACATTGCTGGAGCATTGAGTTCAGCAAATAAATGACTTAAGGTCTTATTTGCTGTAATATCTCACGTTTTCAGGGCAAGTTCATGGAGTAACTTTTCTGGCAAGAAAGTTCACACCATTATTCAGTCCTGGGTTCACTGTGCATGCAAGGAAAGCTAACTTCCTGGAGAACTTTACATATGCTGTGCATACAAGTGCTTATCCATGAATTTAGAGAATTATATTTTCCTTTTTCACTCTAAATATTGCCTGAGAGCAATGGAATTAGATACAGAATGGATACCTTGGCAGGCACATAAGGAGAAGTGACCCTTTGAAATACGTGAAAGAATTGGTATTGCATTGCTGATTTTGTGGACTGTAAGGGTAATGAAAGCCTAAATTAGCAACTGTGTAGAATATAGAAGACATCAAAAGCCTAGAATATATTCCTTACTTCATTTTATCAGCACCCCAGCTAAAGGGTAGAGGTACAAAAATGTCTTTGCTGATTTTAAGTACAATGGATCCCTGGATTAAATTTTTAAAATCTTGTTCCCATTTGAAACTTATTTTATACTTTCTTTCTTGGGTAGCTTCATCATAAACAATGACAGTTTATTTATCAAGACATAATATTCTCCCTGCAAGAAAGAACAAATTTAATATGTTTATTTTGCCTTTGAGATTCTCTCCCCATCAAATAGGCATACAACTTTCACTTTTATAAAGCATTTGAATATCCAGAAAATTTGTTTGAATTCTATTCAACACAAACAACACAGTCTAAGGTACTATCAAAGTTAAAAGAAAGAAGAGAGAAATATTTATAACTCAGATAAGACTATTAGAGATTGAACAACATTTTAGTGGATTTTGGCTTCTTTATTAAGCTTCAAAACACTGTGCTGCATAGTTAGATATCCTGAATTTCCTGGGTTTTTTGTTTTTTTTTTTTTTTTGAAACTGTATCAAAAACATTAAAAGGCATGGCTGTATTCAGAAACTGGGAGTATGGAGAGTACAAAATAAGATTGTGAGAAAAGTAGAAAAAAAATCAGAAGTCCCTATTCTTTATAGACAAAGATTAAGGCTCAGCCAGCCTAGTAAGTATATATAGGACTCAGAAAACCTGGTAACTTTGTCTGAAAGAAAACAACCTGAATCTGTAACATATTGGGAAAAAATAGTCAGAAAATCAAATCCTCTGATTATTAAGTTCTTGTTAAACCAGTTATATTGGTATGCGTTTAATCACAGAATCATAGAATATGTTGCGTTGGAAGAGGCTCATCAGGATCATCACGTCTGACTCCTAGTCCTGCACAGTACACCCCAAGGAGCCTACCTTGTTCCTGTGAGCATTATCTAAATGCTCCTTGAATTCACACAGGCTTGGTGCTGTACCCACTTCCCTGGGGAGCCTGTTCCAGTGCTCAGCCACCCTCTGGAGTGTTACGACGCAGAGTGACGCAGACTTCCTCCCTTATATGCAACACTAATGGAAACCCTTTTCCTGATATAAACTTCCTCCTAATGATCTTTTTACTATTTCTTGGAGTCCTGTCACTGCTCACAAGAGTGAATAGATTGGTACTTATCCCTCTGCTTCCCCTTGTGACGATGTTGAAGACCACAATGGGATCCCCCTCAGACTCTCCCAGCCTGAACAAACAAAGTGACCTCAGCTAACCCTCATTCAGCTTCCCCTCCAGACATTTCACCATCTTTGTTGCTTTCTTATGGACACTTTCTAATAGTTGAATATTTCCTTTTATATTGTGGTGCCTAAAAATGCCCCTAGGACTTGAGGTGTGGCCACCCCAGTGCAGAGCAGAGCAGGACAATCCCCTCCCTCGCCCAACTGGTGATGCTGGGCCTGATGCACCCCAGGACAGAGTTGGCCCTCCTGGCTGCCACAACTCTTCTGACTCAGATTCAACTTTCATCAGTCATGACCCCATGTCCCTTTCCACAGTGCTGCTCTCCACTCTCTCATTTCCTAGACTAGACACACAATCAGGGTTGCCTCATCTCAGGTGCAGAATCTAGCACCTGCACATGTAGAACTCTGTATGGTTGCTGATTGCCCCAAAAAGACAAAAAGAACCAGAAAAAGACAAAAACCAGAAAAAGACAAAAGACATGGCTTACAGATACTGTTTTAAATTTTCACCTTGGGAAAGTTATCTGGCCCATGGGAGGGAAGTTTACTATAATTCCTTTATTTGTAGGAGTGTTGTGAAATAGAACTGCAGACTGAGCATCAGAGGTTCAGGACTGAGCACTAAGATTCAAAATCTGTCATAAAATACGAAATTTTTTACTGTTTTTTTTTTAGTTTTAGGAATACTCTGAGGTAAATTCCTCATTTAATTCTTTACTATTTCATTCGGTAAACTTCAGCAGTCATGAAAATGAAGACTTTTTCTTCCTCAAGCAAGAAACTAATTAATACAAACTAATAGGTCCTTAGCAGAAAACCCTTCTTTCAACATCTAGTCAGGGCTCTGATAGGAATATGTTACCTCTTGTTTCCCCCTCCTTAATTTCTCATAAATGCTTGCTAATATCACAAGAAATTTGTGACAGCTTAGGAAATTTCAGTGTAGGGTTTGAGGGTTTTTTTGTTAATTTTATGGAATTGTTAGATTACTGAATTGTATATTAGCCAATATTCAACAAACATAAAGACGTGTCACTACTAATGAATACTATTGCCAAGTTTTGCAGCCACAATTTGTTCAAAGACTAGGAAGAGGAATAAAAAATATTTATAATTGATGGTTTTTGAAATGAAGTGGAACTTCAGTGTACAACTCTGCTACTGAAATGTTCTGTTCAGGCTCAGACTTTCTTATAAAGACTAATGAGTAATAGCACTGCCCTGCAAACTGAATCATCTAGGTACTTCTATTTAGGTTTTGGAAGTAGAACACACGCTTCTTAAAAGGAAGGAGAGGTCTAGATATTTCTAATGTTCCTCATCTGAAGTATTACAAATTTTTTATTATTAGGAAGACTACCCTATATTAATTCAAATCACTAAAATTTGTAATCTACTTTTCTCTTTTTCAAAAAATTATTAAATAACACATTTTCTTGTAGCGGTTTACTTTTTGTGTCTCTGTTCTCTTATTTTTATTTTTCTACACATAAATAATGTTAAATTCATTAAAAATTCTGATGCTACTCTACTTGGGCTTATTTTGGTAAAATTATTTTACAGTGCCATAAAAATCCCTACTTTATACTGTATTTACCCTGTGGGAATGGAGTGAGTAGTTGTGTCTAGATACAGTTACAGAATGTCAAAACCTTTGGTAGACTAAACTGAAACATGCTGCTCAACAACTTAGGTTGTGAACTGCAGTAGTTTTCAGTTTGTCCCCATTAAGAGGATATAAATCTTAGGGCTAGCCCAGTGGATTGTCTGAATAGGGCCTCACTTAATCCAGATGAGCTTATCCCCTCCAAATGGCTGAACTGCAGTGTGCTAAAATCAGCTATATGAATATATTTGCAATATGTATTTGTTTTCTTCAGTGTGCTCAGTTCCATAATCTAATGTTTTTAAGGTAGTCATTGTCTTTAAACGGCTTCACTTGAGAACTTCAATAAATATATATTTGACTTTGGGCATGTTGACTTGATTTAGGAACAATAAAATCAACTCATTTTGAACAGCTGAGTACAACTCAGTTTTGGAAGAGTGAATCAGTTCTCTGTATTGCTGTCTATATCAGAATGAATACTTTGGGTACAGTATTCATCAACAATTTAGCTTTTTTTTCAGAGTGAATGTAGTTCTTTGTCCAACATGCATAACTCAAACAGACAATAGTCTGTGTTTTTTCAGAATCATGGTCCCTGTTGCTATTAAATTATAACATCATGGGGTAATTAAAGAGAATACATTTTATTTGCTTTTAATCTGTTTTCCAATGTTTCGATTTTTTAATTGAAGCTGCAAGCGGTGTGAAAGAGTAGACTAGGAATGTGGAGAATGCAAAAGGAATAAAAACACTTATTAAACTTTCTGAACACTTTGGCAACCCTTGAACTTGTCACATGGTTAAATTGAATTATAATGATTAATATTAAAAACCCTAGTCTAATATGTGTAAGAATTATGATCTCTGTGACTTTAGAATATGCTTTTGTTGTTTGTGCTTGGGTTTTTAGCATTGTTTTAAATATAATGTTAATGATATAATCAATAACTCCAGACAGAATTCACACCATATATACAGTGGAGGAAGCATAAGGAAAAGCTGTTACATAATTTAGGCTATTGTTCTATTCTTCTTTGAAAGATTTCCAGGTATGTAGGCCTCTCAGAGAGTTCTAGTCTAAACCCCTGGGGCTCTTTGTTCTTTTTGTATCCAGACTTCATCTCAACTTGCCTAAATCCCCATCATTTGTTGGTCTTGAAATGGGCATTTTATGTAGCTATAGGAATAGACATTATATAGAAATACAGTAATTTATTACAATCTAACATAAATAGTCTAATCAAAAAATTCTTTTCTGACCAGATTTAATTACTAGAGAAAAAGAAGGAAATAATACTACTAAATAAAGAGTCCAGATAATATCACCATTAAACTATTATTCATGCATTCTGTTCTTTTCATGATTCCACTGGGTGCCAGGATTGATGGCTGCTGACTGGGGGAAGGTTGTATTGAGTCATCAGCATGCTAAGTACTTTAAAGAAGGTTAATGGCTGTTGATGACAACGATTTCTTCCTCTTCACTCTGGGGTATAATTAAGATAATTTTTCTACGTTTTCTACCATGTCCTACACTCTTCTCTTTATACATTGCTCTACAATTCCATGCTCCAAATCTAAATTTGGTATAAATGATATTTAAAGATACAATAACAACCTGTTCTTTGTTAATCCTTAAAATATTGTTGTGCAAGATTACAGTAATGGCATCTTTGATAGTGCTTATATAAAGATTCTTCAAAGCAGTCTAGCAAGGATTTCAGGACTTCAGCATAAGCAGATGGGATAGTTGGATTTTAAGACATGTAATGGTTCAATTACACAGTTTACAGAAGCTCAGCTCTGGCATATTGTTTGCAACCTCAGACAGAAACCGTTGGTGGGAGTGTGTGTGTCACAAGATTTATCTGGGGATTAGGAGTTCTATTAGAAAAGACTTCAAATGCTGAATATGCTCTCACTTATTCTTTTCAAGAATGAAAAAGGACTGGATTACAGTGTATAAATGTTTAAAAGGATCACACGTGAGGACCTTGAGAAAAACCTATTTTGATTCCAGGGGATTATTAAAGCAAGAAGTCACTGCTCTAAAACTAATAAAAAATCCTTCAGAATCAGCAGTATACTGGATTGATATGTATGTGAATAGAAAAAACAAAACAAAACAAAACAAAACAAAACAAAAAAAAAACCCCAAAAAAATAAAAAAAACCCAAAAAACCCAAAAACAACTAGAGTGAGCTTCCAGGAAATCTACAACTATTGATTACAGTTATTGTATTGACTTTTCAAGCAACTGTAAAAATTTTAGCTGATGTTTCACAATTTATTGCTAACTGGTGAACATAGGGGTAACACCTAGTGAATAGATTATGTTGCTTGTATTTTCCTTAGTGCTCTGAACATCTTGAATTTGCCCTTGCAACTTTAATAGCCGATAAAATCCTGAATAAGACTGATTATGGCCTAGCAGGGTAGCAGACACAAGTAGAACTACTTTGAGATATCCAAAGTGCAAAGAGAAACTCTTCTTAAAGTAGTGACAAGAATCTGCACCTCATTGCAAGATCAAAGAATTTGCCTAGATACATTTATGAACAGATGTTGATCTTGAAACAGCTTTTTTTCATTACTAGAATTAAAAATGTCTTTCTCTTTTGCTTCTTCTTTCAGTGATGAATTCACACAGCCCAATTGTGTTTGTGCAAATTAAAAAACTACAAAAAATGTTGAAATGATAGTGACTTTTTTTTTCCACTGGAAAATTTGTCCAGATGCTTGTGAAAATTCGGTATTTGTTCAGAATTTTGTGGGCTTGTTGTCTGGGCTGCAGAGAGAGGGCAGAGCTTAGAGCAGTGTGGGCATGGCCAGGCTGCCATTCTGTACCACTGACTTCATCACTGGGATCCATGGTTTCAAGGGAAAGGAAAGGGTGAGTACACACTGGAAGTGCACCAGATTGTTCCCTCTCTCCCTCTGGGCACTTGCCAGCTGTGGTGGTGCTGCAGACTTTTGGGTTCAATGCTGCAGACTCTGTCCCTCTGCCACTGTCACCCATCCGCCTCCTGTTCCTCTGAGATATGGCTCTGAAAGTGGCAAACACAGATGAGACATAGCTCCTTCTCTTTTGTATACTTTTGCTATCAATATTGCTGCTGTTACTGTGTCATTTTTATTTCACTGCTGTTTGCTTTCAGTAAATTGTTATCTCAGCCTGTAGTGTCTACCTTCTTGGTAGAGCTATGCAACAGATGAGAGGCAGCAGACAGAAACTTATGTACAGGAAATCCTGTGCATGAAAACGTGAATATGCAAAATAGCTTTACTGTGCAGATGACTGAGCCCCTGAAATAGTTTCCCAGTGAGGTTATGTAGTCTTTTGTGGCCAGTATTTATTTTAACTCATTGTTTAATGTTAATGTTTGCATTGTAAATGGTTCGTTATATGTACCCCTGTGTTTTCCCTGAGTTGGTTTGCCCCTATTTTGTATCCTCCCTTATCCTTACCCTATATGGTATTCCCCACCTTTTATTCCAGTGTTTTCCCTGTCCATCATCCTAGCCCTACCCCTTGTTCCAGCACCTTCCCTGTCAGTCCTTCCCTAGTCCAATCCCATGTGTGTACCACCCCCCTGAGTGTTCTGGGGTGTCACCCTCAACTCGACACCCCATTGGGGCATGTGACCTCCCTTCTCTTCCCCGGGTTGATACCCGGTTGGCCCAGGGAGTCTGATGTAACCCTTTCACTCCTCCCCTGAAATCCCCTCATTGGTTGTTCATTTGTATCTGCCCCTCCATGTTATGTTGTATTTAACCCTGTGCACAGCAGTGCTCGGGGTTTCTCCTGGTGGTGTTCTTTTTGACTTCACTTCTGTGCAATAAGCCTGTTGGAAACTCACCCAGGAGTGGCTCCTCCTTTTTCCTTTGCCTGAACCCAGTTGAGGTTTTATCCCTTGACCACTGTAGAGCCTCCAGCTCTTCAGGTTCCACCACTGGCCCTAACCCCTTCCATGGTGGTTCCCCAACCCTAGCGTGCTGCCAGAGTACTCCAGAGCTAGCCCAGACTCCGGTGGGCTGTGTCAGTCTTCTTCTTTGAAGATATAAAAAAACCCCATCTGGACAAAAGTTTGACATGCTTTAGGGGCCCTGCCTGAGTAGGGAGGCTGGACTCAATGACCTCCAGTGATTCCTTCCAGCCTCACCCATTCTGTGATTCTTGGTGGAAGCTCCCTCACCAAGTTTGCTGACGACACCAAAGTCACCACCTGATGATGAGGACATGTCAGAAAGAGAAAGCCATCTTACAGAGACCTGGATTGGAAGAGTGGGCAGCCAGTGTGGGTTAGGATCTGTGTTGCTGAGGAACAGCTGCAGTAAAAGCGACCTGTGAGGCCTTGTAGACAACAAGCTGAACATAACCCAACAGTGCACCACTGCAGACACAAAGGCAAATTCGATCTTGGCTTGCATTCACAGGGGCACTACCAGCAGAGAGAGGGACATGAATGCCCCACTCTACCCAGCACTGGTCAGGCAGCACTTGGTGTACTGCGTCCAGTTTGGCCTCCACAATTCAAAAAACACAGCGTCTTCCTTTCATGTTCTAAATGTTTCTTACAATTATGAAAATTGTTTTCAGAAGGACCATAATATTCACATTAGAATGGAGCATCTGCCTTAGCTGATGGACAATAAGACACCAAGTTCAGCTGGTACAATAACCCTTTCAAATCCTTGGAGTTTACAAGAATAGTATGCAATTCTTTTTGGCCACAGTGAAATTGAAGCTGTGCTATGTATTAACAATAGCGTATTTTTGATCACAACTAACTGTTTGCTGTGAACAAAAAAACTTTCCATCATACCCCATAATAATTATCCTCATACAAGGGAAAGAAATATATATACTGACCCCTTCATGCAACTAGAAAAAACAGTGAATAATTACTTTTTTATTAATATTGCTAAGATAACCTCAGACTCAGTTTTTTAAAACCAAAATGTTCAGAAAATAAAGTTCAAAACTATAAATATAAAAGCAATATTTTAGACTAAAGTATACATAATATTTATATCTTAATTCTGCAAAACAATGTTAACTTATCCAACACATTACCTTTACATATGTATGCACATACTTAAGGAAAAATTTTTTATTGTACTGCAATGTATTAATTTCTTCTCAATGGAGACAGTTTGTTTGGTACAAAGTTACTCTTTTTTTTTTCCAATGAAAAATCCATTACTCAACCAGCTTTACTACAATACAGGAAATCAACAGGTAACCAAAGAATGAACTTTGATTTTAGATTGATTTTTTTATTTTTTTGCTAAGACCTCTCTAATGCTTGATAACAGAATAATTAATTATCCCTTTTTGTCACGATGAGCTGAGGCTGAGTTCTATCTTTTCAGCCATTAGACATTTCAGTTCCATTAAAAGACTTACTCCATTCCAGTTCTGGAAGTCATTATTTTTCAACTTGTTTTTGGTTGTGACAGTAAGATTTTCTAATGAAAAACTCAAAATTGGAATTTACAACCCAAAATCTTTTTCTTAGGCGTTTGTTGTTTGCTATACAAAGTTTTAATTTATCCTGATAATTTTCACTCCAGAGGAAGAAAATCAGATCTCCCTGAGGTATATATTCTGCCCACCTTACTTTGCTGAATCCATCTGATCACAAGTGAAACAGCCAGTATAGTATTGCCTCATGGTGTTCAGCTCAAGCATATATTAAAGCATGTAGAATTCTTTTATGACTGCCTTAAAGCCAGTGCTTGCTCTTTCTTAGATAGATCAAGGCCTCTCAGAGCTATTTCTTTTCTGACTTCTGCTGAACAATTTTCAATCTTTCACAAAGGAGGCCATAGCAATCTATCCAGCTGTTGGTAAGGAGCTTCTTCCAAAAGCTTTAAAGAGGATCAGGCAAGGCAAGGTTACAGGTGAATAACGGAGCCCACTGGAGCCTGGGCTAGCTCAACCTACACCAGCACCGTGCCAGGTGTGGGGAAAAGCTGTGGCATGGGGGTTTTGCCAGCAGCTGAACCTTAGAGCCACTGCTCTCAGGTGGTAGATCTTGTGAATGTGGCCAGCTATCAGGCAAAGAGGAAAGAGAAAGCTTGCTGGTTCTGAGGTTCCAAGAAAGGTTTCCTGAAGTTGAAGACTTCAGAAGCAAAGAACCCCATGTGTTGCTGTTCTCAGGTTTAAATACAGTTACAAATCAGTGGGTGGATGCAAACAACCAATGGGAAGTCCTTGGGGGAGGAGTGAAGGGGTTGCAACATATCCATGAGGCCAGCTGGAGCAGGTGGGAGGAGTGGGTAGGTCATGTGGTCCAATGGGGCCTCCAGGTTTGGGAAACACCCAGGAACACCCAGGGGGAGATACCTTCAAAGGATTGGTTCAGGGTCAGAGTGACAGGGAAGGTTCAGGAATAAGAGTAGGGCTACAAAGACTGATAGGGGAGGATCTGGGGCAAAGGGTGGGGGATGCTATAAAGGGTAGTTTCAGGGAAGATACAAATTGGGAACAAACCAACTTGGGGAAAATACAGGGGTACACAGAATGAGCCATTAGCAATAAAATTGCTAACAATGAATAAAACAATGAATTAAAACCAGGCTGCAACAGGTGCGATGTTTATATAATTATAATAGATGTACACATATGTATGTGAATGAGTGCACAGACATACATTCACACTTCTGTGAATGCATATGTAGGTGTGTACATATGTATGCATACACACATACAGATATTTGTAAGATTGATTCTACTTTACCTAAAAGATCACAGATTTGTGGAAGGTGGTTTCTTGCACTGAAAGTAATTTTGAAAGTATCTGTTTTTAAAATGTCGATGGGATTTCCAAATCCCTTCATTAACAATTGTAAAGTATTGTCTCAGTCCAGTCTGCAGGTGTACAGAAATTGTATATATGTGGTCTTCCTAAAACATAAAAAGAATCATATTCATTAATTTGTCTTGTGAAATCTTTACTTAGAATCTCTGTGAGTGGTGGTTGAGTACTTTAGGTGAAAACATTTCAGGGAGCTTCCCATTGATATCAAAAACATCTTTATATGATGTGTTTCTAAATAATATTAAGGTTTTCATCCTTTGATCTCTTTTACTATGATGGTCAAAGAAAAATAAAACCTATCCCTGTAATTCACCAAAGGACTAAGAAAGTCCCAGGAAATCCACTCATCTCAGCTGCCACTGTCATCATTTTTTAACTATTCCAAAAAGGTAAAGAGGTTAGTTAGGCAATATGTTCCTTTTCTACATTCATTTGGGAAATCTTCTGTTATCTCATTACCACACAGGTGTTCTTTTTATGCTATTGCTCAATATAGTCTATTAGTTTGCTTACTCTAGAGAAAAAATGCCGTGGTTAAAAAATGTGTGGATGTTAATATGTTCGAAAAATGAAAAAATGTAAGTTCTAATAAATTAATTGCTTTCTGTGCAACCCTCAGTCAATCTTCCCTGTTTTGCAATGATATGATCCTATATGATCCTATATATGTTGATTTTGGGGTTTTTTTACACCTCTGAGAAGATAGCAGGAGGACTAGTAAAATGGTGGGTAGGAGAAAATTAATGCCACCAAAGTCAAGTGGCCCACACTGGACAAAAAGCTACTTTTAGTCATTCGTATTTCGTTTTCAATTATTGTCTTGTACTTCTCTAGGGTATAAAATACAGAGGATGATTCGTGGGCAAAATTGTGAATCTTCTTCCACTCCTTTAAAGCCTATGTGATTCTACTGATGTAAATGTACAGGTTTGAGTTTCAGTTTAGAGTTATTGAGCACAAAAACTGGAAGGAGAACAGAATCTGCATAGTGAAGATGTCCACAACATCCCCTGTAAAGAAAAAAAATATTTATAGAAATTTTTTATCCCAAGGAGTCTCACCATGAAGTTAAGAGTTAAATCGTTTTAAGTTGCACAAGGATCATATCAAGAATTGAAAGTTAAAACAGTAACTTTAATGCACATCATTTTGACAACAAAAATATGATGTGGATTAACTCACTTTTTGACAAAATAGGATAAAAACTTTCATACAGAGCAGGAAGTGAGTTGAACCTGTGATTACCTTCCCACGCTAGTGAAGAAATACATGATTAAATCATTGCTGTCACAGAAGTTGAATAATCCCTGAGAAGCTGGTTCAGCCATACCTAAGTCTCTTTAGCTTGGTGTGGTACTCTCTCCTTGTGTTTTGAGCTGATTTCTAATTTCTTATGATTTGCAACACAGTTGGGTGTACTGGGTGACATATCCTGGTACATTTTGCAAGAATAGTATCTCTGTTTGGAGGGTCTTTGGATATATCATGGATGATAACATATTGCAAAAGTCATCACACCATGGCTGTACCAGAACTGGCTTCCTGTCATTGTCTGCTATGTATGTTTTCAGTTATACAAATGTAGAGCTTTTGGACCAGCAAAGCACACTTCTAATGCATGCTCTGTGCTATCAACCATAAGTAGACTGGTCAAAGGTAGCTATGGCTACTAAATTGAAGCTAAGGAATAAGTAGGAGTTCAATAAGAAATCAATATTTTGCTGAATTGTTGTTTTCAAAGCAAGTGTTTGCACCTCTGAAAGTTGTAAAGATGAAAGTCACTGAGGTGAAGTTGCCAGTAAAAAAAAAAACCCAGGGTATTTTTCTATTGAGAAGAGTAATGCAAAAGGCATTAATATGACTTAAAGAAGGTTCAGAGACAAATGTAAAATTCAGTAATATGCTGTTTTATCTTTTCTCAGGTTTTCTAGGAAAGTGGAGAAAGACCTTTGTTTAATGAGCCAAAAGACATTGTTGTCACCCTGTCACAATTTCTTAAAATAGAACTTCAAAGAAGGCAAAGTACTCAGGGTTCAACTCCAATATTCCCTCAAAAGCTAATTTTGAAGTTACAGTCCATGCAACCTTTTTATTGCTGCTTCACTAGTATATTAATAAATACTTAAAAAGCAAGCTACCTTAGTTTACAGTATAAAAAAATACTTTCTGATGTTTTAAACACTTAATAGTCCCATAGCAAAATTACACACAGACAGATGAAACACCTCTAGTTTGACTGTGTTTGGAACATCATGAATATCACAGTCTGGCAGAATAATATAAAATGAACAAAGAAGACAATTCTAACATCAGCTTCCTGACTTTTGACTTCATTGAACCTCATTTTCAACTTTTACAGGTTGCTGTAACAACGTGTAGCAACCAGCTAGATCCATCCATGCTTGATTTCACATTTGCAATAATGGTACTCGAAGTGAATTCCTGACCTTTATTTCAAGCAAAATAGGTGCTGTTAAATATTACTACTTATAGTACCTTGAGATACTCAAGTATCAACTCCAGCTCTAGTAGCACAAACTCTTCTTTGCATAAAGGTATTCTTGTGTTGTGGTTTTGTTTGCTTTGTTCTGTTTGTGCTGGTTCTATAGTCATTTTGCACCACTGTAAACAATCATGCATAGGCCCAAAGAGGCTTGTTGTTACCACTCTTTTCATACTTTTAGAGAAATCTAACGTTTGCTGTGCTTGTTTAAGAGTTAATATTATTCTGAGCTCTACTGTATGTTCATAAAACACCTTTATTTAAGAGCATTCTGCTTTACAAACATTATACCTCTAATATAGCCAAGTGGTTGTTCAAGATGGGCTCTTTGGAGCTGGTGGAAAGACTCCAATGCTGTATAAAGGAAAGGATGTTACATCTGGGAGTAGTTGTGTCTTTTCTATAGTGGTGAAGGACTAAAGAGTTCATCAGTAAGGGAAACATATGTTTGGTTGAAAAGACAAACTAAATTGAGCTCTGCTGCTGTTCCCTAAAGAGCACCCTGCCCTCATCTGATCCTGAAACACCAGTCAGTGGTGAGGTGCCTTGGCACAGGAAATGTGGCTTCAGAGCCAGGAATGAAAGTTAAATTTAGAATTTAAATTTAGGATTTCCTTCAGAGACATCAGACTTCAAGTTGCAACTTCTATGTCCCAATGACATAGTTCTGAAGTAAGTAATTTTCTTTATAGTTTCCAGTACTTTCTTTCATTGTCTTTCATCCAGACATTTCATACTCCCAAAGCCCTCCTTGAGGCACAAATGTTTATTTCCTATAGTACCACTGCTGCCAGCATGAGGAAAAGCAGTTGTGTGGATAATAAGGACCTATCTTTAGGAAGAAAAAAATATTTATTTCTCAAATAAATTTTTGATTTGTAGCTTTAGTTATTCAAACTGCTACTTTTGTGGATTTGCTGATGTGTGGTGACTGTTAAGTGTTGCAAAGCAAATATATCAGGGCTCCAGGGAGCAGCAGGGAGCTCATTTTTATTGACTAGAGTAACTAGATGGGTAATATTATTTTTTGGCTGTACCTTCTAAATTGATGTCGTAGATACCAATTCATTCTCACTTTCTTGAACTGCCCCTGCATGCTAAGAGGTCTGAATCATATATTTTATAGATTCCATAGTAACCACTCATTTTGAAAATGAACATTCCATTTCTCTCTGAAGGAGCATTATATTTAAAATTCTTTAAGTGTATTTTCAATATTCTTAAATGAATTGTATACATACATAAAACACACAACCTTTAAATCAGGTTTGTGTCACAGTAACTATGGAATAGTGTGCATGTCTGTAATATTTACTATAAACAGTAATTTATAGACATGCTTCTCTGACATTGCCAAAAATTTATGCTTCTACCCACTGCCTTAGTGTAAGAGGGGAGAATAGAAAAGGTAATCCATTTTCAGAAGAGACCTCAACATGCTGAGATTTTTTTAGATTTTCCACTAAGAATCTGATCACGACAACTTGTATTAATTAAAAAAAAATATTTTAAATAAAAGTATTGAATACTTGCAGAGGTAGGGGAGGTTTGTAAATCTGTAAATGTGAATACCATATATGCTTGGTTTTAATTTTTGGTGACTTAATATTTTTTTCTTCGTAACATTTCCTCTTTCATTTTTGCATCAGGACAGTATTTTATGCTTCAAAACCTAAAGAGTAAAATGGCTGTATAGTACATGTATAATTTCTTATCCTGTAGTAAAAATAATATAACACTTTCTTTGGAAAAGAGTAGTTTTCTGCTATCTTCAGTTTTAACAGCGACTTCCCAGGGGTAAAAAAAGGAAAGGAAGTTAAGCTATAAACCATAGGATTATGGCACCCTGAGCCTGGTAAAGGTGAGATACAGACAAATGTTAAACAGAGAGTGAAGAAAAGCGAGCAATTTTATTGTTTTGTACAAGTCACATTGCTTTAAAGAGCTATTCATAACCTATTGCTCTTTGAAAGATAAGAATTAATATACCATTACTTTGATGACAGCTCTTCCATGGGAGTTGTTCTTAATTAGTTTGTGAGTTTTTTTCTCAAAATAAAAATTACTCATTCTTTGGTTGGGTATTAATATTATTATTATTTTAAAACCTGAAAAGTCTAAGAAAGTGACCAGAATTTCAGACTTTTGGACTTAAGTATTAGCTATGCAGCAATGCCTGTAGACTGTATGGAAAGGAGGATGGTATTTTGAAATGCTTGTTTTTTCCAAATGGTTCTCTTTGGCACAACTTTCCAATTTTAATTTTCTTTCAAGTATGTTTTATTACGCTTTTTAAATTGATTACATTAATAGCAGTGGTTTTTTATATAAACTGTAAACTCAATATAAAACGTGAAAAAACAGAAAATGTTCCTGAATAGAAAGCAATGCACTTTGTTATGAACAGATTTAAATGTACATAAATATCATTTTTTGTTAATATGTGTTTCACTGACTGATTGATGCTGGAAATAAATGTGATATTTTCAGTGTTACATTTGAGTGCTCTAATCTCCACTAAATCATTTTCCCCATGTGTCACCTCCAAGACAATGATTAATGACATACTAATAAAGTTCACTTTGGCAGTCTGAAACTAAAATGTCATTTCTATTGGGAATGAATAATTTTCAGCTGAGAAGAGCCTTGAATCAGAACCATGATGTTTTTTGTTCAAGATTTTTATTTTTAAAATATATTAATACAGCTGAAAGTGGAAAAAAAATGGATGCGAGTTATCTAAATGATGAAGTGATGTTTTTGTTGGCTGATTCTTTTAGTCTTGGCACTTGCTATTTGAAATAAATGAAGCATTATCAATCACTAGGTATAATCAGGTTTACAAATCACTCTACAGTGCCATTAACCAATCGCAAATGAGAACTCTAATCCCTGTCCTCATACTAATACATATATTCTTGTCTAGATGGTGTGTCTTGCATGAAAATGGAAACCAAACCTCAAACTAATATTGGTCCTTAACTGTTAAGCAGTAACAGCTGCTCAGAATGAATGGCAATCTGTTGCCCAAAGAACCTAAAATCTTAGAGACAAAGATGTCGGGAGGACACACTGAGAAGTTTAGAGAAGAAAAGCAGTGAAGAGTTCTAAAACTTATATTGATATTGTTTTGTATATTGCAACTGAAGTGGCTTTTAGGAAGGATTTATCAGTGAAAGTGTTTCCTAACAAACAGATACTGTGTGTTTAATCTCAAAAAAAAAAAAAAAAAATTTTGAGAAATGCGGAGAAAGGAAAGCTACCTATAGTGAGTTAACATGTAAAAACAAAGACAAAAGGAAGTTATAGGAAAAAAATAAGTAATAAGATGAAATATCTTTGAATTTGTGGAACTTATTAAGACAAGACTAAGGGAGAGTCTAGAAGAAATTTAAGAAGGGTTTGTTTTGATGAGCATTGTGGACATTAGGAGAATGTCAGATTTTCAAAACCACCTATATGTAACAAACAAAAATCACACTGATTTTTTCATTTGAATTCAAGTTATTAAACTTAGTATTTGCAAACTGTGATATATATCATACCAGTGAACCTACATCAGGGTACTATTAAAAGGTACTCATTGGGCATGGTGGCACAAAGGCAGAACCCATTCTTCAAACAACGATGTAATTTTGTCCTCAGCCTTTATATTGTTACTTCTACACTGGTCTACTACTGAATTTTCTGGATTTTGTAATTTCTTTCCTTTACTTACATTTTCACATGTTTAGTAAATTTTCACATAATCAAAGAGTAGTTGATGTTGGAAGGGGTCTCTGGAGATCATCTTGTCAAACCTCTCTGTTCCCAGGCAGGGCCACCTGGAGTCAGTTATGAAGGACCATGTCCAGATGGCTTTTGATTGTCTGCGAAGATGAAGATTTCACAGCCTCCCTGGGCAACCCTTTGTCAGTGTTCAACTCACAGGGAATCTCTCAAGTTTCAGTGTGTGACCATTGCCCCCTTTCCTGTGGCTGGGCACCACTGAAAAGGTCTTGGTTCTACCCATGCCTTTGCTCCAAGTATTTATGAGATACCTCCTGAGAGTTTACATCTCCAGGCTGAATAGTCTAAGCTCTCTCAGACTTCCTCATTGGAGAGATGCTTCAGTTATGTCATGATCCTGAGGGTCCTTTGCTGTCTCTTATATCTTGTCTCTCTTGTAGAGAGGAGCCCAGCAGGTGTGGCTTAATCAGTGCTGAAGAGAGGGGCAGGATCACCTCCTTCAACCTGCTGGCACTTCTTTGTCTAATATGGCTTTGGACATGACTTGCCTTCTTTGCCACAAGGGCCCATTGCTGGCTCATGTTACACCAGGATTCCCAGGTCCTTTTCTGAAATGCTTTCTAGACATGCACTGGTACCTGGGGCTCTTCCTCTCTAGGTGAATGATTTTGCAGTTCTCCATTTTTTTCTTCCTGAGCATGATATCACATTATACCAGATAGTAGGCCATGGTGCTAATAACAGCAAGCTTGTGGGTTTGATCCCTGTACAAGGCCATGCACTTAAAGTTCAGTCTTGGTTATCCTTGTGGGTTTCTTCCAACTCAAAATATTCTGTGATTTTGTGCTGCTTTTAGGTCAGTTAGTGTCAGCTGTTTGTAGCTGTTTCTGCGTGCCAGGAAGGACAAAAAAAAAAAAAAAAAAAAAAAAAAAAAAAAAAAAAGGTGCCAAAAAGGCTACCAAAAAGCAAAAAATCCCCAAACAACAAAATCCAACCCAAAACCAAACAAACAAACAAAAAAAAAAACCCCAAAAAACCCCCAAAAACAAACAGCAAAACAGGGAAAATAAAGTACCTTTATGATGTGCAGATGTGCAAGCACTGCTCAGCAACATCTGAAAGACTGGTGTATTTCAGCGCTGTTTTAGCCATTAATAACGAATTCGATTTTGACAATTTTTTCACACTTAGATTTCCAGTCATGGGCACTATAAAGCTGCCAAGATCAAAAAAAGCAAGGTATAGCAAACAACCTTTCCTGTTTAAGTGCATACTCTAGGGACCAAGATGAACTCCCTAACCTAACAGGAGAATTAGGGCAAGAAAAAAATGTATATAATCAGCCTTGCATACTCTGAAGATAGAAAACAAAACAAGCTTTCCAGCTACATGAAGACTGGTAAATTCCCAGAATAACCTTAGAAGTTAAGATTGAGGAAAAGCACAACTGGTTTTGAAATGGACTTGATTCATTTTTAAAATGGTTTCTTCTTGTATTTTTGATTTCTTCTTTATCATTCTGATTTTCTGTTACAGTAGAGGACTAAGAGTTCATGACCCAGTATTCCTTTCTAGGACCCAGTAACACAAAACTCTGAAGATAAGTGTTGTATTTCCCAAATTATTTTCTTTTATTTGTCATCCTCTTTTGAGAGCTCTATTTCCACATACTTAGAATCAGGTCATAAGACCTGTTCACAGTATTTTATTGTACAATGCTGAATACTTAAACAAGATTACTCCATGGACTACTCTCAGTAGTGATAATAAGTATACAAGTAGGTCATGTAGGCTCAAGACTCAAATGTTGACATCCATAAGAAAATGATTTTTAAATGCAAAACATGTTCAAGAAAGTTATAAAGTGAAGAAGAGGGTCAAATCATCTTCTAAATAATTCATAACTGTCTGATTCTATTAAAGCAGACTGGTTTTGAAGATAGAGTACATGATAAAATCTGTTTTCAAGCACTAAGAGGATTCATATAAAAATTACTCTGTAAAACAGCTATTTTTGCAACAATGTTTCCAGTATACATCAGTATACTTAGTTTTCAAATTACTTCAAGTGACCTGATGGGCTTTGGCCAGAGGAACATTCTATTTCCTAAGAGCATAATAAACTTTACGTCCCTCCTTATTTTCCAATTATCTTCTATTAAAGTATTATAATTGTAAGAAGTGGTAAGTTCATCCAGTTGCTTGCTGACTTTCCCCAGCAGTCACCATTAACCTCTTCAGTACACCTTGTCATTATTTGAAATTAGCTGTTTTGTCATTTAAAGTTTTAAGACAGATGTATTGCATATCATTACTTCCTTCTCTTTTACATTTTCACTTTTTTTTTTTAATACATTATATGCATATAGCAAATATCAAGATTCTCTTAAAACAAGGATTGTTGTCTGTGTCTAATGTAAAGTGCTTGAGATTCCCTTTTGTGACAACTATATGTAAAATGTAACCTATTCTTAACCATTAGAAGGGAAGTTCTGAACCAGACTTTTTAATCAAGACCATTTGGAATTAAAATAACACCCACTAATCAACGTTTCCTTATGACATATATTCTGGTAATTACTTTTGCAGCACAATACGTAAGCATGATACTTCATTAGCAAATGAAATACAAAAGAGTATATAATATTTGCCAAAAATATTACATGTAGTCTTAGTCCTTAATTGAAATTGTGAGAGAAGATAGGACAATCTACAAGATTATGTACCTTCCCAATATTTAAAAAATGCACTTTGAAATAACAACAATAGTAATAAAACCAAGACATTTGTGTGTTAAAATAGTAAATAAATAAAAGAGTGAAACAAACTTTATTTGCCTCTGTCCTGGAGGCAAATCAAGACAAAAGATAGTCTACACTGTTTTATTGTAAAGCTGTGTGATTTTACAATGGATTTTTTCAGATACTTTTTCCTTAATCTTTCTTTTAGAGAGGGATTCTATGTGTTTTTTTGCATTCTAACAAATGGATGAATTGGTACAGTATCTCATGGCATTTGGGAAATTTATGAAAATTTGCATTCTGAATATACAGCTGGCAAAATAAATATAATAGTAGAGCAATGAAAAAGTGTAGGGGGTTTTTTTGTTTGTTTGTTTTGTAATTGTTGTTACTTTACTTCATTATTATTTGAAGCAATAAATAAAGATGATAAAACTCTGCACAAGGAATAGTGAAAAGTATTAAGGTGTATCCCTGTAAATGGCTAGTTATGCAGCAGTCAGATACAACATGCAAATCTTTCCACAAACAGGTGGAAAGTGACTCTTTTTAAACACATGCCTAGTCCTAGCGATATGAATTCACTGGCAGCAAAAGGATGAACCTTCCTAAATACATATGGTAGTTGGAAAAAAAAATCAAATTGAGAGGCATCAAATTTGAGAGAGAGCTTGGTCTTGCTTTTCGTCTTAGAGAGTTACTAACTTATGCAAGGCATTTATCTTTTCAAACATGGAAAACATCTTCACATAACTAAAATACTAAAAGTGAAATCAAAAATCCTGAAATTATCAGTAACATCGAGGAATACCTCCCTACGTTCTGCCTGTTGCTGGTAGAAAATTCAGTTTAATGGACAATTTAATCTTGCCTTATTCCTTATTTTTCAAAGTGATTAACATTGTTGTTATGATATAATTTGAAGGTGTGGAATAGTCAAATAGTGCCATGTTCAATGATACAGAAAAAAACCCCTAACTTTTTATAAATATATATGTATATGTGGAAAGGTTCTTTGTCGTTGGGAAAAAATAGACAAATAGCTAGTAGATATAACTCAGAGAACAATCATGAAGTCAGAAATAGAATAGATGAAATAACAGGCCTTTCATGTCAAATCTTTTTAGGAGTAGAAAAACAGTGGGAATAAGATGGCTATTATTCTGGAGAACATTTCTTATTTATGTCTGAAAATATTCAGCTTTACTTAAAAATAAATAAATGCACAAGCAAAACAAAGAAAACTCCAGAAATTATTGCAGAATGCCAAGAAGCAGCATTATCTCAATAAAACACAGGCATCCTAAATTCTAATTGATTAATTAAGAAACTCTGGGGAATTAGGGATCAATGTTGGCAAAACTTCTTTAGGGATAAATTTATTTGCGTGAATCAAAGAGCTCAGTGAGTATGGCTGTTCAAAAGCAATGTGGAAAATCAGTATCAATCCCTCAACACTACCACCCTTCCCACAAAAACATCTTTATTATTCAGAGAAAAGAAAAAGGTATTCTATCACAGTGAATGGCCTGAAGTTGTGTTGGGGGAGGTTTAGTTCAGATATTAGATAAAGGTTCTTCCCCCAGGGGGTGGTCACTGCACCAGCCTGGCAGAGTTCAAGGAGTGCTTGGACAGTGCTGTCAGGCACATGGTGAGAGTCTTGGGGTGTCCTTATCAGGGCCAGGAATTGGACTCAATGATCCTTGTGGGCACCTTCCAACTCAGTCCCATCATTCTGGCTTATAAAAAAGCTAAAAATTTATTTAAAAGAAGGAGGTTTAACAAATTCTCTTGAATATGCTATAAGTATTAAAAGAAGTAATATTATTTATTGCAATCTAAACCACGTTCTGAATAGCTGTTTTAATATGCTAATGGATTTTTTAATACTCATGGAAAACAACAGGCAATGATATGATTTTTTTTTTAATTGAAAATAATTTCCCAACTGCAGCTACTAAAATAAAAATGGGTTTATGTCAGAAGAAGGAAATTGTCATTTCCTATAATCTTTGGCTCATTTGGACAATATATAGGTAGTTGTTTTCTTAGTTGTTTTAATCCTTATGGTATGAAATCATGAAATAACTTTCTTTCCTAATAGAGAAGTGAAAAGTGGTAATTTTTAATCTATGACAGCAGCTTATTTTGAGGGACAGGACCTCTCCATTTTTATTTAATTTTTTTTCACAATTTTTGCAGAAAAAATAAATAAAGTGATGTCAATTAAAGTTATTTTAAATACAGAATCAAAATTCAGTGAATCTAATATGCTCAATTGTTTCAGAATAAATGACATAAGATAAACATAAGATTATTATTATTAATAAAACTTACTTTTTAAATTGCTTTTATACTTCAATGAAACATAAACAGGCTACAGTTTCTCTTGATATATAAAAATAAATATTGATGATTTCAATATTATATTATCATCATATTACTAAAAACAGTCTTGGAAATAAATAATGTGGTATCATCTTTAGCAACAGGTAAACAATTTCATCCTGATGAAGTTGATGAACAGAAATTGCTTATGCAAACCACATGTCAGTTTAAATCTTATGTATGTCTAATATCAATTTAAGCTCTCAGAAGAAAGACACTTCCTGAAAGTGAAAAAAGGAAGTGTCTTTCCTGAAATACTCTCTCTATTGTTTTGCAGGTTTGAAATATGCTTGATTTTTCTGCAGATAGGCGACATTTTTTCCTCCACATAAAATGTGTAAATGTAATTTATATGCTAAAAGGCAGGGTACAGATTCAGGAGAGCAAAAACAAAAAATAAAGAAAGGTAAAAGAATAAACTACCATTTTTTAGGGTTTTTTTCCTATTTCATTAAATCTGGTGTTTATCTTTTACACATTTAATCAGTATTTCTTTCCCTTAGATCATACAATTTAACTCTTTCTATATGAAGAGATTCCTACACTGTTAGTACTTTTCCTAATGATTTTCCTAATCATTCTAATAAATGTTTTTAAGTGTTGGTTTTAATTATGAAACACCTTTTTAGATAGAAATAAGTACTCTGAATTTCATAAAATATTCTGATAACTGATCTGTGCAGATCAGTCCTCACTTAAAAGATAATGAAGAAAGTCCCTGCAAATTAAACAAAATTTTAAATTGATTAATTATTTTACATGAAACATTTACTATGACTCTTCTTCCCATGGAAAGTATTCTATATTCAACTTAACTCACTTCATTTCCAGGTGAGTTAGAAGCTCTTTAATTTAACTTAAGTTCTGATTTTGAATATCTCTTAGTCTTTGAATAGGGAGCTAATAGTCTTTAGCTCAATAATTGATTTTAATTAATTTCCCTAAGAATCTCTCTCTAGATATATCCTAAGGGGAAGTATCCTGGCAACTGGAGTTTGGATTCAAGATTACATAGGAAGGTAAAAGGGTTAATAGCTTTGTGAAGCTTTAGGTACTTTTCTCTTATTTGGTGGAGTGCTTTCAGGTTTCTGTGTTTTTATGTAGGACTAATGATGAACACAACTCTACTTTCTTCTAAAAAGAACTTACATAAGCCTCAGTCTCTCACTTAATATGCCATAGGTGTCTGCATAGGCAGCAAAGTCATCTTTTCTATTCTGCTTTTTCAACATTTTGAGATTCTGCCAGTCATAGATGAAAAGTTTCCCATCAACACTGCACAATAACAATTTTCTGTTACTACTGTTATTAATTTTTAATTTCTAATAAATACTTATGACTTTTATTTAATAGTGTATTGGGTTTGTGTGGCCAGGCTTTAGTAGCTTGAGGGGGCTTCTCTGAGAAGCTGCCAGAAACTTTCCCCATGTCTGGCAGAGCCAAAGACAGGAGGTTCCAGAATGGACCTGCTGCCAGCTGAGGCTTAGCCAGTCAGAAATGGAGTCATTAATTCTATGACTACTGACCATTCCATGAGGAAACTTAGGAAGTTAAAAAAAAGGGGGAAAAAAAAGGTGTGTGTGTAAATTCACAGTCAATATGTTAATAAAGTACTGTTTGGCTAATTTGGATTCCACCAACTAGTAAGTATATAAGAGAGAATTTCTCAAATTTGCTTCCTAGAAACTATTTGGCTCTATAGAAACAGAGATATTTAGACCCATGTGGGAATGCAGGCCAAAGAAATGACTGCATGCAGTCCAAAGCAGAAAAGACCTCACTTTATCTAGTGAGGATATCTAATATTCTATGTATCTGCTGCACAAGCTCATACCTTTTTTTGTCACTATTGAATGAGTGTATAGCTTCATCTCTCCTGAAACACTAATACCATGCATAAAATGAATGATTATGTGGTGTTAAACTTTGAGATGAGAGAAGTTTATGAACTACATCTTCCTTGCTCTGTATTAATTACATTATTTATTTATTTACTTAGTTTATCTTTTTAAGGTGGCAGTCTAGAGATCAAATTATCCTTGCTACCAGAAAAAAACTCAAAAATTTATAAAGGAACAATTTTTCAATTTCTATGCTTCAACAATTAGGACTTTTCACATTTTGAAATAACATGAAGTCCAAGTTCAGCTTAGATAGGGTGATAAAATTCTGCAAACTTGCTCTGAAGAGAGCAAATATTTTCAAATGAGAGTTAATAACTGATTCTACACTGACTAACATCATAGTCAGATAATTAACATAAAAACATGGTGTTAAAAATGTCATTCCTTTTACATTTCATATTAGATTTGTTATTGACAATGATGATTGGTGATGTACAGTTGCCCAGCAATTTCTAATTGCTCTTTATATTCATTGTGACTTCCTATACATTCATCTAGACCTCTTTTACACCTTATTAATTGTAACAACATTCCACTTTATTGCTGGGGATAATAAATTAGTTCCATAATGTTTGCCATTTTTCACCAGTTTATTTTCAAATTTAAATTTATGGCCATTTTTGTAACATTGCAGTCAGTGATTCACTGAAGTGCTGAAAATTTTGTTGAGTTTCTGTCAGAATTTTGACAAGGTAATGGCCATGAAATAAGCCCGGACAGGTTTCTGTAATGAATGACTTTTTACTGATCATGAACCATCTGCTACTTTGGTTTAGATTTATCCTCCCTTTTTTAGCTTACTGATCACAGGTAGTAGTGGCAGTTACCTTAAATATACGGTAAACCCGACAGGAATAATTTTTCAGATACTAATCTTATTTATATTTCTGGTTTTATTACTTACCTCTCCATTTCTTCTCTCAAAGCCTGGCTAAGGTACTAATTTCTTCAGTAGCCACTGTTTCAGATGACACAAGTTCTATTTTGCAACTATTCTTGCAAATGACCAAGCAATTGATATATTGTCTGCTAAAATGAACTCACCTGAAAAAGTAAAATTCAAGGTTTAGATTCTGCTTTATCTGCTTTTCCTTTTACTTGGAATTGTCTCTTTTGGGTATGGGATTGAGTTCCCATTTTTGAGCAGGATGTAAAAACATAATAAAGGACAAACTGCAATATAGATGAATAAATAACACATACCACTGCATTTCTCTGGATACTACACTCAATGGATGGGAAAAAAGAGCAGAAAAGTAGAATCAGACACATATTTTGCAATTTTACATAAAACTTCCTATATGCAAAATATAGTATAAAATAGCAGTAGCATAAAATAAAAAATATAAAATATAAAAGTTAATATAAAATAAATTTAGCTTAAAATAGAGGTAGTTTTTACACCAATTAAATTTCTTATTGATTATTGAAAAATCGTTCTGTGTCACTTGGAAAATTATTTTAGCTTTTCCTTTTCACAGAGGTGTATAAATTTTTGATTCTTTCATTGTAACATTGTATTCATTGATTCATAAAAAAGGTAATGAACACTTGCTGTTGGAAGTTGTGTATTTGCACCTTATTCTACAAGAAATTCCGTTCATCTTCATGGCCGATGTCATTCTTGCTCTGTGACCTTGGAGAGTTTGCCAGTTTCTTAAGGAACAACACATGAATGAAGCAGTGTTGATCTGCTGTAACTCAGCAGAAAAAGTGTTGGTATGGCTGAACCAAACTGAACATTCAACTACCATATTTATGAGCCTGTGGTTTCATTCTTGACTTAAAAATAGAAAAGAAAGACATTAGACAAATATATACACTACATGCACTACTATTGACAGAGCAGAGGACACTGACAGTAAATAATCTAATGGTAGAAGACTACTAAAACTTGACAAAAAGCAAGTCTGAAAATTCAATCTAATTTTTAAGCAAGATGAATAATCCTTATAAGAATCACAGTCACTTCAAGAGCCATTTCTACTCCCTCTCTTTTTTAAAACCGACAAGATTCCTAAAATTCTGACATAATATTGAAATCAAAAACTAATCTAAAACTAAATTATATTTCAGTCTCTATCATTAGGTACTCTCTGAAAATGAATACCTTTTAAAAGATGTCTCCTATTGTGTTATACACATGCTCTCAGTCTTACATCTTTTCTAGTGAGTAACCATTTTTCTATACAAAATGTATCCTAGTGTCAGCAGAGAGCAGAGGATCCAGTACTATTTTGAGAAATAAAGAAATTGCAAACATATACTGTAGTCTTTGGAGACAACAAACAAACAAAAAAAAAAGACAACCCAAAAAAAGATGATATGTAGAATTATTTTCAGACTTCTTTGTTTTCTTAATGCTTTTATATATGAACGGAGTCAAGATGACAAAATCCTCAATTTTGAAGAAATGCTGTGGGGAAAAGCAGTATAAAATACATAAGTACTGTTCAGTATTTTTTCTCTATGTCTATATTTTTGTGAGTTGTGATAATAAATAAAGTTATTTTATTAGAAAGATCTGTATTCAGAAACTCAGAACTGTAAACTAAAAAACAAGATAACAATGCAAATCTATTTTTTCAATTCTGAGTATATTTTTGAATGTTTTAAAACACATGAACTATTAAAAGTTTGACTGCCTACTTAATTTGTGTGTCATTTTCATCTGGAAGAAAACCAGTGTACAGAGATGAGTCTAACCAGAAGGTTTTATAGGATGACCTCTTAATAGCACATTTTTCTTTGAAGTGCTGTTGGCTGCATTCTGCTCTGACTTAATCTACAGAGAATCAGGAGTTAACATTTTAATCAGCTCTAAATTATCCTTCCTGAAAATCACATGTGTTTTTAAAATACATAAAAATAAAATATAAATTATAAAATATATAAACTGGGTTCTCAAGGAGAAGAGAACTAAGTCCCAGTGATCAGCACAGCAAACCACCTGTTGTAAACTATCAGCAGTAAAGGAAGTGAAATGGCCATGGCTGCTAAAACTCAGCATCAGCCAGTATACAGGGAAAAAAGAAGGCTTTTTATCAATTATTTGAAAAAAAAACTTGCAAAAATATTCATTAAATAAACTTTGTGAGTAGTTTTATATATATATATATATATATATAAAGAGAGAGAGAGAGAGAGAGAGTGTTATATATAACTGTAATGACTTTTTATTGTGCTCACCTTTTGTCAATAACATTGATACAATGACTAACCACATTACCTTTTCTAAATTAATTGATCCATAGCCATGCTTACAAGACCAAGCAACCTTTTTGCTTCTGGGTTTGTGCATAACTTCAAATCAGCACAAGCACTTCAGAACTTGTTATTCCTAAAAACATATGGAAATTATATATGTGTAGTTTGAATATATGATTGCAAATACTGGCCATATGTTAGTTTGTTACAGATTTACATTTTCCCTTCAACACTGCTAAACATTAAAGAAATTTATTTATTTATTGCTCTGTGTTTCAAAATCATAAAAATAAAAATGTGGTGCTTTTCTCCTCATTAACATTTTTGAAATAAAACATTGCAAAAGTATGATCAAAATTATGTTCATTAGTTACAGGATGACTTGAGTTGGAAGGAATTATGAATATAACCCAGGTCTAACCTATGACATGGGCAGGGACAATATTCACTAGAGCCAGTTGTTCAAAGCCCCACCCAACCTAATCTTACACATGGGATGGGGCATCCAGAATTTCTGTCAGCAGTTTCTGTATTCCAAGTGCCTCACCATTTTCTCAGTGAAGATTTTCTTCCTAATATTTAATCTCAGCATACTCTCTTTCACTTCAAAGTCATTCTCCTCTTTGTCCTGTCACTATATACACTTGTAAAATTCCCCCTCCATTTTTCTTGTAGGGTCCCTGGTACAGGAAGGCTGCATTTATGTCATCCTAAAGCCTTCTCTTCTCTGGCATCATTTTAGAGGAACTGACCAGTCTGGCACAGTACTGCACTAAAATGCAAAGATTACCAGGATTTGCAAAAGCATTTGGCTGTTAGGGGTCTTTTACCTTGCAACAGTCGTCATTATGTGCTATATTTAGCAAGAAGTCTCTATCTACTCTATGCTGTCAAGAAAAAAAAACAAAAACTAAGACAGAGTCTTGTGGGTTGTAGCCATGAGAGCCATGAGCTCTTACAGTTATACCAAAGCTGGTCCTGAAGGACTAGAACTTCAAAATTTACTTAAAAAATAACTTTTATACCCGAAATTATGTTTTTATGGTGGGTTGTGTTATTTCTACTACACAGTTTTACTTGATACTAAGCAAAAAAATCCCTACATTATTCTTCCTCATTTGTGAGAAACTGACTTTGTTTGGAATTTGTGTTATTTATACCCTTGTCCTTCACCTCATATGCTTCATTCATTTTGACAACTTCACAGTCCCTCCTTACACAGTTACTTAAAGTAGCTTCATGGCCCAGGGTTGAAGACTGTCTGAGCTCTCTGCCCTTGCAGCGTGACTAGAGAAAGCAGGAAAATCTCTGCTGCACATTGATGAGAAATCTCACTTTCCCTTTACCAGTGCTTCATGTATTCACCAAAACCCTGTCTGATCTTAATAAGCTTTTGTATGCCTGAAAGGTTGCTTTTTGCCCACCCACTCGATCTAGTAAGAGACAGTTCTTTAACCATTATATGTATAATTACAGAAATCTGATTCTAAGGAAGCTTTAACACCTACATAAGCAAGAATGAAAATTATGCACCTTCCTCACACTTACATAATCTGCCTTCATTGCAACCACAGTAATGGAAATGATAGTTAAATCACAACTCAAAGTCAGAATATTGTGCTTGAAGAGAACCAAAGGTAACGTTATAATGAATGATTTTTTTGATCTTTATTAGGGTTCATTTTTTTCAAATAACTTTTTCTCAAAGATTTTTTAAAATTTAATTAAATTTCCTATTAGGAGGAGGGTTAAGATGTTTTGAACCTCTCTACGTACTTCATGCACAGTGAATTTGTTAGGATGTAGGAAAGAGGCAAAACATAAGAACAATGCATATCGTATACAAGGTTTAATTTAATTTGAAAACCTTTCTCTTTCTTTAAAAGGTATATTGCCTTTCTCCTCTGGTGAATGTGGTTCTTGTGTGAAATGTGAAAAGATAAATACAGCCATGGCTAAAAGGTGGTTAAATCCCATTTCTATGATAAGACATGATCTCTACAACGTTACAATGTGCTAGGATTCTGTAGGTACATTTAAGATGAAAGTGGTTTGAAAAGAGTGAAATATTCCAGCAAGATTCTACAGTTTCCTTAGAAATGATCAAAAAGTAATCTAATTCATTTCAGTCTTACTCTTGTTATATCTTTTCTCAGCATCAAACTGATTCCAAATCTAATTCAAGTGAGAAGATCCAAAGTTTATGAGTCTTTCATCAACTTTCAGCTTCATTGAAACTACATAAATACAACATATTACTCATACTCAATAAGATGAATAATACAAATGATATTTTCTAGTCTTTATTGCTGTGAGATATAACTTACACAATCAACTTAAGGTGTAATTTTAAATACTTAAGATTTGCTAAGCCACATTTTAAAGGATAACAGAGCATTTACATTTTCATCCTAGATAACTCAGTTACATGCCTCAGATGAGGTGGGATAAATTAGGTCTAGGATATAGGCAATAGGTATAAATAACATATAAACTGTTATATAAATTTTTCAAGTGAAGAACTTCTGAGCTGGAACAATATATTACACAATATTTTTGACTTTTGTTTTAAAAATTTAATGTTCAACAGTTTCACTCTAACTGCCTTGTTGGTTGTAAGTAGAAACACAATTTATCTACACTTGCAGTCAAGAGTATTTTACCAGAATGCCTCATCTCTCTCTGTCACTTTCCCATGGAATTTTACTAGGGCACATATACACCATCTGACTAATGAATTATGTGCACAGTAATTAACCTTTAGTACTGTAGGCAAAAAAGAAGTCCTAAACTTATTTATTTATCTATATGTTGTTAGGGTGTTTTAATATTTTTGTGTATATATGTATGTATATCTAAACACTCATTTTTTAAAAGAAGTTGGTATTTCATAAAATTTAATAAAAATATTTCCCTCTCAGTTATCTGGGCAAATTTTTATCAGCTGAAATGCAAATTTCCATATTTTTCCATTCACTTTGTTAGCATTACAAAAAAGACTGTCACAATTAAAACACAATTAGAACAAAGGACTTTTTTTTGCTATTTCATGGTGTTATTAATTTTATTCCTATTGTCTGCAGTCTTATTCAACTCTGTGAGCACCTTTAAACTGATTTCTTCGTGAATTAGATCAGACCTTTAATCTCTGAAAGATTAATACTGTACAATAGTTAGATAATAGTTTCCCTTTTAAGCATTTTTTACATAATAAATAAGACAAGTTTAATCAAAGATATGTCTTTTGGCAACTTATACAACAGTTGCTATCAGTTTCATCTCTAACAGAAGCCTGAAATCTATGCCTTAAAATTAGCTAAAAACTTTGGCAAAATAGGAGATCAATAAAGGAAAATAAAAAGAAATTTGATACACCCTTGGGTCATAAATAACAGAAACAGCACTTTTACCATGATAACTGAATCATTAAGATATGATGGTTTTTTTCTCCTGTTTCCAAATGAGGTGAGAACCGAATATATCTGCTGATCTTTAGTGCCACCTGGTCTTGCCAGAGTAAAATCCTGCCATTCATAAAGACTGTGGACTAAATTTACTTGAGCAAGCAGAGGTGCACAGTGCCTTTTGAGGTTCCAGAAGGAAAATAGTCCAGGCTCCGGCTCCTCCTGCAGAAGTATGTGCATCCTTGGAGGCTTGGGCCATATCTGTCCCTATCAGCTCAGAAACTCTAAAACAGTTCACATAGCACTCCTCATCCATGCTTAGATAAGTGAATTGCTCCCTGTGAGTCATATTTCTGTCTTCAGTTTCAGAGAAAGAAATAATTGGTATTGAATCACTATAGAAGTTTATAATTCAAATCAGTGGCACTAACATGTAGAAGCATTTTTAGTGCATTTAACACATTTGGGTAGTTCTATAGAGATAGCAGATTCATTGCAGTAAATTAATCTCTACTCCCGTTGGGTCTCAGATATTTCCTTTGGCTTAGGTCAGCCAAACATTGTTTTGAAATATTATGTTGTGGAACTCATACATGCCTCAACCTGCCTAAACCAGCAGGGTTTTTTTCAGTATAACAAGGACTTTCAAATTAATTTCAAACAGAAAAATAAAAATGGAATCTTCTGTGAATTTACACAACATTCCTAGTGAATTAAAACAAAAGGATCTGCCCATATTCTTTCTATGAAAAAGCTCATTTAATAAAAAATTTAGAAAAGTACAAAGATTTGGGAATTTATATTTGCATTTATTTTAAGAAAGTTAAAGAATCATATTAAATATCCCACTTATGGTAGAAGCCATTAAAAATATGTGCCCACTGAATAAAAAAGAAAATTACATATATTTTCTTTCAGAGACCAGATCTGTAGCAGTTAGTGCATGACAGAAAAAGAAAATGGGAATTGAAAATCACTGAATTTACTGGAAGGTTAATAAATCACAATTAGAGGCTGACTGATTGATGCTTTAATACTTTTTGCATCAAAGGATATTTTTGGAACATATTTGAATTAATCATCATGATGAGCTATTGTGATATGTTGGACAGAACAGTTTTAGCAAGAAATGAGTCATGTAAAGAGAAGTACACTTAAAAAGAGAGATGTCATCTCTATTTCTATGTGGCCAGACAGAGTACTGCAGAGGCCTATAGAAAGGGGCGAAGAATACACAGAGGAATAAATCACTAAACATTCAAATACAAACATTAATTCATGCTATTTGAAACTGATGACCTCTAGAAAAGTTTTAAAAAAACACATTGAAAAACTATAGCACACTTTTTTCAGCAGGTTTGCACTAATCAATTTACTTTCTATTCCTTTCTGATAGGTTGGCAATCAAGTATTCAGCATTTTTTCTTCACTTCTACATGCTCTTCAGCTCCTGTAGCCACTCCTTTCAAACTTTCTAAAAGATAAGATCTAATTTAATGGGGTTTTCCCCAAACTACTTCTCTTTTGCCCATCAGGATGAAAAGAAACCAAACATAAAAGAACCTCCTTTAATTCCTTTAAGAACTATCTCAAGAGAGGCTGTTTTCCTAAGTATACTGGCAGTCATCTCCACAGAACTACCTAGTCAGCAATCTTTTGTTTATTAGAAAAATGAAAATCCCCTCTATGATGAATACTTAACATTAACATTACCCAGTAAGGAGTATATCTTCTATTCTTATTCAACACTTTGACTACAATAGATTTTGCATTTAAAATCCCATACAAATGTCTAAACATCTAATTTTCTGTGTTGATTCTTGACTAAGTATAGCAGCAATCTATTGCTTTGCAGTAGAAACTTTGAAGATTTTTCTTTAAGATTTTTAAAATGGAACAGTGGTTTCAGAATGGATCCTAAACATCTGTGTGTGTTTTGTAAATATTTCATCATTGTCATTATCCGTTTAGTAAAGAAGGTGTTTGCAGGTTTGAAAAAACAAACAAAAGTAATTCTCAAGAGCTCCACTGTATGAGTTGCACTTACTACTTACTACTAAAATTTTCCTAATATTGAATTCATATTTTTAATTAATTTTTTTCCTCTTTGGTTTGTTAGCTTTGGATTTTCTCCAAATGTCATTAATATTAATGAGTAGGGTTGAAGTGCATGAATAGAAATTTTATTGTGCAAAATCACTACTTTAGGTAAACTTCTAATTTCCACATTATGGAAAAAAAGATACTTTACACAAGAAAGAAGAGCTGCTCAGCATGCACATTTTTTTAAACTTCTATACTATTCTTTAGACTGATACATTAGATATCACTTAGCCATGTAAGAAAAAGGGCTACCTGGTGCATAAACCTAACCAAATGTAACAGTAATTTCTTGGCTTGACTTAAACAATCACAGATACAGTAATTTCTAGTTCTTTCATGTTATGCTGTCTGGAAAGGGACTCTGTGGAAAAGGCTGTGATGTTCTGGTAGGCAGCAGGTTTACCATGAGGCAGCAGCATGCTCTGACAGCTGTAGGGACCAGCAATATCCTGGGCTGTGTGAACACAGCTGGGTGAAATGAATATCTCATTTACTCTGCATTCAGTACAGGCTTATCTAAAATACTGCATCCAGTTTTAGACCCTGAAGACATAAAAGGCACTGATAAACTGGAGTGAGTTCAGCAGAGGACTCCCAGGATGCCATATTACACTAATACTTGATAAAACAAATGAAAACCCAAGCAAATACACAAAAATATCCTTTAAATGTGAAGAATTTTGCTTTGCATTTTTTGTATAATTTCTGTACCTTTAAATTTCCAGTGAGATTTTTGAAGCTTCTGTGGAATTGAAAGTGCATAGCAAGACATTTGGATGGTATGTTAATCTGCCGACCCTTAAGTTTATTTTGCATTATACATAAATCACTCTCTCTAATCAAAAGTATTTTCTTGCTGAGCAACCTTATTGGTGAATTTCAGTTCCCTACTGAAAATCCTTTATAATAAGAAGGGATTATTAAATTTTGATTAGCATCAGATTATACTCATTTTATCCACCAGCTGACATTTCTGCTAATTGAGGATAAATGCACTAGTCTGATACCTCCCCAAAACACAGGACATATTGAAAGTCTCAGCACAAGCTGAAAACTTAATTAATATTCATTGTACTTCCTGGAAGCTACTGGTTGCCTAAACCAGAGTGTTGCAGATAAAGCTGAAAATGCAGTCTCTACAATATCACTATTTAGCACATTTTGTTTGAATTATTAAATAGAAGTGATATATCTAAAGTTATTAGCAAAGTGTTCATGTAATGACTTTAGTCATTACAGACCTTTCTGTGATAAACTGTGCTTCTTTGCAGTTGTTAAAGAACACCAGACTAACACTGATTTCCAAATCAGGAAAATTTCATGCACACTTGAAAAATGGGAACAGTAAAAAATGAACGGGAACAAAACTGGTCCTCTTTTCTGGTAGAAATAAGTAGGATTGGTAAAAACATGGACATTTTTCTTTCTTTGATTACTTTCAAAACTTGAAACTTGAGCAGAAATCTTAATTATTGAAATGACAGATACTACTGGGTTTTTTTGTGAAGCTGCTTCCTGCAATGCTTCATTGTTATACTCTAAAATGGCTTTATTTTGATGTGATACACTGTTATTCCAAAAGGTTCAGGTTACCTGAAAAGCAGTCTTTCTTTAAATCTTATATACCTCATTCCTCAATCAGCAGTTTAGCTATTTCTCAGCTCAGATAAGGAATCCAGGAAATACAGGTTTTAGATACTGACTACAAAAACGAAGCTGAAAAGAAAGTTCTTTTTTTTCCAAGGATAAAAAATGGATAATCTTTGATATCCTTTTTACTGTTAAGAATAGGGGAGATAACATCAAATGCACACCACTAACACTCTCATCTAACTGCAACAGTCTTAAAGATAATATTGATTTAGCTAAAGGAGAAAGGGGTTGAAGAAAATCTATGCCAAATTAAATATGAGTTTATTGTGTCACCTATTATGAATATGAGTATATTAGTGGATTTATTTGACCAGCTAATCTCTGGAATATACAATTCTTAAGTAATCATTTTTTGTTTGCATTAATAATTGAATTAGAATGGAGTACAATTGAAATATAATTAGCAATTCAAATCAGATTCAAATTTGTGAATTTCAAGTGTAGCTAACGTGCAAGCATGGTAGGATTTTTAAGCATTTGGAATTTTATAACATTTTCCTTTTCATAGTCTGACATATCCAGTCACACAATATTTTCTAATAGCAAGTTCCACACCAATCAAAAATATTATATCAAATGAGTTAGAATATTCTTTATCATTTTCTGTTCTGACTTGACAATTATGGTATAAAATGATTGGCATAAAATTAATTAAAATAGTTACAGTTAATTGTAATAAAATGATAATCCACTTTCAATCAGCCTGGTTTATTGTAAATCCTTCATTGCATTTTGTGGTATAAATGTCAACATAAAAGTTCTTATTGTTCCACCAACTCAGAAATCCAGTTTCTGGTCACATGGTGACCATGACTTTCATTTCATTAAGAGCATTTTCATTTGTTTTTATACTTTGTGACATTTTACTTCAGAGTTATCCCCTGAGAATTTTGCTAAGCATGTCTTGATTGAGAAAACAGAAGGAAAACAGAATGTATATTCAAAAGTATGATAACTTAATGCATCAAAGACTTTATTATCTTTAGACTCTGTCTGAGTTTTTTGATACTCTCTGTGCCTTCAGTTTTCTTTTAGCAAACATTTAAGAGGAAATAGGTTTTGTAACTGAAAAAATATACTAATATCACTACTATTGCATTGTGACTCAGTGGAAAGTTCTGCTTCTTAAAGTGCAAGAATATAGGTTGTTCTGCAATTATGGGAACTGTGCAGAACCTTCCAGTACCTGTCCTATTGCCTTTCTTGTAGAGAAATAAGATAAAACTTTAATATTTTCAACATCTCCTATTATTCTTGGTTTTGTGGCAACAAGCAGAATGGAATGAACTCTATCAGCAAATTTTCCAGATTAAACTACTCCTTTTTTGTTGAAAGTGGGCAGAATGGGTACACACACATAAGTAGTTACATATGCCCAAGTTGTATATTTTCCAGGTACATGCACATTGAAGCAAGCATATGGAAGAACAATAGCCTTATAAAAACATCCTGTATTTATTTGATATGGATGGATCTATATAGTGTTCTTGTTGCATATAATACTGTCGCATCTGGCTTTTTGCTGTCCTTCTTTGAAGTATTATTTGGCTTTAATTGTGAATCATCAAATTTATAACAATGTAGATGTGACCTGCCTATCTGGACATAAGCAACTGGCAAGGGGAAAAAATCAGTAATTTTTTCAGAAGAACTTAAACCTCTTCTTTTCACCTTATTGATGTTAGTTTGGAAAAAAAAATTATATAAAAAGTGGAATTGCCTTCTCCCTCGGCATTTCAGAAAAAGAACTGATGTTACAAATTATTGTATCCCTGAAAAAAAATGGGTTTTTATAATTAAAAGAGGAAAGCAGGAATTTTGTTCAAATTTAACATCACTTCTGTAGCTTTGTCCTCTCTAAAGAGGTTTACACAAGCTGCTTCCGCTGTTGCCTAAATAAAAATCACTAAAGGCTCTATCAACAAAGTAATTGTTTCTGTTAACTAAAGGGCATACTAATATGGCCTCAAGCTTACTTACACTCTTGTGAACAGCAATAGCTTGATTTTGATCCGTGGTGTTCAGCAATGCTTTCACTAAACATCTCTGCTTGTGAAAACATACGCTCTATGTGAAAACATATGCCCCACATACCTTACCTGATTTGAAAATTAATGATTTTGAGTGTCAGTATCAGAACTCACAGAAAAACACGTTCTCTGGTATCTACAGTTGTGATGATCCTGGTTGTAATCCTACAGTCACATAAAATGGAATTATTCCTGCTATACATGATAGATTATTCATGTTAGAAGAGATGTCAAGGTCTTTTTCAAGAATAATATAGAATGAAGAATTAAATTATTGAATATTTATTGAATGCAATGAAAAAACCCAGCAAAAAACTGTATACACTTTTTCTGAAATTGTGTTGAAAGTTTTGAGAAGCAACTACAAATCATAAAATATTCCCCTTGTAAAACAAACAGAAGCACACAATCAAGTTCTTATTTCAAACATGATGACAGTTCAATTTATAATACATTTGGGGAGACAGATAGTGAAATTTCATCAAAAGTCCAATCCTTACCCAGACCAAAATCAATTTACAATAGGATTTAAGTTTGTGGTGTTTTACCAGTGTTTCATTTAAATTTGCATGCTGTTTGCAGGTTTGAATGTAGAATTCTATACCAGACAGTTGAATTGCAGTTGCATTCCAAGAACTGAGCCTCTTCATGTAGGACCCACAGCAGTGACCTGCTAATTCTTCCCTTCAGAAATCCTAACATTCTCCAGAGGGCAGACATACAAAATTACAGAGATCCTTTTCTCAATGTCAGCAATAAATTTTTTTCTTCCCTAAACTCAAGCATCTTGTGTATTTAAAAATATGCAGGAAGGAGAAAAGTAAGTGTTGATAATAATAGTAATAATATCACAATTGTAACACGTTTATGAGATTTTATCCTAAAATGAAAGCAATAACTTCTGATGTTGCCTGTTGGGATGTGTAACTGTAAACATTATTTAGCAATGATGTGAGGTGAGGAGAATCTCAGCCCTATGTCTCTACCTGCCTTACTACCTTCCCCGTTTCAGCAGGGAAAGAGTTAATTTTCTTCTAGGTAGCTTAGCTTGGTTTGGGATTCAGGGTGAGAATAAAATAGATAACACCTTGAAGTTTTCATTGTTGCTAAGTAGTGTTTATCCTGATTCAAGGACTTTTCACTTTCCCATGATCTGCTAGTGAGGATCTGCAGAAAAAGCTGGGAGCAGAGGATCATGACCAGGACAGGTGACCCAAACGGGCCAAGGGGATATTCCATACCTCACAACATCATAGCCAGTATAGAGACAGGGGAAGTTCCCCAGAAGGGCACTGTTCATTGCTTAGGGTCAGACAGAGTATTGGTCAGCAGGTGCATCACTTATATCGTGCATCATTTGTTTTCCTTGGGTTCTGTCACAGTCTCTCCCTTCCCTTATCATCATCATCATTGTTGTCATCATCATTTGTTTCAGTCATTAAATTGTTCTTATCTCAACCCACAAGGTTTTCCTTTTCTCTCCAATTCTTGTCCTCCTGTGGGATGAGTGGGGAGGGAGTGAGCAAGCAGTTGCATGGTTCTCAGTGGAGTCTATTTTGCTCATATTGATACTTAGAAAGCTATTTCCATTCTTATCTAGACCCGTGGGCCTTTTAATCTTATTTTGTCTCCAAAGAAGATGTGAAAAGGAGGGATCAAGTTAAATGTTGTTTAATAAATTTGGGAAAGTGGAGTGGAAATGGAAGGGTAAAAGGGGTTGGTACAATTTCAATAAGCTGCAGTCAGTATGCTTGTCTCACAGCAGCTATGGCCTCATCAAGATTGTCATTCTGCCTTCTTGCTAAACTTCTCTAGTTCTTGCTATGTAACCTTACTTTGTGTTGTCTGTGTTTGGAGTGCTCATTGTTCACAACTGAGGTTGGACTTGCTAGTGTGTGGAAGGACACCCCCATTTTCTCAAATTGAGCTCTCATCCTAGAACTAATGCAAAGACCAAGCCTAGGATCTGAGGATGAGAAGTCTTAGAGTAAATATTAATACCAAGAAATTTGCAAATGTGGGTGTGTCTGTGGATAGAGGAGATCCATGTGTGTGCCAGCAGTGAACCTCCATCCCAATCAGGTGAAAATAGGATTGAGATTAGGCCTCTTGTGATCACATGTTTTGAGAGTGTTGGTGCTTACCTGGATGATGGTAAAGGCGCTGTATCTTGTTGCACTGATCAGCATGTCTGGTCATGTCTGTGTGCAGGTCTGTGTGCACACAGACACCTGCACCTTGGAGCTCACCCTCACTACTGGCTCAGTTGAAAGTTCACAGGATCCATCTTCTCTTAACATTTTCACTAGAGGGGGACTGTCTGTTATAATGGGAAACGACTGAAATTAAATTTGCTCAGTAGCATAACTTTACTCTTCTAGGCACATTTGTATCAGCTGTTGGTTTAAAAAATAAAGTCTTAGTCAAAATTATTGTATTCTGAACTATATTTCGTCAGGAAGTCAATGTTATGCTTTTTCAAAAGGTTGATTTTGGTGTTCCTATCTCTACTAATATCTGGAGCTACCAGCTATATTAACCTTATGCAGTGTGACTGGGCTTTTTACTCGTAAGAAACTCAAAACTCTATGGACAGCTGCCAGAAGTTAAAGAATTAAAGAAAAAACCATCATCATGGGGATCCTCTTCTAAAGGCACCAGGGTGTGCTTTTTACAGCTTCTGGTAAAGTGCAGTACACCAAATGATTGATTTTCCAAATAATTATTGAAGAGTAAGATCTTTGATATATACTAAAGCTTCTGGTGTGAATAAAAGTCAAACTAGAAATTCTTTATTAAGTCAATATTAACAGTGGTTACACCACATACAAAACTGAGCTACTACACAGATGTTGTAGCAGCTCTTTAGAGCTGGTCCTGTGAGGGTCCCTGACTCTCACTCTGCATGCAGCAGAGCAAACCTCAATTTGCATCTCTTTGAGATGTTCTTACACTTAGCAGTGGAGTTTGGCCTCAGTTGACTGGACCTTGCTTGCAGCAGCGCAGGTTCCTTGCTGCTATGCAATTTTACTTGTTGAGACTATTCTGATTTTTAACAGCCATATAATAGATGTTTAATCATTTGCCTACACTATCACTGAAAGTCAGATAGGCAAAGTCTAGCAGTATGACAGTTCTTACATTTTCAAAGATTTAACATAAAGGAGTAGTGAGTAGCAAGATGGGGAGCAGGGTCTCCTTGTAGGTGCAGAACAGCGTAAGACAATGTATAATTATTAATACTGTCTTGTGTACTTTTCCTTCTTTAATCAAAAATATAATTACATACTGTTGTATCTCTCTTGGGAATGTTTCTCCCCCAAAACCCCTCCCCTAGAAACTGTAACCTGGCCTGGGTTACCTGCCCCCTGGTCTCCTGACCTATAGCCATCGGACAGGTAACCTGAGCCCGACCCCAAAGGTGATAAAAACCCCTCTCCCCCCATGTGATCTCTCTCTTGCCTCGGGATCCCCTTTAAGGAATAAAGGCCTTGGAATACATCCTGGGGTAAGGAGCCTCTTTTGTAACTCTCTCTACCCTATTTTGTAGTTCCCCTCTTCCAATACTCCCCCTAAATCTGAGCTGGCAGCTTGTGGGGGGGTGGAGGAACAGAGGAATTTACAACATACAAAACATATTTTAACAGAAAAAAACAAAAGACCTACATATATTTTCTTCGAAAAGCCAATAAAGGGATGTTTTCAAACTAAACCTTCAGGGTTTTTTAAATGTTAACATTTGATTGTTAAAAGTATGTAGCACATATGACTCCCCCTTGTTTTTTGTCTATCACCTTTTGTGCTAAAAAATGTTTTTAGAGAAAATTTTTCCTTTTTCTTACCTTTTTTGCTCTCTAAAACATCATTTGCATGTTGTTTCAAATAACTCATTTTAGTCATTTTGTCAGTTTTGTAACTGCTTCTGTCCGTTTTATAATTTCATGCATGACATTTTCCATTACCTTTAAGTAGCCAGTGGCAGTTATTTAGAGTTTTTTCCCTTCAAAATATTTCCATGGAGACTAGAATTAAATAGTCATTAAAATAGAAGTTTATTTGTTCTATTTTTGTTAAAATAGTTCTTGTACACACCAAAGTTGCTGAAATTTGCAATTACATAAAATCTTAGAAATATTTATGTTAGAAAAGAGCTTTAAGATCATCTATTCCATGTAAGAATTTAGAATGTGTGTGTGTGTGTGTGTGTGTGTGTGTGTGTGTGTGTGTGTGTGTTTGCATGTGTCTGTGTGGGTGATGAGTCGTGATGGTGATGCCCTAAAAAACATCAAGTTTAGTATTTAGATAATGACTAGAATAACAGACAGACTGACATAGATGTTCCAGTTCTTCTGAAGATTAAAGTGCCAATACACTCAAGAAATTAATATTTTTCAATAGCAAATAAACCTCTCTTCAATTTTTCTACAGCATTAATCTACAACAGCCCTGAAGAACAAACAATGAACATAGGTGCTTGTGTGAAAAGAGACAAGAATTAAATTTCAAATGTACTGTGGAAAAAAAATCCATGTAGTGAAGCAGCAAGTGGTATTGGGGAAAAGAAACCCCAGTATTGCTGAATATGAAAATAATTTGAAACTTAAATGCAATTTAAAAAATTAAAGGCCTGTAAGGCAAATATTTTTTTTTTAAATACAGGAAACATGAAATTAAACATTTTGTTTATCTTTCATGGGGACAAGACAAAAACAAGACAAAAAAGCTTTCTTTTGAGAAGAGGGAGGAATTGGTGTATTTTCAAGACGAAAAAGAATTGTGAAACCTGTTCTTATAGTCAGGATATATTGTGAGATTCTAGAATATGAACTCAAAAAATGCTTAATATTTCCTCTAGGAAAAAATATTGTCATAAAACAGCAAATCAACAGTTATAATTAGTACCACAGATATTCACAAGTAACCAAGACTAATCCTAAAATTAAAGCAGCTGAATATATTTAACTGCACTAATCCTGCCTGTAAGGTACATCTCATGGTCATTAAGGCTTGATAGCATCTGATATCACCATGCTCTTAAATAAAAAAGGCTCCTAGAAATTTCTGAAGAACAATCATATTTGTTAAAAGTATCTGATGGAGTGAAAGCTGTAAACATCACAAATTCAGCTTACACCAAAATATTATGGGCTACATAAACCAGGACTTTTCTTTGTATTTTTCAGGTGTTCAAATAAAGTTCTAAACAAATCTCAGTTTGGACTGGATGAAAAAGTTTTCCCTGGTTGTGCTGGAATACAGAAAACAGTCTTTAGAATAAACACCATGTAAAACTAACTTAAAGACAGGGGCCTTTTAATTTATTTTTATTCACATATTAAATTTGCATATGTAAATGGAGGTGCCTACACAATTCAATATAAATTACCTCTTTAGTCTTTTTGTAGCTTATTTAGACTTCCTCTCTAACATAAAACTCTCAGTTTCTTATATAAAATTTTTAGTATGTTGAAAAGAAAAATTTACAGCTGTGAAGCCATAAATTCACATTACAGAATAAAATACTGAAAGATCATAAAAAAAATCAAACAGTAAAACAGTTGGATTTTCTGAAGGCTTTCACGATAAGTGTTTTTTAAGGCAAAAGTAGATCTCCCACAACTGCCCTTTTTCACAGAAATATTTCACCACAAGTATGCATTTAACTCAAAGCAAAAAAAAATTTACTTGTGGAAAAAGAGATGCAAACCAGAATAAAAGGCAATTCAACTTTGTTCCATGACCATCAGAGTTGCCTCACTGTCTTGTGAAAATCATATCTTGAAGTCCTCATGCTGTATTCTTCTGCTTATGATAAGACTGTGCTCTTGTATCAAATATCAGATGTGAGATCAGTAAGGCTCGTGTGCTTAAAGAATGTTTTCTAGATTTACCATCTGTTAAAAATCATAGAACTGTAAAATCATACAATTATTTAGGTTAGAAAAGATCTCTAAGATCATTGAGCCCAACCATTAACCCAGCACTGCCAAATTGAACACTAATCCACGTCCTTGAGTGCCACATTTACATTCTGCCAGTAAAACCAGTTTTGGAACCAGGATTAGCTGTCTCCTCCAGTTTCTTCCCTCATTATTCTCTGTAACTGGAAGGACACTACTTGTGCTTCCAATCCTTAACCTATTGTCCCAAACCCCTGAATTCACTCACACTTGTCCTTTGACTTCTTGCTACTACTTCATTGCTGGCCACCTTCATTGCAGGGTAATCTGAGGGCTGTACTAAGGTGGGAATTTTTGTCTTCCCAAATTTAACTCGGGCCACAGGGACACAGGAAACTGACCTGTGGAGTGGGTCCAGTATTGCATATTGGGTCTTCTGTTCCCTTCAGAAGGGCATCTCACATCATTTTTTCTTGATGGAAGCGGTTTGATACAGAGTGTAGGATGACATAACCTCAGGACATCTCCAACACAGATAAACCTCTTAATTGTGCAGTTCCACTTGCAGAGTCTCATATCTATTGTGCAAGGGCACCTGGAAAGCTGGGGCAGTCACAGAGAAGATGCAGCTCCATGTTGATCAAAGATACAATAAAATTCCACACTACACCTTTTAACAGTCCAAGAATATAAATAATCTCAAAATTTTAACACTGAAAAAATGTCATGTTTAAATGAGAAAGGTTTTATTGTGTTTCAGAAAGGTTACATGCATATTTAATTAACACTCACCAAATTAATAAATTACTCATAGGAATAAAGTTAAATACCACAAACATCAGATATCCAGTTTCAATAAACTAGGAGAACTGAAGGATTCCTAGCGTACCTTGTGCATTTCAAGCACAATGTTCTCTAATTAAAAGCTAAAAATTAAATCCCACGAAGCATTTACCAATGTTTTTGTAACCAGACCTTTATTGTACTCAGGTTACATAGGAAAGTCTTCCTTTTTTTCCCTTGAAAATGTGAGACTCCCTCAATTATTTAAATTTAAAACAAGTATGGGAATACATTATGCAAAGATATAACCTAAATGTTTTCATATTCTCAAGGAGAAGTATCTCTGCCTATAATATGAAAAGTAAGTTAATGTTATTCTTTTCACAGGTCAAAAATCTCTTTTCTTTGCACAGTAATCTTACCTCCAACTGCGGCAAATCAGGTGCTTTGATTTCAGAGAATATTGTGCCTCCTCCTTGACAGATATAGTGGTAGCACTTTTACTTAGAACTCAGCTGCATATTTCTGGTTTTGCAAAGTACAAACAAGTTTTCTGTTTATAGATGAAGTTGACACAAATATAAAGATGAAGCTTGATAAATAGAGGATATTTCAAAATAGGCCATTATATTGGTTATTGCTATCTGGTACAAAATAGGAAAAAGGTTCTGTCTTTTTTTAACGAAATGTCCTGTCTATAGTATTACCAATTTCTTTTACAGAACACATTAAACTTTGATGTTATTTTTAGTTTTTAATCCTGTTTCTATGGAAACTATTATATCTGCAGTTTGTTAAAACATTTGACAAATGTTACTCTATTGGTTATTATAATCAGATACATGTCAGAATATGAAAGAAAAAAAAAAGCTGAAAACTTAGTTCCATATCTAGTTTTTCAAAAATCCCAATGGGGTAAACAGTGAGCTTTTACCCAAACTAAAATTCAATGAGCATTGCAAAGGTAAGCAGAGCTTTCAAATTGTCATAATTTGCCATCACATGTTATCTAAAAGAAAAATTAAAGAACTACCTTGGGCAATAAATGAGTATGTTTTTTATTCAGAAATCTATATTATTATATAGAACCTTAAGAATGAGATATAGAGCATAAATGTTAGTAAACTGAAGTGAAGCTGTATTATTTAAATGGAAGATTGCAGTAGCATATTTACGAGCACATCGATTTCATTTGAAGATTTCATTCATCATGCCTAATCTGACTTTTTTTTTCCAAAGCACTTATGTAAACTCATTATGTCACTGTAGGATCATATAATTTGGAAGGAAAGGAATTTTCAAAGGCGTTTCACAAAAATAAGTGTACATTCTAACATATGTAATTATGCCAGCAGGTTATGTCTTCATCTTGACTGCAGCAGATTGAGGCTGCAAGTTTCAAGCTAACATATTCTTATTTGATTAGTTGTGTTCAGGGGTTTTGATTTTAAATATTTTAGCTTTAGAGTTATATAAAAGGCTCAGAGTCTTTTCTTGATTTTCATTATCATAATTTGTCAATATATTTAGTAAATGGTCAATACAATAAAATCTAGCTTTTCCAGATAAGCATGACTTCAGGCACTTTCTCATGGTTTAGAGAATATGGTCATATTTATGTTTTTCATTAACAGGAAAAAAAGAAGTTATAAATTCTAAATAATAAAATTTATTTTATAATAAATTTTATTTATCATAAAGCATACACTATTCAATGTGTAGAAACACACCTGAACTCTTTTTTCTGCTAAAGAACGAAAGACATGTGATCTCAGAGAAACCTCACACTAATTTATGGGAAGTTGATTGGGAAGTTTGCCCAATATATATTGGAATTTGTTTGCTGAGAATACCATGAAATCAGTTGGATTAAACTCTTCTTTATTTCTCTTCAAATATACAGGTTCAATCAAATTCTGATGCTCTAGTGGAATATCAGTTACAGAAAACTTCATATATATTAAAAAGAAAACAAAAAATCTACAATATATTAAATCATTGAGATTAAAAATAGACTGCAAACAATAAGCTCAGGCAGTAGAATTTTCTATGTTTATTCCAATGTTTAAAATCAAGAATAATGTAAGTGGAAGAGTTGAACTTGTCCACTATCAAATTCTAACCCCTAGCTGATTAATCAAAAAGCATGTTTGTAGAAATAAACAAACAAAATTTAACAAATCAAATTAAGTCAAAAATCTACTGTAAAGCACTGACCTTTCTTCAAGGAGTGGTGCAGAGGATTTGGTTATATGACACTTTTCTTGAAAGTAACCACCAGTTTATCATTCAGCAAAGCACAGCATGTTTCTCAGTCTTCTTTACACTGTTCTCATTTTTATTCATATAATTTCCTCTGTTCCTAAGTTGTAATAGGTAAGACTTTGCTCAGTTAAACTTGGAGTCCATCTAGAAGACTACTGTATTCACTCCCACCATTTTACTATTTAAAGATTTTTCATTTAAGAAAAAAAATCATGGAAAAAAGCATATACCTTTGAGGCACTAGTTTTCTAGGATTTCTTTAACTGCATGTTTGTGAAAAAAGCCTGCTCAGAATTTCAGTTTGAATATCAAATATCATTAATAATTTCAGATTACTGAGTTATTAGGTGACTTTACACCTTGTTTAATTCCACAGACATTTAATTCAACAGACATTTAATTAAATGTCTGTTGATCCATTTTTAAGATGCACTGCTATCTTAAAAATGTAGTTGCAAATTATTCATTCTTGAGACTTTTTGTTAATACCAAGAACAGAGAATACTTTTTGTATATTAGTCCGTAAACACTTAGTAGTAATAGCTGTTAAACCTGGTGGAGTTCATCAATTGCCATCCATAGGAAAACATTCATTTAAAAGAACATAAGTGGGTGTTCTCTTCCAGGAAGTTCAAGTCTGTAACTATCAGGAAACCTACTATTCTCATATTTAAAGACCAGGATCAGTGATAAAATTTCTGAGTGTTAATCCCTTGCTTCAGAAGCTACTCCAACCGTGGCAGGGGTTTAATATGTTATGTGGAAAGTCACTGAGATTGTTCTGATATTGATCTTGAATAGGACACCTTGTGCATTATAGTTTATTGATGTTTATAAGAAGAAAAAAAAAAAACACACATGAAAAATTTTGGTGACCATGATGCAAAAGAAAAATTAAATTATTTTCATTTAATAAAAAGGAAGTTTATTCTTCTCTGTTGAAAAATAGCAGTTAGAAATGGATATACACAATTAGGATGAAGATATTCAAATTATGCAAAGAAATATTTTAAAAGTATACTATCAGAAATTATGAAAAAGCAATAAATAGTTAACTGTAACAGCAAGAAATAACAATGAACATTTTAAAATAATGATCAGAGTTAATTAATGCTGAATGACAATCCTCCAGAAATACTCATTCACAATAATAGTAAATTAGTTCATCATTGCTTTTATGAAACCAACATTAAGCCAGTGAATTGGAGTAAAAGCAATTATGTGCACTATGATATTTCTATTCCTCATTTTGTTTCTATTTTGTCTTCCCACAAGTTCAGTCCTCCAAACAAATTCATGAGTATATGAGTCCATGAGTACACATTATTCTCATGCATAATTCCATGGAGTGAAATTTATGGAAATTCAGGAAGATTGTATTAGTGATGAACCATTTGCAAATCAATTCTGTGGTCACATTCTTTATCTTGTCTATATTTTTAGTTCCTGCTAAGACATCTAAACCAGGAATTATCTCCCTTCCTTCCAGACGGAAATCGTGCATGACTAATTTGCGGTAAAGCAGAATTAAAACAGGTAGACTGAGTCAGGCTAAGAAAAAGCCTGCCAGAAAAGCTGTCGGTGTCATTGTTCTTCCCTGGCGGTTATGTAGGTTATTTTCTGTGTTTCTTCCGTTTTAAGTACTTGAAGATGTAAATGTAAATCCAGACAAAAAATATCTGATCCTTAGGGTCCAGAGGGATATGTTTTTGAAGGAAGGTAAAAAAAAAATCAGAAGTGTTGCAGTGAGGATAATGTACCTCTGAAGAACAGGGATGGAGATGCCTGGCACTCACAGCAGCTGCATTTCTCCCTTCCTCAGCAGGACACGGGGGAAGAAAATAAGCTAAAAAAGAACTCATAGGTCAAGTTAAAGGCAGTTCAATAGGAAAAACAAAGATTACATACACAAAAAGAGGAAAGCAAACAAAAAGTTTTATTCTCTACTTCCCATCATTTGGCTACTGCTTGAGAAGTAGGGCCTCAGCACATTTGATAGCTGCTTTAGAGGACAAATACCTGGATGGATGCCCCCTCTCTCTCCATTCTTTTCTTTTATTACTTTTATTATCATCATAATGCCATATGATGTGCAATATCACTTTGGCTATCTGTCCTGGCTGTGTCCCCTCCCAGCCTTCTGCCCACTCCCAGCTTCCTGCCTGGGGGTGAGGGGGTGTTGGAGAGAGGACTGTGATGCTGTGGGAACAGTGCTCAGCAGTAGTCAAAACACTTGTGTTTATTCAACATCTCTCTAGCTACAGATACAGGGTACAGCACTGTGATGGCTGCTATGGGGAAAGTTAACTCATGCCATTTAAATAGAATACATTGTTCTGTCTAAGAGAGAATTTTACTTTGTTTCCGCATTATTTATATATATAACATTGTATAGTACTTAAATAGACTGAAGGGTTCACTGTTCACATGCCGTGGGATGAAGATTTTTCTGCTGCTGTAGCACAATAACCTTGTGGCTAGCCACACATACAGCTACTGGTGTCTCATTTCATTTCAGATCAGGAGGGATGTGGGATGTAATCCCAAATCAAGCCAGTATCTCATCAATCAATTCCGTTACAACATTAAATATACGGCAAATAATTCCATTGTATTCACAAAATGCTGCACGGAATACACGTTTAACTACAAAACAAGAAGTTCTCTAAGTACCAAACCAAGAAACTCTGTCTTCTTACAGGTCTACATGCTAAATGCTAGATATCTGAGGAGAAATAATGAATATGCAGGAAGGTAGAAATTATAATGAATTTCTCCCTTTTGCTGCATGCTAGTTTAAGAAGGTACGTTCTGATATTACAGGTAATAGTGTCATTAGAGTTATTACACTCGAATTGCCTGTGTTCATCAGACTTGTACATAAATCAGTCAGTTTTGAGGAAGGGGAAAGATGTTAAGTCAAATAGGAAGCTCAGAAGGTATTTATGGGAATGACCACTCAAAATGTTATCAATAAACCAGGAATAACATTCATAACTCCTCTTCCATACTCTTATTTAAGGATGTAATTAAAATATAGATATGATTATTTAAGAAAAAATCCAGGAACAGAAGGATAGAATATACTGACATAGTATAACTCGCTCTCCTTCACTGAGACTTACCTTCCAGTGAAGCTCCTCTTTCTACAATCATAAATATAAAATGTTGACAGCTTTCAAGACTACTTTTCATACTGAGCCTCCCAAGTACATGGCAGGAGTTTGCAAGTTTTTTCAAGAAAGTTTTAGAATGTCCACTTTGTTTGATTCTCTGGCAAATAGCTTGATGCATTTCAGTATTTTTCTAACATATGTAGTGTTTGCTTCCACATATCCAAATTTAATAAAAGCTAAAATGCTAGGATTATTAGGTTTAAATTTGATATAATTTCACAGAATCACAAAATATGCCGAGTTAGAAGGGACCCACAAGGATCAAGTTCAACTCTTGGCATTGCATATGACACCCCAAGAGTCACACAATGTGCCTGAGAGTATTGTCCAAACACTTCTGCCTCACCTTCTTGACTTCTGACATTTGGGAATTGCCTGCTCCCATATGCTTAGAATATGATATTTAAAGTGACCAACATTGATGGACCCCAGCACCTGCAAAAACATTTTCCCAGGTTTTTTACTCACTATTCCCTGAGGAGCCTGAATCAGCTCTCGTCACATTCAGAGTTGAGGTTTTGCAGGCACTTTTATTCCTGTTGACTGGGATTTCAAACTCAATCACTTCATGATCGCTGTGACCAAGACAGCCACCAATCTCCACTTTGCTCTGTTGTCAAGGAATAGTTTAAGGAGGCAATCATTCTGAGTTAGCTCCCTTAGAACTGTTGCTGTCTTCGAGGCTTTTTAGTAATCTTCTAGGCCAGGTTGTACCAGCTGTGTGATGCCCCCAGTAATTTCTGGCAAGTAGAAGTCCCCCATTAAGGACAAGGGCAGTTAGAAGTGTACCTTAGTTCCTCAAAGAATAATTCATCAGTGTCAGCTAGGAGGCTAGGTTGTCTTTTAGTACAATCCCACAATGACATCTACATTACTTGTTTGATCCTTGATCCTCACCCAGAGGCTCTCAACTATTCCGCTGACTACTGTGAGCTCCATACATTCTAACCCTTCTATAACACACAATGCCAACTCCCCCATTCTGCCTAGCATATCCCTCCTGAAGAGCCTGTAGCCACCCAACAGGACATTCCAGCCACAGGAATCATCCCACTCATGCCAAGGATGTCAAATATTTGGGACTGTGCCAAAACCTCAAGCTCAGTGTGTTTGTTCCACATGCTGTATGCATTAGTGTAGAAACATTTCAGATTTGGTATGTTGTAGCCAGCACCTCTTGAAGAAGATTGTGAAGGGATCCCATTAAGAGCCTCTTTTCTCAAGTTTTGGTGCACCATCTTGTTGCTCATCACTGATAAGCCTGGTTTTGTTCCTTAGCCCCTTCCAAACCAATTTAAATCTTTATGAATGAGCCCCACTAGCTCCTGTGCTAGAACTCTTTTTCCCCTCTGAGATAGCTTCATCTCATCAAGTAGCAGTAGAATGGGTGTGGAGTAGATCATCCCATGATTAAAAACCTCCCAGTTTTTCCAATTACACCAACCTTGAAGTCACACCTGATGGATCTTCCTACTCTTATCAGTATTATTCCTTGTTACCAGAAGGATCAAGGAAATCACTGCCTGTGCTCCTGATCCTTCTACCAGTCATCCTAGGGCACTGAAATCTCTTTTGATTGCCCTTGGATTTCACTTTTACCAGAGATCACAAACATACCAACTTGTGATAGAAACACAGAGGTAGCCAATGCCTTATTCTAGCCTCTCTCCCCTTTACCTCTGCATTTGAAGGAAGAAGAGGGGCCCATTGCTCTGTGGAAAGCTAGCAATTGCTTGGTGAAAAACAATAATATAATAAATTTTACTTTCTAGTTGTTTCACCTTCCTTGCATCAATATAGAGTCCTTTCCTTTTAGTTCTGCACATCAATATCCCTGTGTGGTAGTTTGACCAGCCCCCCAAAAGTGAGCTAGCTGGCTTTGAGACTGACATCTTATTAGACCAATTATAAGACATTTCATCTCTGTGAATGTTGCATTTCAAGGCAAAACAAAACCACGGGAACTCTCTTTCTGTTCTGGCATTCGGAGAGGGAAGACCTCCTCCCCTTGGCCTTGGGCTGAGCTGGGGGAGGGAGGAGAGGCCATGCTGGCCAAGGTAGGGTTGGGATGTGTTTGATAACATCTGTTAACACTGAGCCCTGCTCTGCTGGGCTGGGCTGGGCTCTGACACTGCTTTAGCCCTGGCAGACTCAGCCCATGGCTTTCTGGGCAGTGGAGGGAGGAGAAGCCAAAGGCCCACCTTGATAAGACTGAGGGATGGAAAGAGACAACCCCCCTCCCCTCAGCTGCAAAAGACTTGCAGCGCTGCCCTGCACAGGTTGAAATCTGACACCATAGACTGCTATGGGCCTGGCAAAGATCCTGGCACAGCTCCAGCACAGCTGGAAATGCAGTACCTGACTGTCCAGGCTGGCTGCTGTCCTTGTTAACTCTTTTATTGCACAGAAGAGACCTCCAGGCCACATTTCCCCCCCTGAATGGGAGACAAGTACAAAAGGGAAGACATGTGGAGAGATCAACACGAAGATATTAAAGTCAGCTAAAAAAGAGGGATTGTCCTAGATGGAAGGAGTACACGGAGTTGCTTTTCAAGCTGAAAATCTCTTGTAAGCTATGGTAATTGACTATAATATATTGAGATATTTCCTTCAAACCATACAGAAGTATGGGGAGATGGGAAGTTCAAATTGTAGACCTGAGCAAAGGAATGTAGTGTAAAAGTGAGCCAAGGTTGAAGTGGCTGCACTTCCATGAGAAGTTTTGTGGAGAGTTTGTTAGAGGAATGGCTGTGCAGTAAGAGACATGATATGGTTAAGGGACATGATATGGTTAAGAACAGATAAAGTAATACAGCTGTTCTGACGAGAAGCTTCGTAACATACAGTAAGGAGACATTGTCCTTGAGCACAGCTGTTAGACAAAAATAGGATGTTGGGAATACGGGAATACGAAAATTAGGAGGGCGAAAAAACAAGATTTACCGAAAAAGTATATATTAATAAGAAAGCAGCTGTAACCGCAAGGCTAGACACGAAGAACAAAAATAGAAGGGCTTGACCCTCATCAACTAACCAATTACGAGCTTCGCTTGTGCGACATGTATGAGCTAATTAACGCCTGTATAAATATGTGTACCCATGTTCAATAAACCGAGACTTGATGATCATGATAGCTTGAGTCTTGTCTCCCGCGGCCTATCTCCAACAAAGTTTGAACAGAGAAATGAGATGATAAAGACTTCTTTTGCCACAAGATAAGGAGAATCTCTGTTCCCTGAGGTGAAGATGATCATAAAGATAGATAAAGAGAACCTTGGCTTTGAACAGAGGTTCTTTAAAAGAAATTAAAAACCCCACATGTCGATATGGCCCAGATGCACATCTGTAAAGAACTGTGCACATAGGAGGAGCTTCACTAGGCTGATCTTCTGGGCTGCTGCTTTGTGAAGAATGAAACCACGAGAGAACGGTTTTCTTGTGGAAAAGAATTTCCATAGCAAATGAGAGATGCTTCCCTCCCTAAGTGAACTGTAGGAAGACTATTTTAGAGGTGGAAAACTGACTGAGATTTCTGAATGTTGTTTTCTGTATACTGTCAGTTGGAAAGAAAAGAAGGTGTGGGGAAGGAAGAAGAGTGAATCTGAAGTTTTCATTTTGATTCTTGTTTTTTTCTTTCTCCTTTTAAGTTTAAGCCTGCTTTGCTCTTGATTGAGAAATTTCAAATTGGCAAACCAAAACTATGACACAAAATTGGTGTTTCTGCCGAGTTTCGAACTCAAACCATGATAACTTTGGTGCATTGGCCAGGAAATTGAACTCAACCCTCGACACCCTGTTAGAGTCTCATTTCAGCTGCCTGAACACATCTGCCCTGACTGGTTCTGTGTCCATGCAATGCTGGGTATGAGACACGGGATCTCTGAGAGGTCTCTATCTACCTGTTCAGTGCCTCAGTGTAATCTCAGATGGCACCTGATGCCTGTGCTTAGGCAAAGTATATATGCCCTTGCTGTCAAATCAGCTGATGTCCAAAAGTATGGACCTTAATAGAAGTTACTACTATTGAGGGTTGAGGGGAAATTAACATTTTGCCTCAGTTGAAGACAAACTGAGATTTGAGGTTTTGCTAGAGGAAATCATTTTATTATTCATTCTACTGGGCATGCACTACAGCCTAATGCAAATAAGAGTGGTAAAATAAAAATCACTTCCTCAAAAATTGCATAAATTCTGTGCTGTTATTTAATGAAAACTTTCAAAAATGAAAAAAAGAGTTTGCATCAATTGTACTTACCACATATCCTGTAGTTCCTATCATAAAAGATGCAGAACCTATAACTGCAATTTAACTGTAGTCAGAAGTCACCTTTCTTAATTTTTACCCATTTAATGATCATCACAGTAATTTCTATTTTGTTGCCATACAGGTGATATTACTATGCTAGGATGTACAGAAAACTGTCTCTCAAAGCTTGTTCTGTACAAGAAATTGCCTATTTTAGTATATGATTGAAACACTAGGGAAAAAAAGCTCTAATCTAATCTATTGTTTAATCTTTTATTGATTAAAGATACTAATGGAGTCAATGAAAACAATATCCTATGTATCATGTTTAATATAGTATTTGGGAAATTAAATTTTACATTCCTGACTCCCCTTTTAAGACTTCACTGCTTATTTCTCTCTGGTATTCTCTTGGTAATAATCAATCTACTGCTGAAATTCCAATCAGTGTTGCAATTTAAAAGCCAGGTTCACTTTAACATCATTCCAGGCCATCTGTTCTGGTTGAAATAAATTGAAGATATCATTCTAAATACAAAGCAATTTTAACATAATACTTTATTTAAGAGTTAAAAGCAGAAAATCTATATTTCCACACAAGTCTTCCCTAAGGAGATACTAGTAATGCTTCAATTTAAATGACAGTTTAATCTTGCTATATTATATTTTCCATCCTTCCAAAAGTTAGAAAAAAACATGCATCCTGCCTATTATTATGAGCACAAATATTTTTAATCTTTCAAAAAAAAAAAAAATTTCCCACCACTTAGATAAAACTAAAATTTGCTTCAAAGACTGGGGTCATTTTTCAAAGACTGACTGCTTCTTGAAAAGAAAAAAACACCACAAAGAAATGAGAACAAACAAATTAATATTTTCCCTTATTTTAACTCTTAGGAAGAAATGTTTTATCAGGTGGCTTTTAAGGCTTTTAATTGTACACACATGTTGGTTTATGAAGAAGCAGTAAATAGTGTATTTACTTTTGTACTATTTATTCAGGTATTGATGTCTGAAAAGCCATTTTACTTTTGAGGTTTCATTCCATTTGTCAAGTACTTTATTTCATTGTAAACTATTTTCTATTGACAATGGCAAAACAGCTGTGTCACACGTTTTGAGAAATTATTAAAATCCCTTTCTTTATGTTTTTGAGAAATAAATTCTGTCTTGTCCTGTGTTCTGAGGTTTTTGATCAATTTAAGAAAGAGTAGATCAGGTATTATGTATTCTTCTATACAGAAAATAGCATTAAATTCCCTATAAAACAGTTTGATCACTGACCAATCTGTTTGCATTTCAGGGTGGTGAGTTTAATTCAGATATTTCCATGGTCCATGATTCTTATTTAGAATAAGAAAGAATAAGAAGTCACTTCTCAAACTTTACTTGATACAACTGTGCCCTGCCTTAGGCAGAAGAGATGGTGCATCTCAAACAACATTGAATATCAAGTCCAAACAAGTGAATGAAGTTCCTCCTTAGTGGTGAGGTCTACATTTTACTGAATACATGGAATAAATCAATCCAAAATATAATGAAATATCAGCTTCTATAATGGATTGTATAATCACCCTCATTTTAATTGGCTTGTCCACGATGAAATGGTATATTTATTTTCCTCATACTATAAATTTGTGATCTCTCAAATTAGGAAAACATTATCTTCCATTTCTCTGTTTATCTAAAGCCAAACCAAAAATATTGAATGTTTCTCCTTTTTTCTTTACCAAATTATAATATAAAAGATAACATTTTAGGCTCTTATACAGCCTATATTCTTACTATTATGTCAGAAAAAATCAACAGGTTCCTCAAATTCTCCAGCAAGTATACACTGATTTCTACTTTTTTTTTTTTTTTTAACAATGAGAAGTTTATTAAAAAATTTCAAAAGTAAATGAATTTTTTAATAATTTACATCCTCTCCTCTGTAAAAATATCAGATAAAATGGATGCCCTTTATTTTCTCAAAGAGTGAATTTATATTCAACCAAAAGGAAAATTTTAATTCATCCTCAGAGTGAATCTTCCTCTTTTATTTTTGCTAGTTACATCAGTACAAAGAATAAAAATAAAATTAAATATATATTTTTTTATTTGTATCTTTTACTAGTTTTTTAAAATGGCAGACAACTTCAATTACTTCTAAAAAGTAATAAAATTCACTCAACTTCTGAAGTGGCACAAATTCCTTTCTCCACACATGAAAAGAAAGGAAAAAAGACAACAGAAACACAAAAATTACATTGAAATATCATTTTTAAATATGAGCTGATTAAGATGCTCTGAAAATATTCTGTCTTGTCATCTAATTGGTGATCATTTTGCATGCCATTATCAGACTGTAATTGATTCTGATTATCACCCAAGACAGAAAATTGAGGGAAAATTCAGAGATAAAAGAAAAAAAACTGTTTAATGAATTAAAATAGAACAAAAGGAAGAGGAGCACCAGAAGGGAACCAAGGGGACAGCTCTTTTAAAATGCAGTGGTAACCTTCAATGGCTTGCATTCCTGGCAGCCCTTTGTGCCTTTTAACGTTTTCTTTATCAGACTCAAGGGTAGAAATTTGTTTAAGTGATAGAAGGCAGTGTAAGCATTCTTATTTCTGAAGCAGAAAACTGCTGTTGTGGGCTGTAGAAGAACCATTGCTGGTGGTTTTAGAACAGATTAGGCACAGCACTGGAAAATATACTCTTTGAAACAATCCTGTAATGGCAGGAAGATGATAATTATGTAGTATGTGTGCCTACAGCTTGTGGAGAGAGCATTCTTCATTTTCCAAATGACTAAGCTCACAGAGTTCTGCTCTTCTTATTCATGTTGAGTCATTATAATTACTAAGCATTGGCTTGATGTCAGCCTCTATTGAGACACCTAAACAGCAAAAAACCGCAATCTCTTGACCAAAAGGCCAAGAGCCTTCCTTGCCTCCTCACATATGTTCTGAAGTTCTGCCATGCATCAAATGTCCATGGGGAATAGTTCATTCAGTTCCTCAGGCCAATGAGATTAAGCCTCTGCTGACTCAGTGTAAAGACTGGAAAATTCCATTACATCTTACTTTTCTCCTGAAGCTTTGAAAAAAAGTCTGCAGGGTTTTACTGATTTATGTTAGATTTGGCAAGCAAGGACCATGATTTTATCTTCATGGTTCTTAAGTGCTTAAGGGTGCATGTTATACAACCAGTGTGAATTTACAAAGTGTTAGGAAAGTAATTCAATAGTCCATTTTGTAACCAACCCTTTCCTTTCTATCACTGAAAATGTCCTTTTCTAGGATTTAACTTTAAACTCAAATGTGAGATGGGTGTTCTTTCCAGTTAATCTTCTCAAATGGCACAGATCCTAATCCTTGCTTCAAAGGCATTGGTTCTGAGCACAAATTCTTTCTGAAACACTGAAGTATGGAATCTTCTTTTATTTTACAATACCTGACACTGTGCTGGAGTTTATGGTTCACATCAACGTCTTTGGAAAGCAGCTTTTTCTTTCTTAGTATTTGGTTATTTGGTTGGTTTGGTTTTTGTTTGTTTGGGGTATTTGCCTATTTTGTTTTGGGTTTTTTCCATCTTGAAGTCAAGCCAGACGAAACAAAAATGTTGCAGCAGAATTAAGTTTCAGAGGAGTTCCTAGCTCTCAGAAAAGACCTGAAGCCCATTCTTTTTCACGATTACATAAATGGCCATCAAAGGAATTTTGTTGCCTCCAGTGTTCCTTTTAACCTCTGACAGTCTACTCAAATATTACATCCTGTTCTTATCCACTGTTGTATGTTTCTATCAGTAAAGGAATCTGAAGTAATGATAAAATACTTACCAGGTGTTTGTAGTACAATTCCAGTTTCCATGAAAAATACTCATATAATTAGTTTTTATATATTGCAGTACTCTGAGGAAGGTTTTCAATATGTTTTTTCCCCTGGCTTTGAAAGATAACAGCAAACCCATGAATACTTTCATCAGTTTATTTAGATTGTGTGCAGGGATGGTTGCCTAAGAAATTTTTCACCAGTAGCCAGTACCATTTTCCAGTATCTTTTCTTCATTTATCTGGTCCAGTCACAACAGGATTTTCTGTAACAATGACTTTGAGTTGGGCTGTGGTAATAAAAGCACCTTAAACCAATGTGTTTGTGAGGGAAAAGAGATGTCCTATCTTATTTAATTAATGAAGAAATGACAGTTCTATTTACTTTTCCTGTCTGCTTGATGAAGATACCATAGCAAACATCCTGACCTTTATTAGACCTCTTCTTTGTTTCTCACTGGAACATATATTCTTCTCCAGGACATAAGTCAGAAAATATCTCTGTACACATTTTCAAATTGAAGGTTTACTGTGCTCTTCTCAGTTAGGAGAATTTATTTCCATTCCATTCCAACCCATTAACATTCTATGATTCTGTGAAAAAACAAAACCAACCACACAATTACAACTTCAGTCCAGTAAACCAAAATAGAATCTTCTCAGTGTCCATAGGTCCACTGAAATTATATGTCTTGAATATTTAAAATGATGACTGGAACAGAAATACCTCTGCTTTCATAAATAATCTCAAAATCAAGTCTCAAAATATCAGAATCTCATTGCATCAAAAGAAATGTGACCACCAGGCCAAGGGTGGGCATGCAAACAAATTATCATGAAAACAAATTTATCATGAAAACAAATTTCCCTTAGGGGAAAAATGAGCACAAAGTGAATCTATTTTTGTATAGAGACTGGGAGAAGAAAAAAAAGTTCATATATTTTAGTAGCATGAAAGATGAAGTGGATATTGCTTTGGGAAGATGACCTAAATTACCTTCACTTGTTTAAATTAAAACAATTAGAAGTCCCTGCTATTCCATGTAGCTTAAAACTTTGGAATTAGCTCGCAAATCTTCAGCATTCAACTGACTAAGTAGTTGAAATTTAGAACAGAAATCAGCAATGTCTGTTTCTAAAGTACTTGTAATTTAAATTACCATCTGATTTGCAGATTTTGGTTTTCTTCCAAGCAATTGCCTTTGACTTAGCTTTTCTCTCCAAAGGTAGACAGTGCGTGTAATTTTACAGATAATTACCTATTTGCTGAACAAGAATGGGATATTCAGGAGTTCTGTATTCAATCACCTAAGACAGACGCTACTACCACAGTATTGTCATTTAGGAAAGTCTTTCCCTGTCTGCTTACCAGGTTTGCATGGAGCAAAGCAGAACCCAGCATCTGGTTTCTCTTCAATTGTGTGAACTTTCCTGTATTCCGTTGGTCAAAGGAGCAAAATGCTAGGGAGGGCCAGAGTCCTACATGTGGTTGTGGAAAGGCAAGAAGCTGGTAGGCTAATCAGCCACGCTTCAAAATGTTGCACACATTGCAAGACATTGTGATGACTGATGCAGTTAATATATCTGCACTTGTTTTCTCTTAAGAATTGGTTTTATTTACTGTAACATGATAATTAAAATACAAGCTTCCTTATTAGCTGCAAATATTGCATTTGTTTTATTAGCCATCATGCTGGTATCATGATCTATGTCATCTACAACCTCTGCAGTCAGAGAGTTGTTCATTTTGAAATTATTTTAAACTTGGATTAAAAAACCCTTAACTTATTTTAAGATAGGCACATATAATAAAATCAAGTGGCAAATGCGAACTTGACTTTTGCTCTACAAAGTGACAGTGTGGAACAATTTTCAAATTGCTCAGCAAGAAATTCTTCTTGAGATACTGAGTATTTGTAGATTCATGTTCCAGATTTTAAATTACTGAGTTCCTTGAAATCTAATTTATCTTTTTGCTTTTGACATCAGTAAAGTAAATGCTATGTGTATTTCAAGTCAATTTGTCAGCATTGATAACAATACTCTGGACAAATAGAATATAATAAAAACCTATGTCTATTCAGAAGGATCTCACTTTTGTACTGCACAGCTGAAGTAGATATCTGAAATCTTCCAGTGTCCTGAAAATAATTTCTTATGCAAGAGCTGGGCATGAGATTGAATTCCAGGACACTACTGTAATATTTCAAAGTCATTTTGTTGCCCAGATGTGTTTAAACTTAAAAAAATGAAAAATATATGTTGTCCAGGTGCAGTATTGCACACTTAGACCTTAGATACTGTTCCACACTCTGTTTGTAATCCAAGTCCTCTGTTACTAGAGTATATTCCAGAGAACTAGCTTTGACATTAACAAGCCAAAATCCTGCTTTAAGGAACTTCTAATGTTTAGCAAATGAATATTATAAAAAAAAGTAGCTAGCACCACTTTTTTTTTTGTCATGATTTATTCTATCCCTTTGGAATTTTATTTTAAATTTAATTCACTATCACCATAAAAGCTTTTAATATTTATCATGATACAAGTCATGTATTGCTGGACAGACAAAGTCAACAAAGAACCATCAGCTCCCTGTTTTTCCCAGGGACAATATTGATGTCTACAGGTCATATATGATGAAGGTATTATAAAGTTCTCTAATAAATTCTAACAGCAGTAGTGAATGAACAGTAATATAAAAAAGGAAGAAAACCACAACAAAGAATTAAAAATAATTTATCAAAAAATTATAATTGCAAGACTTGTATTCATAGACGACTAGAAAGACAAAATATGAGTCAAAGCTGAAAAAAAAATGTGAAGAACAGGTCCACTGATATCAGTTAATCAGAATGCCCCTCTCATCATACATCATCCTGGACATCTGCTGTATGTTACTAATGTCATTGTAACACTGAATTTTTTGGTCTGTCTGTAAAACAGGCCTCACATTCTCATAACACCAAACACAAACAAAAAAACCAAAAAAACCCAAAAAAAACCCAACCAAACAAAAAAAAACCCAAAAAACCCACAGAACTATGTCTTAAATTAGGTATATTTTAAAGATACATTGGTACATTTTATTTTCTGAGGTAGGGAGAAAAGTTCTCTTCCAGAAATGTGTAATCTTATGAATTGGACATCTTCCTGAACCTAAGGTATCTAGAGATAAGGCTGTATAAATTGAATAATAGTTCATCCATAATTTATGCTAAAAAAAAAAAAAAAAGAAAAAAGAAAAAAGAAGAAGTTGTAAAATGAACAATGCAGCATTTGTATTAATTTACAGCTCACTCTACAGTTTCACATCCAAGCTGTAAGCAAGTAATAAGAGAAGGAATATTATGCAAATTCAGAATGATTCTTAGCACAACCCACATGCCCAATGCCCCAGAAATATTGGTTTGTTGTTTACAGTTAATAAGATACTCAGAAACCTTCCCCTGTTACAGCAGATAAAGTGCAATGACAGATAATATCGATTTGCACTTCCACACTCTAGCACTCCCTGCTTTGTAGGCAGCTGGGTGATCCTCTGCAATTGTGGACGTCATGATTTTCACCTTTCTCCTTCTCAGGGTGAAAGAGAGAGTTAGAATGTCACTTTTTCTCAGTTAATCTTCACCATATGCCTTGTTCTGCTTCCGCTATTAGAATTTTCATTAACTTTTTCAAGTAAGCTGCATAAACAGTCAAAGGCAGGAGCTGAATTGGGAGTAAAAAGAAAGTTACTTCTTAGTTCAGCATTTTAATTAAAAGGGGGGGGGGGGCAGCGGAGTGGAGGCTAAGGGAAGGTCTAGTTCAATTCCAAAGAGCTCCATAGAGAATGAGGAGAAGCTTTAGCAATTTCGAGGGAGCCAAAACATTATTTACCAGGAAGGCAATAGAGTCAGCACAGCCAGAAACAGTTTCCAAATGTGACCAGTAAGGAAATTTAGATGTTAAACAATTGTGCCTTGCTGCAGAAAGAGTTTCCAATTCCAAATGTGATCAGCGAGACAACTTAGATCTTTAACAGTCCTCTCTCTCTGCTTGGATAATAAATCTGTGCTTTTACAAATCTCAGAGCGACAGAAATAATTGTGGAAACATCAGCCTCTAAATCTAGTGATATTTATTTTACAGGGAAATACAACAAAGGCTGAGGGTTTCCAAACCTTTAATTCTTTTTTCAAGCTTCCTTTTCTAATAACTATCACTTATGGAAAGAAAATTACCTTAAAACAAATAATGTTTTATCAGGAAATTAAATAAACAACAGGAAAACCTGTTAAAAAGAGCAAAGGATGGATAATCCAGACATAAGTAAACTAAAGGTTTGAAAATCAATCTACAGCTTTCCACTAGACTCAATGCTAACAGAGGTCCTTTCCTTATCTTCACACTCTACATCCAGTCAAATTTACCACGTGAAGTACAGTTCCTTCCCCAACATCTCACTTTGTCCAGTGTGCAGCACTAGTTTTTGTCATTCAAAGGCTGAACTCTATGATCTCAGAGTTCTTTTCCAACTTACTGATTCTGTGATATCTTTTAGGGGAAGAGGATTCTGTCACTGATTATCTCTCACTAAAAAAGGTTCAGGTTCCTCCCAGAAAAATCTCACTCCGGACTTGTTCTACATTAACTACAAATTTCTTTCTAACCTATATTTAAGGACAGTCTTCCACTCTAAGAAATGTATTTGATCTTCATGAGTTCTCTTCTTTCCCTTCACCTCTGAAGAGCCTGAGGACTGGCACACAACTGTCAGGGCAAAACTAGTCATTAGCCTGTTTTCTGTCTCCCACTCCTTAAATAACCAACTTGGAAACAAATAAATTAAATTTTTCTACAATGTACCAGAACCATATAAAACTATTTGCACCCAGCACAAAACAATTCATATTACTGAGAAAAATCTCAACGTACTAATTAGAGAAGACACAGACACATGCAGAGATACAGTACAAGTTAAAAAAAAACAGACACTGAGTTACAGACATCACTGCTTTGAAAAGTGTGCTTGCAAAGCTGCAGACTTAACTTTTTGCTTAACTGTGAAAAAACAGCACAATATGTTCTTTTACCCAATACTTCAATTAGTGTTATGTAAATTATAAAAAGTTCAATACAGTGCATACTGGGAGGCTAAATAGTTCTGAGAGGTTTGAGTTTGGTTTGTTTGTTTGTTTGCTTTTTTAATTGCAGAACATTTCTGAAACCTGAGCCCTGCCAAGACATGATTTTTCTGGAAATTGCATTAGAATAATATGTAGATTAAGAAGACAGTTTTATTGAGTAGGAAACAGATATAGAATATCAGATATTAAAAAGGGGTCCTCTTCTTCCTCGTCTGTTTGTCTTTTTATATATTATGACAGCCAACTCACTAAAATATTGGAAACAAATATATTTGTACTATTCTACAATGCCTGAAAAATGTGGCACCTTTAGGAATCATGTCAGAATGCTGATAACATGTGCTGTGATATGCAGAAATCTAATTTAGTGGATCCAATACAGTGCCTGTAAAAATCCGGTTCCAATACACTTTAGAGTTTTAATCACGAAAGTAGATAAATTCAACACCCTATTAAAATTCCTACTCATTTTTTTGTACATACATAAGGAGCACACACTGAAAGACTGGATTTGTAGTGGGGTCTTTTCTCCATCTATTTCCAGATTACTGCAGGAATTCTTAATTTCTAGACAACTACTTTTTCACAAAAACCTATTTTAATCTTTTTCTGATTCCTATGTAGAACTCCTCTGAGCAACTGAAACCAAGAAAAAGCCTGGGGTTGTTTTAATAAAACTCAAAATTGTAGTCACATGAAGAATATATAGAAAAGTTCTACATATTTATGCCTTGCTGTGAGACCATGATATTTGCAATAACCACATTCAAATATATCCAGTTCAGACTCTGAGCTAAGAAAGGTTATTAAAGGCATAACAGATACAGAGTTTGCCAAGATGTATCAAGGTTATCAGTATTAAAATATAAATAAATTAAGAAAATTTATGATTATGGAAAACATTTTTTCCTTTCTTGTGTACCTGATCTCTCACAAACAGAAACTGAAAAAAGTTTCAGGAATATAATTCCAAGAGCAAAGCACATTTTTGCTGGTAAAGAACTGAAATATTTAAGCACTAATAGTTCTTTTCTAGAACTCAAACTAACATGAAATTTAATTAACTAAAAACCCCACATTTCCAAGTGCTCATTTGGTCCAGTAGTTTATTGAAGCTTACTTCTACATGTTCAATAATTTCTTTTCAAGTAAATTTTAAAAGTATTATTTTCAGCAGACCAAAAAAAATAGAGAAAAGTAGTGTTTGTTATTTTGTTGAAGTTAAGATAAATATTCTGTTGAGTGATAACATTATTCTGTAGGTTTTTTCTTTCATTTATTTTGCTGAATTGTTTACATTATTTGTAATGTAATCTCTTGATCAGTACTTTGTCATAAAATAATCCCTAAAGCCAAGTGCAATAAAACAATTATACAGTTCTTTCCTTCTTTTCTTCTTTCTTTTCTTTTCTTTTTTTCTTTCTTTCTTTTCTTTTTTCTTTTTTTTCTTTTTTCGTTTTCTTGTCTTTCTTTTCTTATTCTTTTATTTATTTCTTTCTTTTCTTTTTTTCTTTTCTTTTTTGCTTTCTTTGGCTTCTTCTTGTCTTGTCTTTCTTTTCTTTTTTTTCTATTTCCCTCTCTCTTCTCTTCTCATCTTCTCTTCTCTTCTCTTATTTCTCTTCTCTTTCTTCTCTTCTCTTATCTTCTCTTCTTCTCGTCTCTTTCTCTTTTTCTCTTCTCTTCTCTTCTCTCTCTGCTCTTCTCTCTTTCTCTTATCGTCTCTTCTCTTCTCTTCTCTTCTCTTCTCTTCTCTTCTCTTCTCTTCTCTTCTCTTCTCTTCTCTTCTCTTCTCTTCTCTTCTCTTCTCTTTACTAAAATTTGTAAATCTGGAAGCATTGCATACCATGAAAGAGAATTAAATTTTTGCCATTATACTCAGTCCTTTTGTAATTACCTGGAATCGAAAAGATATTTTCTAAGGAAAAAAGACACCATTTTTCTTTTCCTTCTATGAATGCCTAAAATATGGATTTATTCCTATTATGTATTTTAAAGGACCCCTTATAAATGTAATATCTGAGTTGCACTTTTGATGGGTTCCCTTTTCCTGGAACAGTCTGCCAAAAATATTTTATAAAAGGAGGGCACAGGACTGCAAGCAAATATGAGGTCTACCTTTGGCTTTTCACCCATGAGTACATTTCAGCTACTTTGCTGCTGAACAAAGAGAACAGAATATCTTTTACCTGCCTTTTGCTGATCTGTGTTTTCATGTTGAACCCTTTTAGTAGTTCAGAAAAGCTGATTGTGCAGGGAAGGCCTAATGCAGGTCCCTCACTTTTTATTCTCTTTTTATTCTCTTTTTATTCTCTTTTTATTCTCTTTTTCACCTTTTCCCCAAAATTGTGACAAAACATAGCCAGCATCAGTTGTGATTCATGCGACAGTCATGGGGGGACCATCTACTGCCTGCAAAGGGTGCTGAGGGACAGGATAGCAAATCACCTTTGGGAGACCTCTAATATAGAAGGTGAGGAAGTCTCTTTTCTGGAGGAGACTGTAAAGCACAGATTTTTTTTTGGCCTGTTTTGGGAAATAAACATGCCTCTGATGGAGCTTGGTCTAATGCTTTGTTGAAAAATTTTACTTTTAACTGTAATTAGAGTCTTCTCTTTATATTTCTTCTGCTTATTTGCTGACTTGAAGAGCTTTGTGACACCAGATATCAGAACCATGTCTGTGAACTGTGAAGTAATAATTATATTTTATAGCTGGATATTATCTTTACCCAGTGTTAGGTCTTCATTTCTCAGCTGTACCAAAGAAAACTTTCCCTTTCCATGTATTGGAAGATGAGTGTTAACAGGTTGATTTTATCCTCCACACCAGATGAGGATACTGGGATTATTGAATTTCCTTACAAATTCAGCTGTGGATAAATTTTAATGTTAATACTGCAAAGCCTCTTTACACAATATTAAAATAAGGCATGCTGACTTGAAAACAGTTTGACTGTCAAATTACTTTCTTTAGCTGAAACAATGACAGTTCTTCTTCTTTAGGTAAATAAAAAGTTGTATGGTCTTGCTCCAGTTATGCAGCTTCCTTATTTCCATCGCAGTGGGATCCCTCATATGTAAGTTGTACTCACTTAATCAACCTCTGTAAGTGGTTGATTGGTTTATCAGCATTTTGTGGGACTACATACCCAATAGTTATGGCAAAAAATAGCTATTTTAGTCCTTAATGATCTTTCTGAAAATTTTTTTTTTATTGCAGCCACATGCATACACATGTATATATCTATATATCTATATAACAATATATATACATATATGTATAGATACATTTATATATATCTGTATATCCACATATACATATCACTCAACTATTTAGAGCAGCAGTCTCCAAAAGGACATGTGTGATGGAGGTGCACAAGACAATCTAGTAGAGTGTGAGAAAAAATTTTAAAACTTTGGTAGTAAATCTCTATAATTTATTAATAAACATATAAATAAAAATATATAGATATAGATACGTGAATACTTGGTGTGCTCAGAAGATTTTTACTAATGGAATGTGTGATAAAAAAAGAGATGGATCAGAATAGAATCAGAAATATTGGCAATGACGTTTAGAAGTCAGGAGAGTTTCACTCAAAAAATTGACCATTCTGTGGATGTAGGAGCACATGATGAGGCTGCATTTTTCATGTCAAATAATAGTGTACAATGCAGACAGCAAGATTAGACAGTCTTCTCTTTCTGTGGCAGCATCTCATGATGAAAGATAGATATATACTTATCCTGATATTTTTAAATCTAAATAAGTACATTCTCATAATTACCGTGAAACCCTTGAAAGAACGTTTTACAAAATGCAGTAATGCAACTTGTCTCTTAAACAAGTTAGTCTTTTTAAGATAATTACATGTAATTGACTAATTTTCTAAAGAGTGAGAGACACCTTATGCAAAGAACATAATAAAAGTATAGCAATAATAACAATTTGCTTTACATGCAAAAATATGTATTTTATTGGTAGTTTAATGCAGATGGCTTGGCATATATTTACACTACATTGTCTTACTATGTTGGCATATGGTGAGTAAATTCTAACTGGTATATGTTTAAAGACATCCACAGCTGTTGGAAAGATCATCAGCTCTGAGGAAAATGTACAAAAATCTAGATATGGCTAAAATAAATGTCAAAGCAGATTCCAAAACTGAATAAAGGTAATTTTTTTCCACACTTCTATCTAAACCTTTGAGTCATATTCTGAAGAGTCTCCGTCTTTTTGGGAATAAAAAGAGAAGCTTGCTAAACTGTAACATGAACATCCTATATGCTAAAGAACCAGAAGAATTGAGTAGGAGTCTTCTTGAGCAAAGTCAAAAGTCTTTTGTTCTTCTGTGGAAGCTGAATAGTACTTTTGTATATTTATTTTATTAAAAAAAAAAAAAAAAAAAAAAAAAAGCTTTTTCAGTACCTTTAGATTTTGAGAGAGTTTTTGTAAGACAGCAAAAATGTTGCCATAAATCCACATAGGTCACATAAGCTTTGAATAATACAGAATAGCTGCTTTTCAAAATCTTCATGGTTAGGTGAGGCAGCTGAGGCAGAGAAACTTAAAACTGACAATTTGAAGGCTTGAATTTTTAGCTTGCATAATGAATCTAGTAAAAAAAATAAAAAATGAGACACAGTATACTGTAATTGTTTATAAAGAAGTAATTTCATTGTCAATTCTGTGATTTCATAACATTAGGGTAGTTGTTCAGATGAGAGATGAAGTGATTCAGAGTACTATGATATTGTATTTCTCAGTCAAGTGAAAAAGAGGATTTTATAGACAATGGGTTCTCACAGAATATTTCACAGAGATTTCACTGGTTGAGCTTTGATTTTTTTTTTCCCAATTGTTTTGCTGGAACAAGGGGGCTATGAAGATCACCTGTTTCCAAGTAAAGTGAAAGTAGGTTTGCAGTAAAACTGAGTTCTTTATATCTTTCTATTTTTGTGTCTTTATCAGGTGATAAACACAGTCAAAAAGAGTAATAATTGCACTTATTCTGTAGATATAATACATGCCTGAGATGGGAATCTTCCTATGCACCTCTGCAACTAAAATAAAAGAATTAAATAGTAATTTTTTAAAAAATAAATCATTAATTCTACCTTTTTTTTTATATAATTGTTTCATTTATATAGTACACAGGGAATTTAGGTTCCTTGTCACCATGACTAATACTACTGGTAGGGGGAAATAATACCTTTTGGTCCAAATTTTTACCTAACAATTTTCTGATCTATTGCAATTAAAAGTAAAATGGTCATCTAAATATTCCTTCAATGTTTTGAAATCTGAAAAAGCTGTTGAGTATGCACGGCATTTTAATCTCCTCAAAAGATACAGTGATACTTTCCAGATTGTTGGAGTGGGAATCCATAATTAAATCTCTTGTTTTACTTTGACAGGCAACTGTGTATATTAGTAAGCTGAGCAAAATATTTAAATTCCTATTATTTTGTTGATCAACACATCTTTAATTTGATGAGCATATGAGATATATATTAGTCAAATACGTGCATTTATAACTACGATTTGAAATAGCACAAAACAAAAAAAAAAGTTGAAATAAGAGTGACAGTGACATTACCACTACTTTTATATATAGACTTGGTGATGCAGTGAATTGAGTTTTTTATGCCACCTTGTCCTACTGTGCACTCCTTTATGCTCCAGTAAGATTGATTGGGAGACAATGTCAGTATTACAGATTTATTCTTATGATGAAGAAAAATATTGCAGAATTTGGAAACATTTGTTCTGCTGCTTTGGAGCTAGACCTTTAGAAAATAGAGGTTTTGAACTCAAATTCAAGTAGTGTGATTTTAGGGCTGAAAATGCTGGGAGAGCAAGCAATCCACCCCAGTCTTTACATACCACGTACAAAGTGTTCATTTGGGATTTGAACTTAAAGATGTTAAATGCTGCTGTGATTCAGTTAGACAGCTATTCACCAAGAGCTGAATGCAATGCTTAGTAAATATCATAATTGCTTTCTTCCCCAGGGAATTCAAAGAGCTTTGCATTGGTCTCTTAGCCATAGCAAAGGCTTCTTTTCCCATGTGTCCTCTGACTAATTCTCTATTTAAAGCCAGGGCAGAGCTGTGTCTTTGTCCTCCTGGTGTTCTCATGTTTGTCTGTTCAATTCCTCCTTTTTCTAAGGACAAAACAACTGTTTACCATAACTCCACCTGATGCTGATTTGTGCCAAAAGCAATTTGGAGAGAAGCTTGAGGTGAATGTTGATGTTTTCTTGGATTTTTATCCACTTTCCTGTATCAATCATCCTCTCCTGGAACACGTGTTTTACAATACATGAAAATTTAGTGTTGCTCAAACTAGCCAAATATAAATCTAGAAAAATAATTTTAATATTGAGCTTCTCCATCTCTACAGTTCTCCAGAACCACAATAAATGGATCATTCTTATCAAATTCAAATCAGAATTGTATTGCTTTTTTAACTTAATCTGCAGTTACAGAAATGATGCATGAGAAAACACAAAATTTATTTTGCTATTACTCTGTTAAGAGTTTTCCCAATGAAATATTAGGTCATTATCTGGAAGGAAAAAAAAAAGGGGGGGTGGGGGGAAACTCACAAGAAACCAAAACATTTTAAAAAAACACCTTTTTACAGAAGAGTATATTTCATAAGACTAAGGTGAAAATTGTGGTAGAGTGGAGCAGCAAAGTTAATTTTCTTACTGGCAATTCAAGTAGCTTCCTTGGATATGCTTATGAAGCTTACTTATATTGTAATAGAAATTTGAAGCTTTGGAGGAATAATAAATATGCTCCCTGAGAGGACAGCAGTAGTTTCAAATGAAAATGTCAGGAAAAAATAATTTTCAATTATTTTCAATTTTCAGTCTTAACAGGCTTGAGGAACCAATGCACAAAAAGTGTCCCTGAATGGTGTGTAAAGAATATCAATATTCTCTAAAAATATGGAAAATTACTTTTCTTTTAAAAGAAGTAAATCCCTTCAAATAATTCTGTGAATCTCTCCTTAACCTAAAAGGTGATATGTTCCTTTATTGCTATTCATTTGAGGAATTTGGTCTTCCATGCAGGAAGAGGGAAGGGGTATATTTAAGGAACTTGAGTTACAAGGATTTGAGCTGAATATTTGAAGTTTATAATTTCAAGGAACTGAATAGCTTTCCTACTGGAATTTCTTTGGCTCCACCTTCTCTTTTATGCAAGAATGATCACTTTGATGCTAAGTAAATGTGTTAATGAGATGATGGTACAGTGATGTTTCCCCATGCAGTCACTACTAAGGTCTGTCTGGTTTTCTTACACTTCCACTGTTGTAAACAAACCATATGGAAAAGTGATGTGAGACATTAGGAAAAATTATCCCACAGTCCATGTAATTCTATTACATACCTCTTCATCTGAAGTACAGAGAAAAATCTCTTAAATTATTCTACAGCTATCTTAATATGCAAAAATTTCCTCCATTGCCACGAAATGGTTCCTAGAGTTTTTGCAAAAGATTAAATCTGTGAAAAGTTTAAAGTTTGAAAATGAAGCTTTACTTACAAAGAAAGAAGGTTCTAAATACTTACCAGGTTCAACTCTGAAAAATATTTCAGGTTTAAGTTATATTTTGAAGAATTTTGTTTATGATTTCCATAGTCTAAATATTAATTATATAATTTTCACAGAAAAAGTATGCATTATAAAATAATTACAATTATTAACAATTATTTCTTTCTAAAGGTACTAGATTATAGATTTTTAGCATGTTGCAGTTTTTCTGCTTTTATTACAAAGCAACTATTTTTGAAAATGAAAAATTTGATGAAATCTAGATTTTAATAACTGTTTTCAAAATAACTGCTCCTTTTACTGACATGTGCCTCTATTGAAGTTTATTCAACAAGCTATGCTGAAAATAGTACTTTGCTATTACTATTTCACTGCTGCCCATACGGGTACAAGATTAATTCACCAGAGAAGAAAAGCCTGGTTTACAGAAAATAAGCCATTGTGCTAAATGGAATGAATCATTAGTAGCGGTGAACCCTGAGGAGATTTAAAGCTGGATCGAGATTGACTAATGAGAAAATGAAAGGAATATGGCTCCAATCCTGACTAATTAATCAGTGAAAGCTGCATGCCAGAGTTTCAAACAACAGGGTAAGCCATGTTCAAAGTCATGTTTTTTAATAACTTTAAAAAATTAATTTTTCTGTCTGGCATTTTATTTAGGTACTCATGTATTGGCAAGTCATTCAAACCATTGCCTACAGTGTGGTGGAATATTCTCCTAAATGCCTTGCATTTAGAAATTTAAGATGTGTTTCTGTGCTATATCACAATTTCAGATTGCAATACGTTGCTGTAGATCATTTTGCCACAGAAGATTTCAAACTCTAACACTGTTATTACTTTTAACACATATTCAACTACTGATTTATGTGGTTTCTGGTAGTAATCTAGCCCCTATGTGGCTATTTACTTTTTTCTTGGACATTTTCTGTGAGGCACATGAACATTTTCAAGTGCACATGAACTGGTTTTTACATTAAATTAATACTCAGTATGATGCATCTAAATTGTATTTTATTTATCAAAAAGGTAATGTACAGTTAGCCTGCACTTCCACAGAGAAGCTCCAGTGTGTAGGAAAAATGAAAGAGACCACTGTAATATGTACTCACTGTAGGTTTGATTTTCTGGACGCAATTGCTGATGTTAAAAGATTTTTCAATACCACACTTTATGGTATTCAATTTAAAGCATCTAAAGGTGACAATACCAGAATGATGTGTGCTGGATCCAGTGAATAGTCACACATATATTCCTGAGGAATCCAGTCCCATCCAGGTTTTGACCCTACTTGACATATATTCAGGACGGATTTATGATTTCAGCAGGTGAGATTTCCATTCTTCTTATGATATTTGTTATGAAGTTTCAAATTAATTGTCAAAACAACTTGACAGGATCAGAGTAGTTGAAGAACCCATTGCATTTTCATTCAGCAGCAGCATTCTTGACATCAGCCACAATGTTCTCCAGACATTTCTTCCTAGTGCATGGCTACTAACCAGCAGGGACAAACACAAAGTCACATCAACACAGTTGAAGAGTAAAGCAAGCAACCCAAGTTGAATGGATGGAAAGAAATTTCCACCACTTTATTCACTTAACACTAGGGACAACATTCATCCTGCATTCAGACTTAAGTATTCTACAGTACAGTTTCACACACAATAAGCTAGACTGTGTACATGCTCTAGTTTACCAAATATTAAATATCTCAGTGTCAGCTGAAAGATATATACATTCACATAGATAGCAACAAACCATGGATTCAGAAACTTTTATTTTTTATTGTCCCTGTGGACTGGGAGTGATGCTGCCTATTCTTTGTCACACACCACTTTAGTAGTTATGCTTCTAAAAAACAGACCACCAAATAAAGGACTGCTGCTGCTGTAATAATATTAACTACATGTGTAGAATGCAGCATAAATTTACTGTAGTGTTATCATCTCAATGAAGATGTTTTGTTATTATAACATTATTTCATAGCATTAATGAGGTTTGTAGTCATTTTGCTTGCAAAAGTCACTAATGAAATAGTTAAGAGAGAGTCATCTACTTCCCATGCAATTATTTCTGGATAAGAATTTTGCAATGTATTTATGATTTATTTCCTATTACCTTACTACCTTGCATAATTCACAGCATAGTCATTATTTATGCAGTATCATCTGAAATGAAATTATCATCATGAAATGCAAAACAAGTAGAAAAATACATTTTTGGAAAGCTAAATAGGCTATCAAAGAAAGTATTCTTAATTATTTCAAAACTAAATTTTAACTCTATTCAAACATCCAAATTACTCACAATTTCCTTATCACTAAAGAAAAATTTGTAATGTTAGTATTGGCTTAAACCTTCTATTGGGAGGGGTTCTTTTGTTTGTTTGTTTGGGGGTTTTGTTGGTGGTGGTGGTTTTTTGGTTGTTGTTTTTTGTTTAATATGCTTGTGGGTTTTATTCTAAGCAATATCATGGATATAATAGATGCTTCACATAGCACATGCCTTCAGTCAGCACAGTTATCTTAACGTCAGCTCTGTGGACACCAGAAATAAGTGTAATTTCATTGATGGAATCATCTAGCTGGATTGAAAAGCATTCAGGTGATTACCAAAGGATGTAAAAATGAATGGTACAACAAACCATGTTACAGGATACTACTCAATTTGTCTCTCCCCAAAAACACGTAGAAAACTGAGAGAGAATGGTGAGCATGTAACTACCATTACCCTTGCACCCTAGGAAAAGAGATAATTAGCAATAAGCTCAGATGCTTTGCAATGGGCAGCTGAAGGACACCCACATGCCATGTATTTGCAATAGTCACAGACATCCTAGCTAGGAAAAGCAATGAGCACATTAGCAATGTCCGCAGGACAGTCTGCTATTACATTTCAAATCTGTCTCTATCACAGAAAGTTTTTCCACTGGTTTAACATTTTTCTCCCTCACCAGTTTTCTAAAAGCTAATGTGAGAGACAAGTACAGGAGAAAGTTCTAGGAAATTCTGTATCTTGTCATGGACAGGCTTATCACACACTGTAATAAGAAAGTGCAATGCCTACATGTCAGTCTAGGTTTCTTCTCCTCTATCAAACAAAACTGTATTCTTGGTTCCTTGGGGAGTTTTCTCTTTGCTATTATGCTTCCAGATCAACACATCATTGTAGGTCAGGTTTTCTGTCAGCTGGAAACACAATACACAGACACCCTGAGGACTTGCTCTCTTATGCAATGGACTTAAATGATCCAATGTCTTTGCAATAACCATGGTATGAGTGTCCTGGTTTGTCTGCCAAGGGAGTATCCTAAGGGTGAATTTAAAGCTAAAACTTCATGCTTGCATTGAAAGTATCTTTAAAAAAATGCAGAGAGTGTTAGCGTGCCTTTCTGCTTAAGGTTAGGGGTATTTTTGCAAGATTATTTAGTAGTTTCTTTTTATTGATATATGTATTATTATAAAAGAAAATTTATTTTCCGAATATGCATGTTTAGCTAGACATGTAACCACAAAGATGATTATATACATGTAATAGAAATTATAGTCAAGCAGTTGTGTCAGAAAATGAATATGATTATTAAAATATTGAGGGTGAAGCCAAAGCAGTTACATCCATAGAGGCAAAGTGTATTAACCAAGATGTAGTGACTATTTACCTTCCTTGAGCCAAGATATTTCTTTTTTTGAATACTGTAACTGTGGACACCATGCAACCATTTTGTAACACTGTAGCACTGACAATCATAGTCAGAAAAAACTCAACTTGTTTGTAACAGAGTAAAGTATAAAGGCACAAATAATATATAACTAGGCAAAAGCATGTGGAAACTTTTGGGACACCTGTACAAGTGGGCTGAAGGAAAAAGTGGAATCAGGATAAAATCCAAGAATTTAGGAAAGACAAAAAGAGTTTATTACAGGGTCACATTTGCTTGTCTTGTCTTTTATAATGAAAAGATACATTTATTCTGGATATGTTGAAAAAATTTATAAGGAATACCCTCCAGAGTGAGCAAGAAGGATGCCTGATAAAACCAAAACAAGTACTCTTGCCAAAACAGGATGAACTATGGTGGGAGCAAATGTGAGCATCATTTTTCAAGCAAGCTAGAAAATATGCAGCTCTCCATGGGGAAGAGCTCTCAGACTTCATAACTGATCTCAGACTGCAAAGATCAAACACTGTCAACATCAGTCACAGAGTATCTAGTCAATGTGTTATTGCACACCCAGAGCTAATCTAGAGTGCTGAGGATTAACTATTTGACTCTTTAGTGATAATAGCTGATAATGAGTAAGTCAATACACAACATTGTCAATTTATATTTGCAATGATTTATTGTCAATCAACAAAGTGGTTCTTGAAGTTTGAAAATGACCCAATTTAACAGTCCTTCACACTCTACCATGATGATATCCAGTTCTCTAATTGATATTGATGTATATAAACCAAATATTTAGACTTTTTCCCAGTTGCAATATGATTGATCAAAAATGTTAAAGTCTTTGTTATTCAGAGCAGAACATATATATATATCATATATATATGTATATATTCTATAATCAGGCAGAGGGGGAAAAGGAGACACATCATAGATATTAAGAAAGAAGATTTGTAAATGCTAACAAATCACACAGTAGATTCCTTTTAAGATATATGGAGATTATTAAAGGGGGGCAGCAAAGGTCAGGGAAAGTGTATGTTTCATTCTCATGTTCAACTTAAATATTTACTATGAAAACTAAATAGCTAATGAACATGATATTAGTTTCATAGCTACGTTGGCATAGCCACCAACATGATAAAAACCAACCACTAGGTTAATTAAACCCATTGTTGCTAGAAAAGGAACGTGTCATAATTAGGACTGTGATATACAGGTAGAATAATGAACCTAAAGAGATCCTAGCCTAGATTTTGTTTGAGACACTCAGGCGTAGCTGGATGAGAATGCAGATTCTGAAGGAGGGCTGGCTGATGAATGTCCACTTCCACAAAAACTGGCTAGCCATCAGAAATGGAAGGAAAGAGAGTAACAGGCTGAAAATAACAGGTTTCAGAAAAGGTAGACTTAATGAGCATAGAAAAGGGTTAGATGAGCCTTGTGGGAAAGATTAGGAAGCAATGACAGATGAGAGAGAAACATCCAATTATAAATTAGAACTGTCTTCACAAATTTTTCAAATCAGCAGAATTGTGAGCTACTAAAAATGTTTCCATAAAGATGAAAGTTTGTAACACATTGGTCACTTTTATCTTTAGTAAAAAACTGAACTTCTCTAACTGCATTGGTATTTTTTTTGTAATAGAGAAATTGATAAGATCTCTTACTACACTAAAAAGAAGACCTTTTAAAGCAGTGAGAAAACTTAGGTATTCATTGGATAATCCAGGGTTGATGAAACTTCGTGTGCCTAAAATATTCAAATAAAATCAGCAACAAAAACAATTTTTTATGAAAAGCCAGAGAGGCAGGTGATAGGACAATGGTCTGTTTTTAAAAAACAAGACTTTAGAATACAGAACATTCTAGAACTTCAATTAACTTTTATTTCTCCTATGCTATAAGAAAAATAAAAACCCAAATAGCTGTAAAGACGTAGCAGAAAACAAGTGACATTTGTTACATAAAATGAATTGCTATTTAAAAAGAAGTGCAAGCACATACATGTAGGCAAGAATACTTAGGTTTATGAACATGGTTTAACAGAGGTAAGCAGTATTTTCACTGAAATACTGAAAAAAGGCTCAATGATTATCTAACATTGCTTTTGCAGAGGAAAATTAGTGATTTTTAAATATCAGGATATTTTTAGGACACACTGTTCTTATGTAGGCAAAATCTCATTTTCAGGTTTGTGTTCAGTTTGAGGTTCTGATCTTCAGGGAAGTTTAGATGAAACAACTAAAATGCCTAGAGCTCTGGCAGTGTCACTGATGAGGAAAGGATAAAACACAAAAGTTATTCAGAGGTGAAAAGGATAAGGATTCTATAGTAGTCTTCAAACAGATAAAAAGCATGCTGCAAAAGTAAAGGAAATGAGATAACATCTTATTTTTTTGTCTATAACAGATGTTTAAAAAATAATGAGTGTGAATTCTGGAAAGAGAGATTAAGAACACAAATAAAGTATCATAATCCTCTGCTGGGATATGAGGTTGGACTATAGGACCTTGAAAGGTCCATCCAGGCTTTATTTCTCCCACTTTTTATAAGAAAAAAAGCCAAAATGTTCACCACATTACCTAAAGTAAGGAAATTGTTGGAATTGAAATTTAAGTGCTTAGGATGTGGGTGAATATCAACCAAGAAATATTAACTGTGAATTGAGAAAATATAGAGTGCTCAGGACAGTAATGCAAATATGCTTGCACATGCTTGTGTGTTTCTATAAAATTATTTACTTCTGTACATGTCTCTAAGATGTGGACTTTGGTGTTAACCACTTGAAGCTGTGTATCAGAAACTGATTGCAGATGATTTATTCATATCTAGGAAAAATGTCACAAATCTGATCAGTAGCCCAGATTTTCAAAGCAAACTGCCAAAGATGAAAAGATACACCGTTGTAAACCTTGCATGTATATGTTTAAAGATTCAGGGACACAAACTAGCTCACTGTTGAGATATTAATGCGTGTTGACAAGAATGATTTGCGGATGGGTCTTAAACTGAAATGCAAGCAATATTGCAGGTCAGAATGGAAGTCAAAATTACTGTTGTCAAAATGCCTTTTCCTTGTAAAATCATTCTTCAAATAATTACTTATAATTTTTCTTCTTTGCATAGTTTCTTGGGGCAAAAATGAATCCACACCCATAAAATAGAGTCTTATGGTATTAGACATGAATTCTTTTATGTTTATAAAATGATTGATCCTGAGGAAAATACTTGACCCAGAGCTAAAAGTAGATGGAATATGTTACATCTCATTCCTTACTGTACAAATTCTTGGGACAGTCTCACAGTCCCTGAAAGAAATACATGTGAAGTGATGAGAGACATCAACCACACAGAATTACCAAAAATAAATTTTAGCACTTTCTTAGAGTTATGTTCACTGTTGATTTATTTGTGACATGAACACTACTCAGCTTTCTCTACAAATCATACTTGGCATCCATAATGATAATTTCAGATATATTTTCAAACTGAAGTGAAATTGGGCAACTGTTCTGTTACATAAAAACAGCCTTCAAAATCTGAGGAGACTGTATATGCATACAAAAGAAAATCAATTACTTTTCTGCTAGAATATCTATGATCAGCTTGTTGACATGTCGTGCATTGAATGTGCTCCTTTAAATTTGTGATCCAAACTAATAGGATCCATTCAGGAAAAAAAAAAATTTCTGGAGTAAATACTTTAGATTCTATATTCTCAGGCATTTATGTGTCTTTTTTTTCCACTTAGCGTGGGCTGCAAATACAAAGGTAAGCATGTGAGTTTAAAACAGGGAAAACCAGGGAAAAAAACCCAATCCAAAACATAGAGCCTGATTTGTTTAAATAATAAAGGACATTGCCAAAATATCTTTTCAAATTATTTAATGAGTCCTAACAGAGTGGTTAAGAAAAAAATGAAAAAGATAAGACTGTGTTGAGATGTAATCACATCAAAATATTAGGGCAGAACAGTCAATAATAGAAGTCCAAGGTTAATAAAATCTCCTGATGTCGAGCAGTTCCTGACCTTCTAACTAGATTCAAGCAGTAATGCTTAAGGATTAAGAATAATCACCTCACACAAGTAGTTAGTTTAAAACTGAAAGAACCCATAAACTCAAAGCAAAAGATCCAATCATCCATGCCTTTACAAATACAATACAGGAAAGAAAAAAATTCTTTCTTTTTTTTTTAATAAGAAGTTTAAAATAGATGTGATCTAATGAAAATGATCCACTGTAATACATAAACCATGGGAAGCATATTCAAGTTGAATATTGATGAGAAAACCATGAAGGATGAAATTTAAACTAGAAATCCCTGGGTTTATTTTTTTCATCATTTTAGTTAAATCAATAAAACATAGGTTTTTACCATTAACAATGGTAAAATTGAAGAAAACTTAATTGTAAAGGAAAACTTGTGAAACTTGTGAAAATAAATAAAATCTGGTGATATACTAGAGGCTAATGGCCATGTGAAATGCTACCGCAGTATGGGTGCCTGACCTATTCAAGTAAAAATGAGCATAGACATACCTGAAAAGCACTTTAAAAATCCATATTTTTATGTGTTCTTTTCCTTAATTAAAATATGTGATGAACTTGATTGAGGTCAGTGATTGTATTTTCAAAACTTTGTAATTAACTTTCACTATTTAAGTATTTCACAAATAAATAAAATACAAGAAGTTTGTTTTTTAAAAAATCCTGAAAAGGACAGGTAAGAAGAAAGCACTACAATTATTAGACACTGTGTAGAATTATGCATAATTACATAGTTCACTATCATGTCAGTCTCAAGACATGGCTAAGGATATGAAAAGTATCCTATCTCCTCCTACTCTGTGCCATGTTTGGTGGTACAATTTTCAACTATACCTTGTGAATTGCAATGTGTTTCTGTACTGGTAGAAATCATGACTTAGTTTATTCCAAAACTTCTTTATCACTTAATTCTGAGGGAGAAATGTCTCTGCTGGGTATTTTTTCCTTCACTGGAACCTGAATTTGCAGTAAGAAAGTTTTAAAATAAGCTACTCACAGGTTCTCTGGTATTACCTGCTGTGCATTGGTGGTACCAAAGAGGTTTAAAATACTATTTAGCTGTTAAATCTGTGCTATTTTCTCTGCTTTTGGAAATAGTTATATAACTTGTAAAGAGTTTGTTCTCAGGTTTGTTCTTCATTTCTTTGTGTGTATAATAATATTTCAAAAGAAAAGAAAACAGGAAAAATTTGCTAAGAGATTAACGTGAAATAAGAGAAAAATCGTCTCTGAAATTATGTTGAAATCATTTAGGAGTATGTGCTATATTATCAATAATCACAGTTTTTTAATTGCATGTATTTAGAGACCTCAGATGTTTTAGGCCCCACTGATGAATATTGTGCAAACACATTTTGAAATCTTGAAAGATAACTGATAAGATATAGTAGACAGATAAGACATGGGCATAAAATGTAGAAGATTAGAGGAACAAAAGGAATTGTATGAAATCAATTTTCAGTAATTTCATGTTAGTACAATGGATTTTATGTTCTCCTGTTGTGATTTCCCTTTGGATTTCCCCTCTGAAGACCTTCTGTTACAGTAATTTTATCAAGTGTCTTACAGCTATGTACAGAATATCAATATTTTATGCAAGATAAACACAGTGTCATAATAAATGCTATCATGAAGGGTTATCTGGCCCTAAGTAAGCACAAACTCAGCCTTCCCCTCTGGGAGGATTCCCCCAGATAAAAAGTTTAGAGTTCACTTGCCCAGAATAAGAAATACTCTGCTGGACCACAACATAGTGGTCATAGTATTAGTTGTATCTCAGCATCATTTATGACTAATTTTATTTTATTTACCTCGTTTTGTTTTAAAGTGTCAACCCAGAAACTGACTGTCCTGAACAGGAAAAATGGTCAATGCTCTTATTTTCATCCTATAAAGGTCTGTGAAACTTCTGCAAGGTATCTCCTATGAAAACCAATGATAAACCTCATTATTTCTCCTGGAAGCAGCACCACAAAGCCTTTTTAAATCTGTGCTTTTATAGTGCTCATTATTTGAATTGGCATCAAGAACTAGAAAACTGAAAATGATACTCACATTTTTTTTTATTTCTTTTGGAAAAACTTTTTGCACAATGTCAGCTGCCAGCACTAGAAACTCCCCCTCCCAGCCCACTTTCCATTTTTCAGTCCTGTCAAGAAGCACTTGCCTTTTTAAAATAACACAATGTAGAAGATCATTATAAAATGAAGCATTCAAGTTTTGATGATCTGTTTCCTCTTAATTGACAACTGTGGAAAGATGTAGTAGTGCAGCTGTCGTACTCCTACTTGGCAGTTACCTTCCAGAAAAAGAAATAATTCCATGATTTCCTCCATGCTAGCTAAGTACTTTTCAGGGGATACAAATGGGGAAAAGAATGCAGTCATAGCTTCTTTTAATTTTATGTAAATAACTTTTGATCAAGGAAAAAAAAAAGATGAAAAATTATTCATGAAGTAGAATTTCAATGGATGTTTCTTCGATACTGCAGATGGAGCAGTTCTGCTGGAAAGTTCTATTTCTTATTGTGAGCAGCAAGAATTAATTGATTATTATTTTAATTAAATAATGTCAATCCATGTATTAGAAAAATTAAAAGCTGAATAAATCCAGAAAACTATAGAAGATTCATGGTTGTGTGCACCAGCATAATTTAGTGGGTATATATAACTTTCCTGCATTTAATTCTAATTAAAAGAAGTAACTCCCACCTCCTTACTTTACAAATCAAATAGAAAATTATGATTCTGTTGCTGTTTAGTGAAGATAACTGAAAAGCAAATGGGGCTTTTGATTGACAAAGGGATCCACAAGGAACTAGTCAGAGAAGAATTTATCAAGCAGTGTTTGAATGAAGGTTCACATTTTGAGTTCATGAAAGAATGTAAGGGGCTCCCCAAGTGTAAAAGCATCCAGCTAACATCACCTGCTATGGCTTTTTTGTGCTCTCGGGTTTTGTAATGTCTTTTTTTCTTTTCTTTTTTTTTGCATTTATGTTATTTCTGAAAAGACTAGCCCTAAAAACTAGCTTTCCAGATGTGAACTAAGTATAGTGAGGTATAATTATGACTGTGGAAATCTGTAGGAAATCTGACTAAAAGGAATCTCAACTTTTTTCTACACCCTAGCTTTTTCATTGAACAGTCAAGTTTACAGACCACAGAAGATATGTCCATGAAACCAGAAACTTCAATTGCTCATTATTTGAGCAGATAAAGTAGAAAAGAGAAAAAATACCACAATTCTCAAGAAAATCAAAGTAGAAAAACATCACTGCCATGAAAATAAGTAAACAGTGCTAAATGAAAGAAAGATTAAAGCAAAACTGAAAATGTGTTTAAGGGGAATAGGACATCTTTATGAAAGGCTTCTGCATAAACAACAGAAAACATAGTAACTACACATGTTTTCTGATAGAAAGATGTCTACATTTGTTCTACCATTACTATTTGAATGTATTAGGTATATTACTGGAAATCTTATGGAATAAAGCATGTGAAAACCTAAACACTTATTCTAGCCTATGGAGCTCAATTAAAAAAAAAAAACCCTGGGTGATATTCAAGAGTCTCAAAATAATACAGGGAGAGAAATTTCCTAATGTCATTATGCCATAAAATGGATGAGGAAAATTATCAACCAGGGTGAAGAATATAGTACAGAATCACCTTAATTCAATAAAAGGTGTCTTTGCTTGGAAATGAGGATAATGCTAGGTGAGGAAGACTCATGGATAGTAGCTTCTTACCTTCTCTTTTGGAAGAAGCCTGTACATTATATATCATGTCCATCAGTACAAAGACATTTAAACAAAGGCAATGCAGTGCACCAAATTTTTCAGTTAAACTAGTTGGATAGACAATGCAGTAATGTTAATACAAACCAGAAAAATTCTATTTTTTTATAAATATGTAATGGCCATGATTTTTCACATTTTCATGAGCTGCACAATTCTAAGCATACTATCAATTCAGGAGCTATACAGATAAAATTTAGGCTTTCAATTCCTACTGGCATCTTCTCAGTCCTTGAGACACATTCAACTCTATTTAACTAATGGTTTAAAGTGGAAAAGATAATTAAGTGCCTATTAGTTAGCAGAAGGTTAGCTGATATTGAAAGTGAGTCAGATGATTGGACTGAGAAAGAGGACATATAATTAATTAATAATAAAATCTGAATGTGTTGGCCAGCCAGTGAGGGCCCAAATAGCAAGTGCTCTTCCCTACTTCATGAGGCTGTCCAAGAGGAATTAAAATCAGCTGGGGTTAGTTTGGTGGGAAATTAGTGAGAGTAGACATGAACTCAAACTGAATTAAATAATTTTCACAGGTTACCAAACAATGCACTCCTCTGTGAAAGAAAAAAAACCTGCTCCCTGAGATCAAATTGCTTTTGCATCTCTGAGTGTGCACTACCTGGTAGTAGGGTAGGGGGTCTAGACCTTCCTGTCCATTTGGAGTTCTAATGTTTTCCGTTCCTGATGTCAGTAGCTAGAGAGAGGAGGAGCCCAGAGCCTGCTGTGCTGTGTTCCAGAGTATTTGTCATGTGTTGTCTCTTCCCTTCTCCATAGGTGGCAGATTCAGTCATCATGTGAGTCAGATAACCATGGGATTTTCTCTCTTTTGCACAGCAAAAAATTTGTGGAAATGCCAAAAAAGAATGGGGAAAGTACCCCAGCTACTAATTAAAGCAGCTTTCTGAACATATCCTATTGTTCCCTTAATTTAGAATTGACTTAGAGACCATTGAAAGCAGGAGGGAAAGCTTCTTTGAACTTTACTATAGTTTGGAGTAGCCCAGTAACACCTTCATATTTGATAATGCATCTCTCGTTCTTGGATCATTGCAGAAGAACATCTTCCTTTTTCCCTCATAAAACCATGGATGACCATGGAATATTTTACTATTGATCAGTCTAATTTTCATCTCAGAGTACTCTAGTAGTATTCTACAATTAGAATAAAAGACTGTGATTTGATAAAAGCCTTTATTTATAAATTGAAAGTCTGTGTGCTTAGTATAAACTAAATATGAGTATGTTATTTCATGAATTGTTAAACCTTAAGAGATTCACCTATGGAGCATGGGTTAAAGGGAAAAAATCAAATTCCATGACTGAATTATTATAGATTTACGTCTTATTTATGCTCATTCTGAGACCACCATCTTAAATCCTATAATAAATGAACCTCAATTCATGTCTACCTATGTTATTCTCCCAGTGTGTTGGCTGTACAATTGTTAATGATGTCTTTTAGAGAAGAGCCTTTTTCATGTTCCTCTCACAAACAAAATTAAGAGCATTTTTAATTTTTAGTTGAGGTTTTGTTGGGGCTTCTTTTCTTTTTTACAGATTTTTTTTCTGAAAGACTTTAATGCATTGTGTCAAATCATTGTAGAATAGTGCAATAAAAATGCTAAAGCAACTGTACTCTTAAATAGTAACTAGAATGAATAATTCACGGTACTGATAACTAGACCTATACATTTGCATACTCAAATTCATCCACAGCAGTATTGGTGACCCCATTTCTGAGGTTTTTCTGCTTAATAGCTTCTGCCAGTAATTCCTTCTGGGAGCTGATACCATATGGCTTAGGTACTCCATATTTCAACACTTACTGGACAAATTTAAAAAACCCTCTTAGGTACAAACTGATTTGAGGAAACTACAGAAAAATAAAACCTGAATGTCAGCATTCCAATGTAAATTTTAAATGAATGGTGAGGATAAAAGTGAATTGTCATAGAGAAAAGAACTGAATCTTTTGATTGTTTTTCAGGAAAAAAGAAAAGAAAATCAAAACAAAAATAAACTAACCAACCAATCAACAACAACAAAAAAAAAAAAAACCAAAACTGAAACAAAACCACAAAAACTCCCACAAAGAAAGAAAAAACATCACATGAAAAACACACACAAAGCTCTCAAAGTTTTAATAAAAACAAAAGCAAAGGAAAAAAGGCTTGCACAATAAATTAGTAAAAAAAATATGGAGAACCTCTTATGACTGTGAAGGACACAAGTATTGTCATTTCCAGCTTTGATTGTCTCTCCTGCTTCCCTCTCCCCTGGAAGTTTTTGCTTAACATTAAAGTTCACTTGGAAACATTTTAATTGAAACATGACCATTTGTTCATTTAAAGAGAATATAACTTCTGACAGAAAAGGTTTCTGTGAATGAAAAGGAAAGCAAATAATAATATTCTGCTCCAATCAAATAGCACTCGTTACATGTTCTCTGCCAGAGTGTTAATATCCTATTGCAGTGATCTTATGATCTTCTATGCATGGCTTAAGTATGCTACTCTGTAAAAATAATCTGTTTCTATAATAAAAAATTGCAGACTGATAAAACTTCTTTGTAAGGAAATAACTACAAATCTGTTTTTACTAGTTAAGAGCTTCAAATATACTCATATCTGTAAACAAATTCTCCAGAAAATAATTTATGTTTAATATTCATGCTGACATAAGCTCATTTGCATTAAAATAAATTTTTAAGAATCTAGAGATGTCTGCCATTTCTACTTTACATGTCTTTCTGATTAAATTTAATTTTTACAAGTTTTTTTCTTGTTAATATAAGTAATCAGAAAACAATCAAATGGGATCTACTGCTATGCATTCTAGTAATGTTTTTTTCTAATATAAATATGGCATTTCACTGGATACTCCAAACATAAGGTCAAAGCACCTTAAATGGTTTAAAACTGATGTAGAGAATTCACAGTTAGGAAGTTTGGCAGTTAGATTTTCCTGGGCAGACTATATTTAATTCTACTTCTTTGTCTACAAGAATAATTGGAATGGTGCTGAATTGGCAGTGCACATGCTCATGCATTGAACCAAGAGAGGAAGCTGAAAACAAATGGTTGTCAAGGAAGTGAACATCATGCATTTTATACTGATATTAAGCCAAAAAATTTAAGGGAAGGAAAAGGAGCAAAATTACTTGTATAGTTAAAATATTGTCTATAGAGCAATAGTAGCACAAATTCAAACAGCCTTTTTCTAAGCAAAGAAACAACAGAAGCATTACCTAAGCAAACACTTCAGCATGTCCCAAATTTGGGGTGATAATATACTTTGTATGTCATCAAACTAGTAAAAATAGATGAGGTCTGTTTACTCCAACAGTCAAGTCAGAATTTTACTTAAACTTGTCCATTTGAAATAGATATCTATTATCTCCTTCCTGTCATTTTCCCCTGTTCTTCCTTTTTTCCTTGCCTCTAAAGACTCTACTGTTGATCACTATAAAACACAGAGTGAGTTGTGCAGAATGAAGACTAGTCTTGTGAATTGACTGCAATGTTATGTGTCTTCAAATGAACAAAAGAAGATAAATTGCTCAACAGTATGCTACAGTATCAGTTTCTAATTAATATTACAACAGAACCTTGCCTTTTTTCTTCTTGCTGTGAGAAACATAATAGCTATGTTGTCAATTCCAACTGGAATTTAAGCATGTAAAAACAGATCAGAAGAGCATTGACTGTGTCTGATTTTAAATAGCATTGTAAATAGAAAGTTTGGAGCAGGAGGATGTCATGCTAATGCCCACTTGCCCATATAAAAACTTCTTTGTGTTCATCTATAATGTCTCTTTCACCTTTATCACATATTTGTTCTAAGGCTGAAATGTCAGTTGAAAGAGGTTCTTATTCAGAGCAGTGTCAAAAATCCTTACTTACATTTCGATTAAACATATTTGCATTTTTGGCAAAGCTGGCAATTAGAAGTGGATATCTTTGCAAGGTTGATATTTATCGTTTTCAGAAGTTTATCCCAGTGGTAGTGTCATAACACTGGCTATTGACTGTCAAGAGCAATATTGTTCATTGACGTTAATCATATATAACAATTCAAATATAAATTTTAGTGTTAGGCAACTTTTAAAATCTAGTATTTATGATAACACATGCACTTCACCTCTCTAAATTTTTAAACTAAAAGGCAAAGAAATCATGAAAATGTGTATATTTCAAAGAATATGAAAGAGAACGCATACAGAACTTGATCCTACTTTCATTATCTATGAGGATCAGAAACAACATAGCTAAAATCAATTGAATTATATGAGACATTCCAATCATTGAATATCAGATAGTTTAATTTAATTCTACTTAAACATGGAGCTCAAAGGATTTGACCAGACATACACGGTGAAGTACATATCTATGAAACATTCCTGGTTTCCTGTAGTAATCATATTCTCCAGGGACTAATTGAATTAAAAAATTATTATACACTTCAAAAAAAAAAAAAACTGTCTAGGAATGGATTCAGGAAAAAATTAGAGATCATAAGAAAATTTCTAATCTGGAGTTCAAAGCACCATAATAATTTGCAAAAATATTTATCAACTTCCATGAAAAGGAAAAATGTTTCAATTTATGCTCAGAAAATAGAAATAGCACAGTTACAGCTGAGGCTGGAGCCTAATTAGCCAAAAGACAAAAAGATATTCTCTTAAAAAAAAAAAAAAAAAAAAAAAAAAAAAAATCCCAGAACCAACCAAACAAAGAAAACAAAAAAAAAAGACAAACAAAAACACTTCAAAATACCTTAATATTAAAATGTAGTATTTAAGGCTTGGGGAGGGGGCAAAGTTTTTGGGGTATTTATTAGAAAAAACAACAGTGGTTGTTTTTTGTTTTCAATCAACAGTGGTGTTGATTGTTTTCTGGGGATGGGAGTGGTAGTGGTAATAATCTTCAAAAGACACCTGACTTTTTAAATCTAAAGTAATTCTGAGCAGTGTTAATAGAGATTTTTGTTTTGCCCTTGCAATATGCAAATGATCAAATATTCAATTTAATATAATTGTTTAACATAAATCAAATCTATCTAACTAATTTTTGTTAGTTTTTCTTCCCTGTTCTCTATCTGTTTTCATCTCTGCTGGAATCTCAGATTGCAAAACAGACAAACAGATATGAAGAAAGCAAGTGGAGGGCAATCAGAAAACTATCTCTTTCTTCATGCTCTAAGAAAACACTTTTTTTTTCTTTTTCTTTTTTTTTTTTTTTAATTACCCTATATGGAAGAGAAGACATAAATAAGGTGGTTAGGTCATTATTTAGGTCTGAACACAGAGACAGGACTGAGAAATAAGTAAATCAGATATACACATGAAAAGCAGACTTCACGTGGTCATTCACAGAAACAAAAGGAAAGCAGATAAACCCACAAATATATCTAAAATCCACAGGTTGTTTGAGAGTCCATGAAAATGGTCAAGATCTATAGAATTGTCTTATCATGAGATTTTACAGAACACTTGCACAAATTTAATGGAGATTATTGGAAGTCGGGCAAAAGAAGAGGACAGCTGACGAGTTGAATAGGATTACATCCTCTTCCCTCTGTGGAACCAGGATTAAAAAAGAAAGACAGGAAAACATGAACTTTATATTGCTACAGTACAAACCAACCATATCCAAGATATATTTATAAAACTCACATCCTGATGGAGTAAGAGTTAATGAATTATCAGTGTTTTAGAAGATTTCTGTATAATGCCTATTACAAAAGAACTTTGCCAAAACAATGCAAATGAGAATGTATGAAATTGCAATTTAATGTAACAAATAAACCAAAAATAGTTCAAGAACTTACCAAGGTGACAGCAAGCCAGAACTTTTTTTCTGCTAATAGAGAATCTGTTTTCTGTAATTCTGTGAAGAATTTGCATGAGCTATTCACTGCTGGATTTTTGTAATACATAATGAGTTTTGTTTTGCTGACTCTGTTGACTGTTCCCAAAGCATAATTAGAGATTTTCTTCTGCTGACTTAGTAGAAGAAAGTAGTATCTGGAATCGCATAGCTGTAAAGAAAAGGTCTAATAGGTAGTCATGCAGAGACCAACCACAAAACGGATGAAGTTTATGGTTAGTAAGCGCTGGAGGTTTACTGGTGTCAGCTTTCTAATAAGGTATGATGAACTTGCCAAATCAAAGCTGCCTCAAAGAACTGCCACGGGAAATCTTAAACCTTTTGCACTCTCTTTCATCCTAGCAAGAAGTCCTTGCTGAAATGAGCTTGAATGTTCAATAACCGTTGACTTATCAGTGCGAACCTGAGGAATTCCAAAGTGAAGGTTTATTAGCAGAAGTAAATTACAGCTATGGGATGCAATTGCCTTTTGAAACTGTAGTCAGTAAAATCTCAATATACAAAACTTCAAAACGTGTGAGATCCCACTGAAATAGTGCAAGACCTCACAGAATTAGTCATGTAAAAGCACAATTGTACAGACTGAGTACAAGTTATGCTATCTTATGGAATTAATCTTTTAATTTGTAGCAAGCTGAACAGATGAAGTTCCTCTTTTCCTAAATGTGGTGAGCATAAAATCCTCCTTAAACAAGCAGTCTCCTATAATGAAAAGATTCCATTTCAGTAGATTTCATGAAGTACGAACAACAGAGACCTGTCATCCAAATTCTCATAATTATATGCCTACATGTATTCTTAACTCCAAGTTCATATTTTAAAGAAAATTACTTCCAAACTATCTATATCTAAAATAAGCATATGCTCAAAGAACACTATCAAGGGCACTTGAATCACTGTTGAGGATTGTTTCTTCCCTGGGATTAGGCATCCAAGTGCACACTGGACAGTGTTAGTCACTGAATTGTACCTGAAGCCTGTTTCCTGTTCACTGCTGAAAACAGAGTATCGATTTTGCCACTTCCAAATGAGGGGTGGGGGTTTGGGAGGGTTTGGGTCGGGAAAGGAGGAAGGCAGAGCAGGCAAAGGAACATCCAGACAGTCAGAGAGATGGATTGAGCAACCTGAGTCTGTAGTAATTCCCAGCCTGGTGGCATCAGCAGCTACCCATTGCATCACATCATCCAGTGTAGATGCATTCTGGCATAATGGCACCAAGGTTTGGGCATGAGTCCAAGAGCAGCAATCCCAGAGACAGCAACCAGTAGGAGAGATCTCAGCAGTGTGGGTCCCCCAGTGCAGATCTTTCGTGCCTTTTCCAAAACCTCTGGTACCTACCACGGGGAATGGATGTAATTCTGTGAGTTCCACATGGGAGAAATTATTTAAGCAAATGAATCTGTAAGAATTTTAAAAATGGCAAATAGGGAGAGGAGAAAGTCTAAGAGTTATTTCTCAGTTGAAGAAGATAGCAATATCAAAATTAGTTTATTTCAGTCTAATACCTGCATGAGTATTCAGTTTGGATTTAGCTAATGACATTTCCTAAAGTTTTTCAACCAATTTATCTTCCTTCTTACAAACTGCCTATCATATTTTATATTTTCCCTAAAGTCTTGAGTCATTACACTTCTAAAGAAGACGAATAAATAATCTGCAACTATATACTTCTCATTTAAATGATATTTTAAGACTCTAAAATGCCAAAAACTGTAATTAAATTTAATCAAAATGTTGTTTAAAGTACTGTAAAGCTTTATTTTCTGTTAAATTTCTGGAGGAACACATGTATGGTTAAGGGAAAATACATTCATTTTACACAACCAACAGGCATAGGGCTAAGGAACTTCCAGTTTCTTTGGTCCAAAATGTAGATTTTTTTCATAGCTTCACTGAGTAGGCTGTAGGAAGTAAATCCTAATAGTACGTACATACCTAAATTAGACAATATGGAGTGTTTAATAGCCACCATATCTTTAGAAAATCTTCTCTTGATGAAGATATAACTGTCTGAAAGAAAAGTTGTCTAGTTACTTTACACATCTCTGCCGGATGTACTTAGGACTATTTTCTGCCATGATGGTACAGCTGAGGATTTTGTCAACTTTATTTCGTATTTTTAGCCAATGTTAAATAGACTTGAAGTAGGCATAAGAACCTGGTGGTTAAAAAGCTCATTTTTTCTCTCATGCTGCATACTCCTCTGCCTGTTCACTGAGGAGGCAAACACCCAGTGTCTCAGCTGAGCTGCAGCCCAGCACAGCTCGGCTGTGGAGACATCACCAGGCCAGCTGGAGGTACAGGTAGAGGGTAAAGAACACGAAATGAGAATACTTTGGAAATGAGAAAGACTGAACTTGTTATGGAAAAATTATTTACTATAAATATGTCTTCTCCTATAGCATGAAGAATTAAGGTCCATCCCTGTTCTCACTTGTCCTGCAGACCACAGCCATGTTACACAAAGCAAGGAAGTATTAGTGTGACTTGAGAGAAAACACTACTCCTACTAAAAACCCAAACATCCCAGACCAAGCTGGCCTGTAGGAATGTGTACACAACAGATGAGGCAAGTCTTTCTCAACAGGTGCCAGAGGAGTCACCTTTCCAAGGGCCTCTCTCCACACAATCAGGACATGCTGAAAGGAGAAGCCTATTCCTGACCATACTACAGACACTAATAGTTGATTTAAAGAAGAAGGCTGACATGTGAGAGGTTTCTTTTCTGGAGTCAGTTGGCAGACATAGCCAGCTTTCTTTCTAACCCTTTGGGACCATTTTATGAGTTCTTCTCAGGATGTATATGAGATTAAACTGGCATACTGACCAAATTGTTACATCCTCTTTTTTTTTTTTTTTTTTTTTTTGTCTGTTGTATTATCACTGGCGCACATAATGAATGAATCTGCTTATGTCATGCAAAATGCATGACAAGATATAACACAGTTAATGTAAAGTTGGTTTTTTTCAATTTTAATTTTCCTAAAAAGACAGATTTCTATAAATAAATGATGACTCAATGTCTCATCATCACTCAAGTAATATCTCAAACGATAACTCAATGGACTTCAAATTTCTCACAGTCTTCAGTAAGTACAACTCAACAATTTGTTGATAGATAAAGCTTTCAAGAATCAATCCTATTTACTTAAGAGCCACCAATATTCTCAATTCCAATAGTAAAACAGAAAAATGAAGGTGAAGTCTTAGACTGGAGTGCAAGAGACTGACATTCTCTGAACCAAATTAGTGCAATTCATTTATGACACAAGGAAGGCCAGCCACAGATCATTTTTCATTTCATTTCTAGACCCTATTACTTTGAAAACATGGGTTTAAAAAAAAAAATAAAAATAGTCCTCTAACTTGAAAAAACCTTAGCCTTAGCAAAGTGTCAAATGTTGTATTCATGTAGATATGTAGGGAAAATATGCCTGCTCATTTCTCAGAATTTAAAATTCCATAAAGATAAAGAAGTTAGAATTAATTTCATGGACTATTTCAATGTCAAACATTTCTTATTCTTTCTTTACTATGATATTCTATGCTACCAAATTATTGCAGCAATTTCAAGATGACAAAATTTAGGTATTCCAAAAATTTCAAGTATTGAGATAAGAGGATTTATATTCTTCCCAGCTGGCATCTAAGAAACCTTATATCATTATTGAATAAATCTAAATTGTTTTTCGAATAGTGTTTAATCTAATTGCCTTTTCTGATACTCACAAACAGTGTAATTTGGAAGAGCTGTCTGTGTTCTTAATATGCAAAGTGTAAGTTATTGTTGATTGTTCCTTGTGACCATTCCACTTCCATACCATTCATATAGTACTGTCTTTTTTTTTTTTTTTTTTAATTTTCCTCTTTCCACTTTATTTTAAAAGTCTCTTAGGAGAAGGAAACTGAGAAAAGTGCTAAGAGAGTGTGAAAATCTGCACACAGGAGCAGTAGCTAACTTGCCTTACCATTTCCAGCCTTCAGATATGTATGAGGAGGAGCTACTGGAAACTTAGATATATTATGATCCATTTGCCTTCAAGAAATATATTTAAAAAAATCTCTCAGAGATGGTATGGTTGCACTAAATCTTGTTCAAAGTAGGCATGCAGATCTCTGGAAATCCCTGCTTCTCAGTGAAATCTATCCCTTGAAGTCCAATCAAAATTAATGCAGTATTGATTGGACCAAACTGACTGAATATTCTTGTGCACAAGAACAATTGTTTTCATTTCCTATCATTCATGCAACACCAGCCTGCAGACATGAATGATAAACAATCATCTGTATGAATCAACAACCATTCAGAAATTCTAGTCTTAACAAGATCTAGCTAATCAGTACACTGGTCCTTCATAAGAAATAATGAATGAGGAGCACTGAGAACAGACAGACTTCTGGAACTTCCCATCATTAGCCAGATGATTTCATTCCAGAAAAATTCTTCTGCTTCAGGCCATGGCTCTGTGCAGAGGTGTAGGACCAAGTCAGAACTTTCCCACTGTGGAAGAAGGAGGAGAAAACAGACAAGCAGGTTTTTGCCTACGAGATACATATCTTTGAAGGAGAAAGCCCCAAGTCAACAGACACACTTCTCATAGAGATACAATTGTTGCTCATTTATTACATTAATTTCACACATTATATAGACAAAAAGGGGATTCAGGCAACTCTAAATGCTTTATGATAGGTTATAGAGCTTTGTGCACATGGATACCAGGTGGATGTATACAATTTGATTGGTTAAAATGCTAAAACAAAGTATTCTTTGTTATGGTTAACATATCTTATTCTACATCCTCTTTCTAATTTGCCCTAGCCAATTATTTTCTCCTTATCAGCATCAAGGACAAGTTAGAAATTCCTTTCTATACACGCAGTATTTCTTCACAGCGTGGTTTGTGCAGAAAATGTAATAAAATTTTCTCTACAATCTTGAATGTTTACTGTATCTTCTGACTGAGATCTCAACTTTGCTTTTGATTTGAGCAAGGTAAGGTCCTTCAGGTTGGTAATGACTTTACACAAGACTTTTTCCAGACTACCAGACAATATTGGAGAGCACACCTCATGATATTTATCAGTGGAGTGACATGAAGTTGAACTACTTGCAGAGTGCAATGCAGGGAAATAGCAGTGACCTGAGCAATAATTCACAAAATACTAAGCCAGCAATTTACATGATCTAAGTCTGAGCAAGACCTGTTATTCACCTGACCCTCTGACTAAAAAAACTAAGCAGACACTGGAAGAAACAGAAGCCTCTACTGTGCCCTGGAAATCAGTACTGCTAGACCTAAAACAGTTTCTTTTGGTTTAGTCTTGACTGGTGTCCTCAGGAGCACCTCCAACAAAATGCACCTTCCACAATACTTGTACAGTATTGTTGACTAAGACCTGGAAAAGTAGAAAGGTCCCTCAAGTATATTTAGGTGCTTAACTAGATATTTATGTCATCATTATCCTCTTATTACATGTGCTGAATCATTCATCTTAATATTTGTCGACAGTTAACTTTGAATTTTACATTTGTGAAAAATTGGGTAATAACTTGTTTATATAATTTCTTTAGAGTAATCCCATCCTACAGGTGTTGGAAAATGCATGTGTCTCTTATTTCTTTTCTCAATGGGTGGGAGCAGAACACACTAAAAACTCAATTATTAAGGATAGCTCAGTAATTTTGAGAAAGCCGTAAGTAAATATTTGTTTATATAAAGATCAACTAAAAAGATTGATTGAAAAATAATTCTGTAATAAACTTCTATGAAAATAGGACAGGTTGAAATAGGGGCTAATTTTCAGAACCACATTTATTAGCAAAAGAATCTAATTAAGATCTCCTAATCATGGCTAGGAGATACAACACTAAACACTAAAAATAAACATTTAATTCGGTGGTAGGGAAAACCTAATTTAGTTTACTAGTTACTGTTAACATGCAGTAAATTGTCTTTTGAGACAATCTCAGCATGGGAACATCAGACAATGTTACAAATAAGTTTTCAAGGTAGGTTGCTGTGTCTTATCTGTGCAAAATAATTTATTTGCTGTATTCATCAACAATAAAATAACAAAACTTCAATTTCTTCCCTGTATTTGTCCATAGCTTGTTTCCAACCATTATTTTTTCTAATTCTCTCTTTAAATTTTTATCACTGCTTTTTTTTGTATTGTTATATATATATGGTCTTTATTTCTTTATTCCATTCCATATTTTAACTTGTAATTTGAAATCCTTTCATACAGTTTCATTTTCTTCTATTTTTTCTTTACTTTTTCTTATGCTACTTTTTTCCTCTTTTTATAGATTATAGACACATTTCTCTTTCCTAGTTATCTACATCTCTTCTATATATATATATAGATTTAATTTGCTTTAACTCAAGTGTTCCTCTTCTGTCATCATTTCCTCCTATTTCACCATTCCAGCACATCTCTCTTCTGCTTTCTCTAGCAAAATTATTTGAAGTAAATGAGTTAAAGGACTCATTGTTGTAGAGTCTTTCAATTCATTCATCTGAAAGTTGCCTCAACTAAGCTTCAACTAATAGATTTTCAAGTGTTTTGTTCAGCCTGACATAGAATTTGCCAAGAGGCTGAATCTCTTTCATTTCCTTTGGGACAATGATCCACAGCATAAATGTTCATTATTTTCATGGTTGTCATTAATTTCCTTCAATCTTTTGATGATGCCTCACTGCAATAAAGTAAAACCTTTACAGAATTTTACTGAGACCTTTCTCTTAGGCTGACTTTGCTCATGCTTTCTCTTTCATTTAGTGTGCCTTGTAGGAAAAATTTCATGTCCAAGCTCTTAGGAAGTTCAAACAAAGGTAGATCTGACCATGCATAATAAATGTCCTTGAACTTGACAATCTCTTCAAAGGGTAAAGCAACACAGACAGAGTTATGCTTTTCACTGTGTCTTCCATTCACAAAGAGACTCTGGTTTCATTAAAGTGTCCCAGTCTCACAAGACCTACACACAGGTGCACTGACTCGCCTTGTAATTCTTGTACTTTGGCACTTCCTCATCACAAAATCTAAAATCTCAACACTCAGTTCCTGCACCATTCAAAAACTTTCCTCGGATTCAATAATGTTGGGGGTTGGGTTGATTTCTTATAGAATGGTTTTTTCCCAGTGATAGTTGCTAAGAAGCTATGGCTGGGTGCTTTTCAGGTACTTAGGGGTGCTCGGGAACAAACCAGGAAGCAGCTAACACAGAGACATTGATTCCTTCGATCAGGGGGGTGAGGGCTGAGTTTTCGTGGCTCTTGGGAGTGTACGGCCAGGGTGCTGCTCGCTTGCGGCGAGCCATGTAGAGCTCTGATATTTTCCTTCACCTCGATTTGATCGCGTCGGACCCACCGTCGTCAAGTATCGTGTGTCCCGCGCTAGGATTTTGGAACGCGTCCTCCTCTCTGCCCTGCACTCGCGGGACATTTAGACGCTGGTATTCGGCCCACGTCTGCTTCAGTTTCTGCTCCGTGAGCGTTCTTTCCTCCTACGCTGTTGATTTCTACAGCCCCTGCCGCCGTGACAAATTTTTTTTTTTCAATTTTGGAATTATAACAAACCCCAAGGGAAGTTTCCCTTTTCTTTGGTCCCTGTCTTTCCAAACCAAGACAGATTTTGGCGCCCCTTCCAAACCAAGACAAGTAAGTAAGACTCCATGGACCAGAAGAGAAAGTAGTTTCTTAACAGGCTTAAAACTGATGTGATGGAGACAGCAGAGAAAACTTGGTGACAGCTATCTACAATGTACAGTACTAGACCACTACTTTAAGTGCTGGACAAACAGACAGTAGTCAAGTGTAAAATTGTAGCTGTTGATGAAAATGGGGTCTTGACTTTATATAAAAGGCAGCAAATTACACACTGCAAGGAAAAAGTCTTCTGCAGCCATGTGTCAAAGCTTCTAACAGCTTAATTGTTGAGCCAGAAATATTTAAAATATGGATGGCGAAGGAAATTAACAGCTTGTCCTATCTTACATGTTCCTATTTACAGAAACTTCCATAATGTAAGTCACACAAGAGTGAGACACGAACAATGCTCAGAAATCTCTCATAGCCAAGTTTCTATAAATTCCAGACATTTTGAAACAGTAACAGCAATAACACTGTGACAAAGTCTTTTGAAAAGAATGGGAGTAGATATGTGCAGGAACCCCAGAAAATTACATTTATATCACCTCTTTGCTGCATTTACTAGCAAAGATCCAATGAAATTGACTTTTAGAAATTACTTCATTAAAAATAAAAATGGAAAAAAAATACTATGGTAATTAAATGATGACCAAAAATGAACAGACTTTCTTTAAAGAAAGGCTGATGATTATCTTTTTCTGTCCTCTCCTACTGAGATATTCACCGAAATGACTTCTGATGACTCAGGAGTATATATACTGTTATAAAACATAATATATAAAATATGTATATATTATATTTTTAAAATAAAAGTTTTTACTCTTTTCTTATATACATATTACCTACCTGTCACATACATTCCCCTTTTTCTATAAACTGCATATGGAGAAGAGCAGCCTGGTTAGATGTAACACTTGGCCTTCTTCATGCAGAGAAATACAAATCAAATTTTAAACCCACCACTTTTCTCACTGTTTTCTCACTAAAAATATATCTCCCTCCTTTGGTCTCACAGATCCATTTTTATATTTTCTAACAGCTGACTATTGTTATAGCAAGCAGAAACCCATATAACACTATTGATCCAAGTTACTCCATAGAGGTGAAGTAAGGTATCTTGGATTTTTCCAAGTCCACATTCTTCATTTCACTTTAACCATAAGTATGACCTTCAGGTATTGGCATGCAATCTGATCTCTTGGATTTGTTTGGGTTCACCACACGATAGAATTGCAGCTCTCACAAAATCATTCAAATCATTTCATCAGCTTTCAGAATATTTATTCTGGCCAGGCTGATATAAGAGGCGTTCACACAGATAATTCTGTGAGATGAAAGCTATGCCACAGTTCTGAGCCTCTGATTTTCTAGGTGTTGAGACATTTGATAGTAATTTACAATAATCCAAAGTGAAATCAGGACTATAACTATTATAAGTGACAAAATACCTCACTGTTGCCATCTTCTCCAGTAAGACTGTTTTTTTAATTAAATCAAGATTTGGAGTATCATGAGAAGGAGAGAGAAAATGGAGTAGGTATTGTCCTTAAAATAGAATCCTGTATGTGTGTGACTTGACCAAATTTTTTCATTCTTCATATTTTATTGTAAGCTTATAAGAAAGAAATATTCCCATAACTCAATCTATTCCTAAACACAAGGCATTTGCCTTCCATTACTGATCAGGAATTTGTGAAGAATACAAAAATGTTTCAATGGAAGTTCTGATTTTATCTGTGTGGGTTATCTTTGTAGATATGAGCCATAGGCTTTAGACATGGGATTGTATTCATAACTCTGTATAGCATCCAACAGCACAGGAAAAACCTACCCTGACATTACTTTGGACTAATTCAAATAGATTTTAATTTATTAATCAGCTTGTTATGCAGTTTTCCATCACATTCTTTCTCCTTCAGCAAAGGTACATCTTCTAGTGCTACTTCCAGGATCCCTTCCTTCATAATGATTTGTGAATTTCAAAGCAATGAAAAAAATTATTATTCAAGGCAAGTTTTACCCAGGTGGTCAACTACATATTTTTTAGACATTGGTCTTTCTTCATGATCTTTTGAACTTTTTGTAAGTGGGAGAAATAGTATTTATCTGAGCTATGATATACTTTCTAATATTTATTATGTATCTTTTTCTCAAAAACTTATTTATTCTTTATTCTCCATTCCATTACAGATGCACTATACCTCCCACATTCAATTTCCTTTGATAATAGTTGATTTATAAATTTCTTTACACCTATCTTGACATTTATTCAACCCACTTACACTTATTATTTGATGGCACATGTGTTTTTCTAACCATACATTAACTGGAAGGTTTTAATTTCTTTTCTGGCATGAGAATAAATAATTATAAATAATTTATTTTAGCTCATCAACTAGTCCCTTCGTTCTTTACTAATTTAGTCTGTTTAAACAGTGTGTAGGGGGAACTAAATAAGGCTGAAGATTTGGGATGAAATCAGATATGATAAATGAAAGAAGGGAAAGTACAATATTGCACTCTGTGCAAATCAGATCAAAGTCAAATATTATTTATTGTCTAATTTCCCCTTGCACACATTGTGCCAGGAAGGAACAGTTTGCTGTGTCAACAAATCTACAGACTAATTTATTCCTGAAAGTAGATGTGACCCTGTTTATTTCAAGGTAGTTTAACTGTTCTCCTTTGCCTAATGATGACTAATCTCAAGAGGCTCAGCTTCAGCCAATTAGTCATAGCCTGATCAATCCCACCACCACCACCCCACCCCCCCTTCCAGCTTTCCTATTGTATTTTCTGAGAAGCCCTTTCATTTTTTATTAAAGAAAAACATATGAGAAAGGATTCTCATTGAAGAATTTTTGATATGGGCAGAATTACCATGGACACTCCTCCCTAAAAGTGTTATTTATGACATAAGACATTTTCTTCCAACATCAGATTTTGGACTAAAAAGGATGAAGCACCCCTTCATTATTTTGTGTATATATATCAAAATACATAAATATATTTGAACGAGGCAGCTTTCACAACTTGCATGAAATCACCATGCAGTAAAACTACCACAATACATGCTTCTAAGGTTTATTTAAAATTTCCACAAACTGATGATCTATGGGCAAATGGCTTTAACTATTTTATGAACCAGCAACTACTGCCATTTGCAACAATAACTGCGGTCTAAGTTCACAGTTCACACCCAGAATGTTTTTCTGAATCAGTTACGAGCCATTTCTTATCCTTGGCTATTGATTATTGATATAATGATGAAGCTTTGAAGTAACAGAAAAAAAAAATCAGTGTTGAGCAAAAAAAAATTTAAGTTTCCAGTTTTAAGAAATTGTATTAATTTTATCACTGTAGAAAAATACAGAGATGATACATCACCCTGATAGACAGATATTTTGCAGGGACAGTTATGCACAAAATCTTCCTCAGTCTGCAAAGCATTTAGACCTGTAGGAGGTTTCTATCTGCACTAAGCAGTCTGGCACATGCCACGCAGCTTACAAAATGTGTCAAGAGTGTAGGGTAGCTGTGGAAAAAATGTGTTACAATACCTTCTACACTCCAGCTTCAAATAGCATTATCCTGGACTCATTAGTGCTGTGAAACACTGCTGTGTCCATACTACGTAATTTAAAATCAACAGTTTTAACATTTCTTTGGCAAGTTAACATCACAAGGACACACACATTCAAACAAGCTGTGAGTCAAAGAACACCATCTATGTAGTGCTAGCATATTTTCCTAAACAACAAATCTTTGTTAGTTTTTTTCAAAAGAAATTTTAATACTAAAACATGAAAAGAAAATAGTTTCTAGAACTATTTCAATATCTTCAGCAACATCTTGGGTAACCAAGACTTCAGTTTTTTCTCTGTCTCTGTCTCTGTACTGTCAGCTTAAACTTTATGATTACAAATGTGAAATCACACCAACCAAAAAGCATACGTTCAAAGAAGCTTGCCTATAGCCTAAATTTTACTGATTTTCTGAAAGCTCCATAGTTGATGTTCTTTGGATGCTGGTTGAAAAGTTTGTTGTGAGACATAAGTGCATGCAGCACTCCTGTCTTACAACCCTTCAAAATCCTTTGTAGGTCTCATGGGTTTCTAGATTGATTCTTTGGCCCCAGTGTATCGTGAATGGCAGCATGCTGTTGCCTGACTACACACAGGAAAAAAAACTCGGCGCAACAGTCTTTTCTTTAAAGCATACTTTTCCCATGCTTTCACTGGCCATAGGTGAGATGTCACAAACCAGGCATAAGGCCATTATTCCTTCTTCAGGTGAATGCTTTTCAAACACTCAAGGCAAGCTCACAGGTCACATCTGTCGAAGTCTGTTTGGATGGCAGAAGAGATCTGAGCCACTTTGCTGTCTGCAGAATGTATCTATGACAGATAGAGATAGAGATTGAGACAAGCTAAAGAAATATTTTTTAACTTACTTAAATAGCACTGAAAGGTTGTTTTAAAAATAATCCATCTGGATAAGGGTATGAACACTTCAAGCAGAGAAAAAAAAAATGGCAAGTTTGGGAAAAACCAGACTAGTCATTTAGCATGTGCCAAAGCAAAATGGAATAAAAACCAAAATACATGAAGTCTAAAAGAAAGAAAATTAAATGAACCAACCAAAGAAACCTTTAAACAATGTTTTGGCCTGAATCACTGTTGGAAAAAAAACCCAACACTGAAAAACAAGTAACCTTGCCCTTCATGCCTGAGACATGTTATTCACTCAAAGGAACCCAAGGAAGACAATACTGCTGCACAGACCAGACCAGACAGAAGAGGGATAAAATAAAAGGATAGCAAACAAAAGTAATCCAAGAAAATTACAAACTTTTACAGGTAATAGAGATTTGTACTGGTGACAGTACCATCAGCCACTATGGAAGAAGCACTCTCCTCTGCCAGGTAAAATTGCACATTTTCTTATTAGTTATTTTATACCAATACTGAAATAAAACATAAAAGTAAAGGAGAATTATAAAAGTCTGTTCTATTACAATGACTTTGGATCCTAAGAACATGCAACTAGTCAACTTAATAAGGTAAAAAATTAACAAGGGAAATGTTTAATAGTGAAAAATATAGACATTATTAAAATAGACATTCTGTAGAGTGTTGATCTCTCTGAACCAGCAGAAGATGAACCTAGATATGAAATCTCCATATATCAGCAGAGAGGGGTCACTCAAATAGAAGCAATGACTAGGACATTGGTTTAATTTCACAGAAGTTGCTAATTTCTAAAAAGTAAAATTATTTCCCATCAACATCTGCATTTTCTTGAAGCCTCCTAGAGAGGTGAACAGCAGAAAACTCATTTTAATATGAACACCAAGCTGACAACTGGGCCTTGTATATCTGAACAAAAGTAGTGAGGGGAAAGGTCGTATGTTAAGAGCAAAATAAATCTCACTTAAAAAGCAATAAACTGGCAGCCTATTAGATTCTAAGGATAAATTTATGAGGTCCAATATAAGGACAGTTTATTAAAAAGCTCCTACAATTATGTAACATTGCTAGAGTCCCCTTTAATATCGAAAGGTATTAAATCAGCTGAAAATGAAATGTTGGTCAGTCAGGCTTTCTTTCTCTAATACATTTAGCATAAAAACAATTCTATAGGTACATAGAAAGATTAAAAGAAAAAGAGCTTCCAATTCTCCATTTAAAAATGTGTCCAAATTCTTTGTTTTAATAATTAAAAATCACCATTTTCCTATTTATGACTAATTTGAACCTCAAAAGATATGTTCTGTGAACATGGTTAATTATTGTTATAATTAACCATTGTTATAATTAACCTGTTGTTATCATTTATCAACACAAGTAGCATGTTTTGTTCATTCAAGATTTTATTATGCCAGTAGTACATCAGGAATTTCAAATTGGTACCTCTAACTATTGTTGCAGCCCATATTTGCTTTGTTTAACTGGTTTATTGTTAAAGTTTTAATGTTAATGGTTTGTTCTTATGTTCCCCCATGTTCTCCCCAAGTTGGTTTATCCCTGAAGTTGTATCCTCCCCTAAGTTACCTTGGATGGCATTTCCCCACCCCTTGTTCCAGCTCCTTCCCTATCAATCACTGTTACCCTGCCCCTTGTTCTGGCACCTTCCATGTCACTCCAACCCTGAACCAATCCTTTGAGCGTTCCTCCCCCTGGGTGTTCCTGGGTGTTTCCTAACCCTCCATGCCCCATTGGACCATGTGCCCTGCCCTCTGTTCCCACTTGCCCCAGCTGGCCCCAAAGAAATGCTGTAACCCCTTCACTCTGCCCCTGCTGATCCCTCACTGGATTGTGTTTGGTGCCCACCCCTTGCTCTGGTGCTGTATAAAATCCCAAGCACAGCAGTGCTCAGGGCTCTTTAGTTCCTGATCCCTTCAACCTGGATAAACCTCCTGCTGACACCTCAGCACAGAAGAGCCTCCTCCTTCTCCTTTCCCCACCCTCTGACTGCAGTGAGAGCCCTTCCACTGCAGAGCAAGTGGCTCTAAAGGTTCAGCTGTTAGCACAAACCCCACACCACAGTTGTTCCCCGCAGCTGGTGCAGCGCTGGTGTTCTTCCAGCTAGCCCAGGCTCTGATGGGCTGCATCACTTATAACTTTTTTAATTAGGTGCCCTAATATTTAGTGTTTTTTAACACAGAGATTGTTTATTTCATGTATGGAGGCTAAATATTTTTTCATTGTTTTTTTCATAATCCTCTGAGGGAAACATAATGTCTGAGCAGTGTATACAGCAGTGTCCATGGGGTCTGAAGGTTACAGCCCGCTACTTTCAGCTGGTAAGTGCTGAGCTGAAGCAATGACACACCACTCCAAAGAGAGGAAGATATCAAATCATGCTGGCTAGTGTCTGGATATGTAGGGGCAATGCTCTCCCCTACATGGGACACATGGCCACTTCCTCTGTGTCTCCAGCTGTCCTCAGATTCTGTAAGAGTATGCTACAGTCCATTTACTAAGGCAGGCTCCTGAAACTCTGATTTCATTTCAGGGCTACTGAAATTTTTAAAAGAATCAATAAATATAAGCTGAAACTGAAAAAAAAAAAAAAAAAAGTGAAGACAGGTCAGGGACATTTTTCTTAGTGCCAGTTGCTCCCAGAGGCTACATTTTTCAGAAAGGATATGGTGAGTTATCTCCAGGGTTGACAAGGCCAGATAACATTTCAGTTATTAGCAGCAGGAGGATTAATGGACATCCACCAAAAATATCATGTTCAATACATGGGTTATTCAGGGATGGGGATGATTGAATTTGGAAAGAAATTGTTAAGGTATCTGAAAAGTTAATTTGAAATGGGAGGAGGTACCAGGCACTAGATCTTATCTGAAGGCTTATTTGAAGCAAGAGTCCAAAGCATTTGTCAGTTCTACAGATGCTCTAATGTGTGATTAATCAGAGTAGGAAATGGACAGAGATCAACGAATACCCCAAAGCTGAGACATGAGTTTAATTCTGCTGTCTGGAGTAACAAGAGTGAATCCACCTTCCTTTGCCATTTATTGCTTCTATAAAAATGGCAGGGAGTTGGGTATGAGTAAAAGAAATATGGATAGGATGTAAGGGAGGAAGGACAGTTGATGATATAACTTTAGTATATGAAAACAATTAAGGAATGTATTTCAATAAGCACTGTACACTTTATTGCAAGAGTTCCCACAACAGCTACACTAATAAATTCATGCCCTAATGAAGCCACAGGACTTTTATCTTGTTTTTCATCCTAGACACAGAGAAATCTCTTGTGCATGATAACAAACATGATATTTGCATCTAATAGTAGAACCTTGTCCTCCTGGTGCTATGGTTTGGCCAGTTTGTCCAAATGTTCATTTATGCACATTCTTTCCTTATAATCAACACTGCATTACCTTTAAATTCAGCTGGTGAGAGGGATGCAGCAATTTTGCAAGAACTAAGTTGTAGCTTCTTGATCCTATCACTTTTCCACTGTTTCTTTTGTTTCTTTTTCTCTTTTAAATTTTCTTCTCTGAGTCAGGTTGTCCCCGGAATTCTTTAGAATCACCTTAATGCCTCTAATCTATGCTTTCTTATGATGATTTTTGTCCCCTCTTTCTTACTCACCCTGAATGCATTTATTATATTGTATCACTTATTTTTTTGCTTACCTCCAAAATGCATTTTGATCTCCTCTATTTCCATTGTGTAGCCTGTTGAAGGTTTTGGTCATGTTTTAGATTTTCTTTAGGCAGTGTCCTTTCTTAGTAACTGAGTTCAAATACAGATTTAGTCCTGTAATCAGTACTTAGCAAAGTGTAAAAAAATTGTAATTTCCCTGACTGAAAAAAATATTTTAAAAACTCAAAAAAAAAACCCTTTACTTATGCATTCAAGGCTATTTCTAAACTATGTTAAGAGATACAGATATAGCTCATCACAGTGTTGCTTTTGCATGTTCAGTTTTCTCATATTATTTCCCCAAACCATTTGAATCAGTTCTGATGCAATCAAGGCATTCTTCTTTCTCTGACTCCTCCTAGTTCCTTCTGCTATTCAGATTTGTCACCTCCCTTAAGTACATTCCACTTTTATTTCCCCTTAATTGACTGAGTGATGACTTTCAGTGTGAATTGCTTACTTCATTTATCCAGTGAGGAAGTAGTATGGAGTCTTCACCAGTTCTTAGGGCTCAGCCTGTTTCTGAGGATGGTGGGATTTGTGTTCATATTGTATCAGAGCAAACTGTTACCTGTGTTACAGGAATACCTGGAAGATACAATTCAGAGTTGGTATGATAAAGGCAAGTCAGGAAATGGCTATCAACGTGGTGTAAAGCAGGTGGGAAGCTGTGAATAGGAAAGGGATCTCCAAATCATAAACACATTGCAAGTATGAAGTACTTTTAACTAAAGGGTTGTTCTGTCTAACTTGTCTTACTTTTTTATTTAGATATTCAGAATAGCAGTTTTCCATTTGATATCTGCAGGACTGAACTTTACATCTGTAGTTTAGTGTAGCAGGATCTTAATCCAGAAACCACAGTGAAAATGCAGAGGTGGTTCAAAGAATTCAATATTCAGTGTGGATGAGGGCATCCAATTGTCTTTACAATTCTTTCCTTTCACTGTCTTACCTTATTTTAACATAATAATAATTCCATTGAAGGATAGAAATAATGAACCTCTGCAACAATAAAAAAACAAAATATAAATATTCAAAACTGCAAGCAAAATACCCCTGTAACCTTTCTTTCATAGTTTGTGCCAAAGTCAATTCAGAAAGGAAGAAAAATTAAAGTAGCATAGAGACAATCCAGCTGTATTCTGAAAATGTTTTTACTTTGGCAGACAAGGATATTTTCAGTTAGGTGGTTCAGAAAGATTTGAATTTTTTGTTGTTATGTTTTATATTTTTAATAACAGTTTAAATAGTGCCTTTTAAAAATCAAGCTGTGATTCAAGCTGTGGGATGCTGTGAGGCAAAGCTTCATTCAAAGGCACAAAGCTGCACTTCCAGTCTGATTTATGTTGGCCAGTAGAAAATAACTACCTCACGTCTGCTTTTATAGGAAGCACTTGATATACTTGATGAATTTTACTAAAGCTTAAATCCCAGCTTTGGACAATGGGACATTGTTCCTGTTCTATTACTAGCAGGGTAACGGTAATATATTACAATAGAATAGCATCCCTCTAGTGTCCATTCACCTGAATCATTTCAGTTCTCATCCATTATGTACCTAGAGAAATGAAACAAGCGTCTTTTTCTCTGCACAGTCTGTAAATTATGAAACATTGTATAGCCAGCCAGCATGAATGATTAACTGAGATCAAGAGATATTTCACAAAAACGGCTCATTCTTCTCAATCAGAACCACACCTCGGTACACCAAATCAGAAAATGATGTTATATGTAAGTGTTCTTGTTTGATCCCTAGTAAGACCTATTGTCATATCTTGTGTAATAACTTGCAATTGAAAGATCACAAGAGTAAAACTATTTTAAGGATATTTTTGTTTCTATAGAAGAGACCTTCTTTGCACAGAATCAGGTTCTTTTTTATTAGCATATATGCATATATTATGAATTAAAATCTATAATAAGCTTTCATATGAATGTATAACATTTTGTTGGTTTGAATTTTGTGGCAAATTTAAATTGCATCACTCTTTGAAAGTTTAAATTGGTATTGTTAATATTATTCATTACCCTAAATTGTGATGTATAGGTCAAAAAATATTTAACAGTTTAAGTACCATTTTGCATTTCAACCTTTGTAAGCCTGAAATAAAATACATTCTTCAAGTGCTTCCTCCTCTATATTTAATGTTAGGTGTAATCTGTTTCTGAATTTCACTTTTTGCATTACTACAGAGCATTTAATTTCAGGTTATTTTTCACCATTCTCGAATCCATATTTGTCATGGATTTTGAACTAAAACTATTGATTATTTATATTGGGTTATTGCAACTTCTCCTTCTAAGTTTTTGTTGGGTTTTTTTTCCCTTTTTAAGCCAGTCTACTATTTCGTGTGCAAACTTTAGCTTCATCTTGTGAATATTTGAAATAAATCTGAGTTTTACTATTATGGACTGTGTCACTGAACTCAGTAAAATTCTTAAGTTTTAAAAGTAACTCACTTGTGTAAATTCTCCAGATTTAAGACTTCACAAAATAAGTTTTCAGGAGCTGTAATGATCACTGTATGACATGGGTGCATGCAGCCCTTTACACTTAGCTGTCGTCATCTCTGATTAAACAATGTTATCCCACTGGACAACAAACTGTTTTTTTAAAAGTTTCTCACCCAGAATTCTTTGTTTACAGCACCACATAATCTATCCTTCATTGTTAAGGTCTCCTAATAGTTCCGGCAAATATGTAATTTATGCAAATCTATACATGAAGATTTTCTTATCAATGTAGTTCCATTTTCCTTTTAAGCTGAGTTGCATTTCTTCACTTCTCATAAAATACCTCAGAGAGTGATGTCTTAACCAGTATAAACTTTCCAGTTTTCCAGTCTGAGTAATGTAGCTGTTCTCAAAGTTTGGTCTAATGCTGTAAAAAAAACCTGTCAGTGAAACCTTTTCAGAATGCTCACCTCTGGCTTTGCTAACAAAGCTATGCCTTTTTATTTTTTTAAATATTTGGTCTTTAAAAAAGCTACAAAAACTTGCTTTTTGAGATTTCAGTAATGTTGTGGCAATTATTTTTCAGAGGGGCCCAATGGTGAATTAGAAACATATTTTGTCCCATCATTTGCATAAATTTGATACAATCCCTGAATTTCTTGCGTGATTACAGCTTTTAATGCCCAATGTAAAGAAAGTAATGATTGCTAACAATAGCAATCCACACACATTATTAAGCAACAGTTAGCAGTTAATTCCCATCAGCCTTTGAAAATCAGGAGGTAAAGGGTAAGATATAGGAAAACAAGGTGCAAGACCAAGATGTATGAATGGCAGAATAAATTAGAGTAAACCATATAAATTAAGCAACAGATCAGACAAGGCCATAAGGATTTCATGCATGATCTCCCTTGAGCAGCAAAAATGAATAGCACATTACATGGGTCATCATGTTTTATTTTTTATTTACACCTTTTATTTATTTACACCTTTTAGAGGTTTTTCTCTTTGAAGTTATCACTGCAAAGATGATGTTTTTAAGAAAGGAAACCCCTTTTTCTAATTACTGTCTCATTCATAATACAATGAATATGTCTTGTCAAATATGTCCATATACCTAACTGTATATGAGACAGTTGGCTGAGCACAGATGTTCCAAGAATGTTTTTATTTGTCCTGTTCCCATTTTATTTACAAGTTATTTCTAAATGTATATAGAACTATCTATTCATAGATATACATATTCTTCTGTAAATATTGGTGTGCTGTTTTAAAGTAGGTCGGGACCTTGTTCTCAAAAAGAAGAAAACAAAGAACAAAACCCTCAAAACCAACAAGAAATCCCATACAACCTGTGTTAAAAAAAAAAAAAAATTAAAAGATCTTTTACTTTGTTATTAAGAATGACCTTATAAATAAGATTTCTTTTTTTCTCTGAGGAAAATTATTAGTTTGAGATTCCTGAAACCCAGGACTATCTATTCATCTATCATGGAAACTGCCTTTCTATGGCATTTTTGTTTAAAATAACTTACACATTTATTACACAGTAGCTCTACTCAGGAAAAAAATGGCTTTATGGCCCATAGATATTTAATAGCTCAGCTACAATTGATCTGTCTGATGGATAGGGCTTTTAACTACACTGTGATTTTTGGAAGACCATAAGTGGAAGGAAACTAATTGAATTGGCTTTTGAATTGGCTGGGGGGCTGCCATTGTTTGACAGACAATGAAAACAATTTAAATCACCTTTAACAAGAGAATTCCTTTGACTCTGGGAATGTCACCATGAATTCACATACTATTCCCTGGGGTGCCAGTGGAAACCACACTTTTAATTGCCAGTGTTGCACATACATAATCATATTGTCAGCAGAGTGTGTAGGAACTGCACAGGGTTTGCACAGTACTGTAGAGGAAAGCTGTTAAATTGGGAATGCCTTTGCTCCAGACTAGAACAAATAACTAGACTGTGGAAAATTAAAAAAATTATTCACCATCCTCTTAACTAAAACCAAATATTTTTCAGGTGTCTTGCATAGAATTTGGTGCTTAGTGGGGCAATGACCTCTTGAAATTTCTTGCTGTCTTACAGTCATGAATTTCTTGCCTGAACAATATAATCCCTTAGGTGAATTTCCTATTCTTCATGTTCAATAAAAATAAATCTTAATCAAAAGCCCAGTTTGAAACAATTAATTTCACTTCCAAGTTTGGTTTGGTGGGAGACTGTGAAAATTGCTATGGAAACCATCTTTCTTTCTGGGGTTTTATGATGTTCTCATCATCCTATCTGAATCTCTGTTATTTTATAAGGAAGTGTAAGTGATCTATTTCTCTGTTTCTTGGCTAAGATTCATCTGCTGTCCTTTTCTTTCTTTCTTTCTTTCTTTCTTTCTTTCTTTCTTTCTTTCTTTCTTTCTTTCTTTCTTTCTTTCTTTCTTTCTTTGCTTTTCAAAATCTATGCTTCATCAGATATTCTTGGTGGTATTTTGCTTACTTTTATTTCATTTTTACAGCTCTTTATAATACTTCAGAAATAATATTTATGCACAGCAACATCAATTTGGTATGTTGTAATTACAACCACTGGTCAGCCATATAGAGAACTATGACTCAGACACAAGTTTTACTGACACTTGCTGTAATATTTAAGGTAGAGTTTCCTTTAAAAGTAGCTACTACTGTGCATTTTCAGAAAAAGTTTGACCTACAGCATTGGATCCTCAAATGTGGGATTTTAATTTTTTTTTTTTTTGCGTTATACTCTTTTACTGTATTTTTTTTAAGCATAGTCTATAAAGCTTAGGTGAAAAAAAGAGATGATAGCTGCTCATAAATACTAATGTTAATGTTATTTTCTGTAACTGATTTTTGGGTTGTGTCAGTCTGGGTTTTTTTGGGGTTTTTCTTTGGTAAAACAACAAAAAACCCACTAAAAACCTAAAAATAGAACAAGAACCCCCCCCCCCAAAAAAAAAAAAAA
>CM031858.1:125624768-125682936 GCA_018697195.1 Certhia americana | reverse complement strand
CCCCCCCCCCCAAAAAAAAAAAACAAATAAAAAAAAAACCCCATTGGAACAACCAGAATTTTATTTTCATTATTTTTTTCCATTTTGTTTAGCAATATTATTCTATCTTGTACCTAGTATCATCAATAAATATATCAAATCAGGGAACTATTTAAATCTAATTATATTTTAAATTTTCCTTTTTCAGTCAACTTATAGTGTGCTTTTATCTCTCTCGTCACATTTCTATTTGGGGTTCCTGCATTTGGTGTTCTAGTGAATATTTTTTATATGTGAGGTTCTCAAAAGCACTGTAAAAGAGGAGGAAAGTATAATTCACACGCTTCACAACAATGGAGACCTACTGAGTATAAGAACTTCCTTTTTTATTTCTGTATTTCCTTTATTGTCTATGCCAGGAAAAGCAGTTGTCACAGAGGTGGCTTGCAGAAAATGTTATTTTATTGTTATGTTCAGATTTCTGGAAGTTCCTTCTAGTTACTGTGCAATAATTTAACATAAATACCGTTATTTTACTTTTTTCAAACTTCCAGGGTACTTTTTTCATACATCATTGCACTAAACTCCAACACCTACTTACAGGATTCTAGATCATGGCTGCCCATGGAGAAAATAAAAAAGTTTAGCTTTTCACTTTATTCAGATACCTTAATTTCCTAAGTATTATGTATGGCTTTTATTTAAACAAAGAAACATCTAGTGTTGGTGTTGTGTATTCTGCAATTCATGAGAAAACATTCACCACGTGCCTCACAATTCACAGGAAAGAAAATGTGTGGAATAAAGCCAGAAGTTCAGATGCTGCTGTCTACAAAAATCAATTCTGGAAACAGTTAAAGCTGTACCTGGTTTTATGACCTGCAGGATTAGTTCTGTGCACTTACTGCAAGAAGCTTACCTCTGTTTGACCTGGATCTGGCAGGGTTACATGTTGTAGACATCATTCTATTTATTATTGTTTTGACTGCTGAACAATAACAAGTGATGTCTCCAGGAATTAAATTAACAGACATTTATCTATTCCCCAGAAGACTTGAACGAGAGGCATAAATCCTTTCCAAGAAAAATGTGAGTATATTGAAAATTTTGTCATAGTACAAAGTGACATACGTTATTATGCATACATAGTATACATAACATTATGCTGTTCTTACTGACAAGTTCATTGAGAAATTCTATTTTAACTTTGCTTGCAGAATAAAAGATTTCTCAGTACCAACTTAAAGCCACTGGAGTGTTTGTAGGATAGATCACCAGAAACTCGGTTGAAATTTTGCAGCATCTGTTCTTGTTAATCCAGTAGGAATTACCACTAGGATATTACCTGATCCATCATCAAATTAGTGGTCTAAACTCTGAGACTTTAATGGACTAATCAAATGACTGGAGAGAACTTTAGAAGGATGAGTGTGAGAAAAATCTCTCTGGCAACTGCAGCAGACTCAGCTCTAGTCAACATGATGAATGCTGTTCCTGACATGCAACATAGGAAAAAAAATTATGCACAATGTGATTCTCAGACAAGAATGCCTTAGTGGAAAATGTTCAAGGACACTTTTAGCCATATTGAAATTTGTCAAGGAAGATAGTATTTTGCCATTATTAGTGAACACCCACAGAGACTGTGTTGATGCTATAAAGTGTCAGGCATTGATCTCATTTTAATTGTAAGAGCAACTGTTTAATGGGCAGATATTATTGCCTAGATTTTTTTTACTTTAGTTTAACTTAATGTAACTTTGTGCTAGAACACCTACTATCAATTAATAGCCAGTATGAGAAAGCAGTTATTCTTCATAGAGTGATTCATGATTCCCCCTCCAAAAAATCTTAGTTTAGAAGAAAAAAGACTTAATCAGAAAACACAGATCACACTGGTCACTTCAGGAGATCATCTTTGTGAATCAGGTTAAATAGTCTTAAGAATAAGAAAAATAACAGTAAAACAGATATTATCTGGAATTTAGAAACAGTCAGAAGTTAATGTATAACAACTTTTTATTGTTATTAACACGGTATCTGTAATATTAGATAATTTGAGTGGTAAATGTTGGTATTACTATAACTTGACATATAATAACTGTTTATTGTATTTTGTTTGGACTGTTAGAACATTAATAACTCTAGCAATAGATTGTTTTCCACAATTAAATATATTCCCTACTTTGTCCTTATAAACATTTTGAGTGTAATAAAAGGGATTGACCAGTGCAAATCTAATGGAACTGTTTTTTTCTGGAAAAGTATTTTCCCATTGCTCCTTTTTTCCTTTCAGAAAATAAATACAAATACTATTTAGAATTACCCATGTATCTAATCTTTCATAAGTGGGTGAGTGTATTTGTATCTGTCACCTTGATAATAGTCATGGTACATGACAATTCTAACAAGAGTTACTATTATCAGTCATAAAATTTCTATATACCAGTTGTAAGACCATCTGGGTTTGGAGGAGTCAGTCAGTACACTTCCTGTACTACAGCATAGTCAGTAAAGTTTTCAAGACAGCAGAAAATTTCAGTGAATATGGTCTGATTCTAGTCTAAAGATACTTCTCTGAATGTTGGTGTCTAGAATGTCTGTCTCTTTAGTTAAAAAAGACAAGTTAAAACAGTGGTCACAAAGAAAAACATGGAAAAAAATAAAAATAATTTATTTTAGTGCACAGTGACCTGGAAAAATGAGATTTTCTCACATTTAATTCAGAATATAATTCATGCAAACTAAAGATTGCCTAGGCCAGAAGCAAGACAAAATATGGTTGTGTAGGACTACTTTTACTATGCCATTAATGTATGATGATTTCAATTACTGCAGGCTCTTTGCTGCTCCTGTGTCACTTGTGCTGGTAACTGATCCCTTCCTTTTCCAATCACAGCTTGATTTATGATTAAACACATGGCAACACATCATCAAGGGTGGAGCTGTAAAGAAACATCACACTTCAAATGCCATTTTGCCCTTTCAAAGCATAAGATGTGTGATAGTCCTATTTGTGGTCACTACGGCCAAAGAATGTGCGTGCAAAGTGTTGGCCTAAAGGGAGATAAACAAGGGCAGTTTACAAGTTTTTGTGGTCTAGCCAAGAAGGTCTTGAGCCCCTGTCTAACTTGGATAATTGGTAACAGTGGGACTCTTTCAACAGGAAAAAACGTAGACTGAAATAAAAGAAATAAGAAAGAACTGACCCTTCTAAGGTGTGCTAGAATTACTCTGAGCTGGAGTTACAGTCCTAGGTCAAGGTCAGACCTGTAGTCTGAAACTAAAAAGCAGAGAAGCGCAGCTCTACCCTCCAAATATCTTCGTGTGAAGACAAACAGTAACTGCTTAATAGCCAGCTCTGATAACAGCATCACAAGAAGGTTAAGTACCAGCATATTTGTAATATTTTGATTGCTGTGTTTTCATAGATTGGCTCTGTTAAACCAAAAGGATGGCAGTGTGTCAACACATTGTCCTTCCATGTTTACCTCCAGGTAATTTTAAATACTTTCCGAGTCATGTTGCCAGCCGTGCATACCAAAACACACTGTATTGTACCAAAAGATCTTCATATTATTATGTTGATTTGTTATTTGTTATATTTCTAGCCAAATGTATACAGAGATAGCAGAATATTTTGTTAAAATTGTTATTTTCCCAATTAATCCAGTATATAACATACATTACTTCTGGTATAACCACTTTCCTGCTTTACAACAGCTACAGACATTTCAGTTGTTGAAAGAATGCATCCTACATATTCAAAGATTTTCTGGAATTAATGTTTCTAGGCATTTGTTTAACCGCAAAATTTACTTTTGTAAATATTTATCATTTAGTTTTTATTAATATGCATTTTAAGAAAAAATCACTTCCATTGTAATGAGAACTTCAGGCACTCTACAAAGCTCTAAAGTCTGTCCAAAAGATCAAGCACTGTTCCTTTTATGTCATAAATGCAAGTGCATATTTTACTGTGCACTAAGAACAGTTAAGAAATTTTTACACTTTTTAAAAAGTAAAATTTGCCTTGGGAAGGTGGGGCAAGGATTGGGAATTACAATACCCATAAGGAAAGCTTTTTCCTTTAATGGTTGTTTCAATGTTGAAAAAGAAATAACTTCACAAGTTTTAATCTCAGGGGAACACTTGAATGAATGATGATTTTCATTATAAAGTGGAAAATATTGATATAGAAAAAACAGATGTATATTTTAGAAAGAGCTTAAAAGTGCCCTACTTTTTTATTCAACCAGCTTCTGTAATCTTTGTTTTAAAACATTTTGCTGTACTCTGAAAAATTACAGAAAAATTTATTTCTGTAAGTCATTCTGTAATATATTCAGTCACCCTTAGGAAGTATCTTTTTGGATATTCTAGAAAAGGTGTGACTCTCAAAAACTTCTAAAAGTACTTGGTTAAGGAGTTAAGGGAGAGCAACTTAACACAGAAGCAAGTAAAGGTACTTGTCAGTTGTGCAGACCTGAAGCTGTTCCTTCTAGACTAATATAGCTCATGTTAATTTAAGGTGGTTGAGAACAACTAAAGCCATAATAGCAAGACATATGTATTTCTCATGAGAAGACAGTGAAGAGAACTACACCAAATTACTGGAACTTCATTCACTAAGTGAGTTTCCCTTCCTTATTTTATGGATCACATTTTCTTGGTCCAGCATACAAGACTGCATGCTTGTTATCGTATCCTCTTCTTTTTTTGCCAGATATTCAAATTTATATGTGCTATATGGTTATTTCCCACCTTGGTTACTGTTAAATTCCCACTTTCCAGTCTGTTTCATGTTGACATTCTCAATTGTCAAAATCATAGAAATAAAACTCCAGCCTGTTTGTTAGAGTACTTTTTTCACATTTTATTTGGTATACCTTTCCCAAAAAAACTTTATTTGGGTTTGTGCCTCTATGTCCCTATACAGGCACAGCCAGAAAGAAAATATAATTTTTAAAACATTGATTTTTGAGATACATTATTCCACTGCAAGAAGGGAAGATTTCAAAATATATTCATGTTCCATGAGAAAATATAAAAAATGACTTAGCTAAAAATTACCTAAAACTCATTTTCCATATGACAACCCCGGGATGAATGTGAAAGATTTGAATATGCATTTCCCACATGCCAGATTCCTCAGCTCCTGATTGATCATGGGATTATCATTATTTACTTCCTTTTTCCTTCTTAACTTCACTTCCTCTACATCATATATTTACTTTCTTCTTCACTTTTACAAACAATCAAACCCTCTAAATACTGGAGATTGTGTCAGTAAATAATTTTTAAGCCAAATTCAAAACCAAGTGAGTTAAGAGGAAGAATCCAAGTGATTTTAACAGGATATGGCTTAGGTTCTTAGGACGTAAGACAGTTTACTGGTACGTATTTTACAACTGGTATAACTAATTCTTTCTGCACGAATCCTGCCTACTCCTGTAATGTATGAAATTATTAGCAATAATAATGCAAGCATAGGCAGGATACACAAAAGCGATTTAAGCACTAAAACTGCATGCAAAACTAATAAAAAAGCTAGGTGAAATATTTATGTAATGTGAAATCCGTAGAAGTTGAAGATTTTGTTGAAATGCAATCAAAATCATGTAGGAAATCTGGTTGTTTTCCATAGAATTGGTTCTGAGTTTCGTGCTGAGTTCTGAATTGCTTAGGCCAATTTAATTGTTACAAACTTGGTTGCAAGAAACTTAAATTCAAAGTATTTTCATTTTTGAAAGAAAAGATTACTCCAACCTTAGGAAAGATGCCTAGAGCTAAGAATATGTAAGAAATCATGGTAGAACTCAAACTTTGCAAAGCGAAGCACAATCTGTACTCTGGCTTTAAGTAACTTTTCCCTAAATAAATTAAATATGTAGCCTGTGTACTACTCATTCTAAAGGAGCCAGCCACAGGGCTTTTCTCCTTTCTTTGTGTACATGCTGCCTCCAAGGTTATTCTGGTTCTGAGTTAGTTCTGACTGTCCAGTTTTAATGTTGAAAGATTAACATAGGTTGCTGACTCTCAGAAGGGCATTGAAGAATTCCCTGTATAATATGCAAAATTCACTATTCAATAAGGAAAATAATTTTCAGCCTTACTCAAGTAGTAATCACAACCTCTGAGATAGAAACTGAGGCTTAAGTAACTACAATGACATAAGTAACATACTACAGGATATCCTAAATACTTCTCGGATTACAGCTTTTCTTTTTTTCTAATAGACTTTCTTGCCATGTAAAAAGAACATATAATAATTACGATTCAAATCTATTCATGAAAAATAATTTATGCAGTTCCTTACTCCTAACAGAGATTACACTAAAGGTGTTAGTGAAAATACTAAATTATAATGATGAGATTTGAGGCAATTGACTCCTCCCTAATCCATCCTTTTCTAAGGGGCACTAACATAAATTTGAAGTAGAAAAAAATCTAGTGCTTTTTAAAATTTCCTTTTCTTTCACCTTTGTTAAAAATTTAATAAAAATATTTCAAAGAGCCAAAACCTACTAGATGGAAAAAAAACAAACCCTATGCTCACAACTGAAAATCTTTGTGTTGAAATACACTGCATACTCTTCTAGAGTGAAAGGTTGTTTAATTTATTTTTCCTGCTTCTAAGCATTCCTTAAAGAGAGTGGGCAGAGGATTAGTTCAATTTATTTTCTTTTATTATTTTCTTTTTATTTTCTACCATAACCATAACAAATACAGAGTAACCAACTATGGCTTGACTTTTTTTTTTTTTTTTTAATGTGCAAATATGTCCTGTTTGGAAAAAATTTTATGACTCATGAATATAGGTGGCAGACTTATGAGTCTTAGCATAGGTAAATACTGTAACTGGAAGAAGATATCAATTGTTGAAGTAAGAAAGTATGTAGAGAGAAAAAATACGGAAGTGCGATAAAAGTAAGTTAATGAGGAAATTGCAATCAGTCTTCTCATCATCAGCCAGAAATAATTATCACAGCATGCTACTATTCAGCTCTTGATTAAAGGTATTTGCCTAATATATTTGAAATAATTATGCTCATTCATAAGGCCCTGTCAGCACTTCTGTTAGAAACTATGTTCCTCTGGGTTTTGTACCTTTAAAATTTGTTCAGGGATGCATACAAAATTTCATTAATTTGAATTATAGCACTTTTAGTCAGATCTGATCAAAATCATGTATGTATGTTCTTTGGTATGCTTAAAAACCCAAAGCTCTACTCTTGCATCCTTTACACATTCTAAGTCCCCAGTGAAGCAAAAAAGAAATTACAGAAGCAAAAGAGAATGCAAGAATGCTCAGAAAAGACGCCTGGGATTTATATATATACAGTATATAAAATATCTAAGGCCCTCTGCATACAATTATCATTTACGAATTAATGATAATGAATTCATTTTCTCTTGTGCTTGAAGATGTTAATTTTTGATTTATGAAATCTAAATGGAAGTATTGGCACTAACTTTTTGCATAGAAATATGATTAACTTCTTTAGGCTAAGTTACATTCTTCATGAGGAGACTTAAAATTAGCTAGGACTTACTTTAATTCCCAGTGCTGACATTTGTTAATATCCCATTTCATGCTGCAAAGGCTATTAAAATCTTCCTAGATTGTTTTTAGAAGATCTGGACAGTTTTTTATTTAGTTTGTGGTTGTACTAATGACTTGATGAACACGTAAATCACTCTACCAAAAAACAGTTTTGCACCTGCAATTGGACAAATTTATATGAATATTTGTTGGAATTACAAAACACTAAGCACAAGTAAAGGGTGAGATCTCATTTAATTACTAAAATATTGGAAAGAAGGGTAAAGTCTCCTCTGTGCCTTTCTCTCCTCTGTAAAAACCACATCTCCTACAGTCACTCCTCACAGGATTTATTCCCTAGATCCTTCATCAACTCTGTTGCCCTTCTCTGGACATGCTCCAGCCACCGTAGTGTCATTCCTGACTTGAGGGGCCCAAAATGGGACATGGAACTTGAGGTGTGCTTTCACCAGTGCCGAGGACAGAGGGACAATCCCTGCCCTGGTCCTGCTGGCCACATTTTTTATGTAAGCCAGGATGACTTTGGGCTTCTTGGCCACATGGGCACTGTGCTGGCTTATGTTTAGTCCAGTCTAGGTCAACTGTTTTTCTCCTGAGCTCAATTTGGAATGTAAATTCTTAGAGGCTTAAGACATTTTGCTTTATAAACACACTTAACCCCCACCTCAGGACTAAGCAGGAGAATATTGGATATTCAGTATCTGAGCATTTTTGATGACCTATTCTTGTATGCATCTTCTAGATCCAACTTAGTTCTGTCTGGCCAGAACTGTTTTTACCATGGTTGCTATATTTAAGTCCTTATGATGTGCTATGGAGCAGAGTGTTATCTTCTCATTTTCTCTGCACAGAGATGGTGATTGGGAAGGATTTTGAAGGGTGCCTGAGAAGGATTTTGTCCCTTTAGAACTATTATATTCCTTCTCTGAAGACTCACACAATTTAAAATTCCTATGTCTCACTCATCTCTGGGGTAATTTCACTAAACTAACTGATCCTGCAGTGACAATATCTGCTTATGTGTATTTTGCCTTGTGGTGTTTAAAAAGGCAAAATTATTCAATTGGCCTGAAACTGAAAAAGTTTTTTCCTGCTGGTAAATCTACCCATCATTTGCATAATATTATACTATAATATATATAATATATTCTTAAATGTATATTCAGCCAGTCACTAAGAAGATATAATAATTGAAAATGTGCTTAAGTTATCCCACATATAAAGATTCTGACATGCTATGAAAAATGTAATATTGTTAAAAGTAAATGTGATGTAAAAACAAAAGAGCTGCAAACCAATGGATATGAAGTTATGAGACAATAACATTATTCTTTAAAAATACCATCATTTTAACACAGAATATTTCTCAGATCAGTAGAAAAAAATGTTCAATTACCTGTTCTGTTCCTCTTTCCCTGTGTTTCTGTATGTATGTACAGACACAACAGAGGCAAAAGAGTATAAAAAAATTTAAATGTAGTTTATGAAAGAAAATTAATTACATGAGTTAATGATTGAAAATTAGGGATGAAAGCACCAATGTTTGCCACAAAATGTCCCTAACAGCCTTTACCCTTCCCAATTACTGGAATTACAATTATTGTCCAGAATGTGACAAAAAACCTAAGGCAAGTATTTAGAATCATCATGAGAACATTAATTTATTGGGTTATTTGTTAGATTATTTGTTGGGCTTTTGTTGTAAATGGAAAGAGACTATCAGAGTTTTCTTTTACATCATATTCACTTCTAACGCTTTACTAACATTAGCTATATAATCAACATTACATTTTATTTTCATGACTAGTCCAAGAGGAACATAGAAGTTTCTTTTTATGAATCCTGTTCCTACAAGTAGTTTAAAATCCGTATTTCCAAACTTCAAAGCAAAATAGCCTTGCTGTACCTCTCAATATTTATTTTTGACTAGAACCCCGCAGGTTTCAAAGGTCTACGCAGACAACTTCCCAGCCACAATTGTGATCATCCTGAAGTAGGCAAAATAAATTTGGCTTTATTTTCTGATCCTTTATTCTATCTTCATTTTGATACAAATGAAACTACAAGGGATGCTATTAAAATAGACTTGAGAAGTTTCACTGGTTTTGCTTTCCTTTAATATACTTAAGTAATTCATAACTGGATTAGCCCAGGATACTCATTTAGCATACCTTTAGAGACCTGCATGTAAATATAGAAGAAATGAGTTCTAAGTCAAGAGAATCTTTGCTGTTGCAGGGACATGATCATATTGTTACTCTAAAATGTTTTAGAATCTTCCTTTGGCCCTATCTAAATTATCCCTTCCTCCAAAGCCAAAGTAAAAGAATATGCTGAGCCCAAGATTAGCTCAGCTAGCCAGAGCATGGTTTTAATAATGCCAAGGTCACAGGTTCAATCCCTGTATGGGCCATTCACTTAGGATTTGGATTCCATGATCCTTCTGGGTCCCTCTAACTCAGACTACTCAGTGATTCTGTTATTGTCTATTGTGCCTAGTACATCCTTATCTGCAGCATTTCATATCTACATAACAAACCTGCTGCTACTCACAAAGCTGTATGTTCTCAGAGAATCCCTGTGCAGCCTTTGAACATGCCTCTTGCATGTACTGGTTAAAATTTTAATTATCTTCTTTAAATGGGAGTTAACTCCTGACATTGGTGATGCTCTGAGGACGCACTATACAGTTTATTCATGATATTATGAAAAAATTCTCACTCTTACTCACTGTTGAACCATTTTTCCCATACTGGCCTGCCTGTGTTTATTTCTACCTGGCTATAATTAACTACCCATAAGTAATGTTCTTCTTCAGGTCATTGATGAATTCTTGTTGAGTGTATTTAGGTAGCCTGTAATATGTTATTGATAAAAAACTTGTATTTCTTTTCAAGAATCTACAAGAATTCAGTCTTTCTTATTGTGAATTACTTCAATTTCACTGGTTATTAAACTATGAGGCTACTTACACAAGACAATATGTTGATAAATCCATTGATCTTCATTCTTTTTTCTCAGGTAGTCTATAGGTATTTCTTGGTAAACTATGATTATTCATGTCTTTTCCCACCTAGAAGATATTGAGGAATTTCCCTTCCTTTGAGTCTTGTCCATGTATATATGACATATGGACTTGCAAAATTAGATTAATTATAACTGAAACAAGAACAAAAAATATACAGTAATGTTCTCACTCTGTGTCTTCTATATAACATTGTAACTTGTCAGGAATTCAGCAGGAGTTTCTCAATTAAAAGAGTGTATGTTTGATTTCTGTCAAACTATCCGTGTTTCAATGAGAAGTTGGTTACAGTGCTAGGCAATCATCAGTAAAAATTTTCCATTCCTATTTACACTAAAATGTCAACTCCCAGCTTCACAAGGTTCCGTGAGAGAAGAGTTTTTTTAGAGACAGACTGGTCACTTTTCTGATATTACTGCATCCTAAGTGCCAGTTTAAACACATGTTCTCTAGAATCTTTTTTCAGGTAACAAGACCTGCCACAGTGTAAGTGATGATTTGTCATTGTTCTATTGTCGATATTTTATGTCACTGTCTCAGCTTTTTCATACTTTAAACTGACAGTGGATATTTTACCTGAAATGAGGGTAGGCAATGGAGAATGGGCTGACTTGCTAGACATGTACAGCACAAGCTGAAGTCTGATTTCCTTTCAAAATGTTCAAAATTACAGAAATACTGAATTAAGAAATACCTGCATGTCTCAGCTTTTGATCATCCATGTTACTAGAAACAGAGTAGATGTCTAAAGAGGATTTAAATTTATATAATCAATGATTTGTTGTTTCAGCTTTAGTCTCTCTTCTTCCAAAAGGAAAACAACATTTCAGCCATGGGAGTACCTAGGGGAGTTTGTCACAAAACTAAAATGCTTTATACCTTTAAAGATATGCAGGCATTTAGGTTTCCATCAACAGAGACAGACCATAGTGCATGTTACTGAATGTGCTCAGACTGTCCTGCTGAAAAGGACAGCTGCTCTTGTAACCTCCTCACACCTATTTGTAGCTACCCCACTGAAGTTTGCTGTGTGATCTGGGCTGCTAAGCCTACAAAAAATATGCCTTTATATATTTATATATTCACTTGCATTTACTTTGTCAAACATGTTCTATCTTTAATGTGCAAGCAGTTCTGAGAAGAAACTAGGATGAAGACTCCTTGCTCCAGGAGAGCTGGGAAATAATCCCTTTTTCTGTTCACACACTCTGAATGTCAGGAAGGCAAGTATTCAGTTTCACAGTGAGAAAGTATAAATTTCAGTTCTACAATACATCTCTGTGTAAAGGGCACATTTCTCAGGAAGACTGTCAGAAGTATTGCATCCTTCATCTATTTGAAAAAATTTTGGTTATGATTTTATTCAAAAAGAAAGATGGATAGCAGCATAGCAACCTACTGAGAGAAGTGCCTATCTGGTCTGACCTGTCATAACCAAAGAAGTGATTTAAAAGTATATGAGTTCCATCCATGGCAGAGAAGTTGTTTGTCTTGGGTACTATTTACCAATTATTTGATTTTCACTATGAATTGTATAGGAAGTGTAGAGGTATAAGATGAGAGGTTTACACCATAGATAGAGAAACTATTCACAACTTATTCTGAGATGAAATAGTAAACATACTTGTTACTTCTTTGAACATGATTAATAATTCATTATAATTTCGTGGTATTGTTATTCATGTGAAAACTGCCAGCCTTAAAAAAAGCACTCACAAGTGAGTTCATGAGTTACTTTTGTTCCTTAATACTTTTCTAATAAACAATCACAACTCTGCAAAATTTACTAGTGGAATATTAATATTTTATAGTGTATAGATTGGTATATTTTTATATGGTTTCCATAACAACAAGAGTATAAGTAAATTTTAAATAATTTGCATTTTACTGCAGTCTACATTGTGGATGTCCAACTTTATATAAAAGAATAGATACAAGAGAAGCACATTCATATTTTATTATTTTACCCATTAAATTAACTGCATAGTGATAAAGAGGTATTATTTCTGTTAATTGGCAGATCTGAGAAATAAATAACTATCTGTTTACTTAGGCAGGCATCTTGAGTTTCTCTCAGGAAATGTAAGCATCTAAATATCTGCCATTAGGTGCACTCAGACTACCACCATGTTGTCAGAGCAGAGAAAAACTAACACACAGAAAGTATATTTTAAGTTGCAACTTTGGTTTAGTCTAGTCCTTGAAATTTATGTTGTATAAACCTTAGCCATTTTGCTTCAGCATGTTTTTGGACAACTCTTTTGGAAAAACTGTCTCATAGTACTGTGTTTATTAGATATTGGAACACATCTTACTTGTATTTATTTGTTAAGTGGGGGTGGTGGTTCTGTCTCAGCTTCAGGTGAAATCATTTATCTGCAGTGATCTATTCACTACCTGGTTGTCTTTTATTAAAGTATCTTATTTTTTCTACTGCTAAAAGAAATACTGTTTCTAGTTTTGGTTTGGCTTTTTTTTATGAATTGCAGTATCTCTTAAATTTGTGTCTATTTTTTTTAGTGCACTATTTTCTTCTCATTTCATTATTTTCTTACAATTTCATTGGTCTTTGAACCTGTATTACTGCCTTTCATGGTCTGAATCAAAGATAAGTCTCTCCTTCTAGGCTATGCTCAAATTTTCTTCAAAACACAAATTAACATGAAATATTTTGCAAGGTACTTTCATCATGATTATGATTGCAAAGAAGATACTTGTGCTACCCTCATCTCTGCTTACACTGCTTATAATGAACTCTCAGCAATAGGATATACCATGAGATCAGTTGGGGAAAGGTTTTGAACTGGAAAAGCACTAGTTCAATTTGACTTTACTATCCAGGTTCTAACTGGTACATGGTTGAAGACTTCTGCAACTATCAAAATTTTCATTCCACATTTTTAGCCTGATTTAAACTAAGAACAGCTGTGTATAGTTGTCACTATGCTCAAGCTGATAAAGTGTTAATTCTTGCTTAGTACTTGGGGTTTTTACATATGCGAAACTACTAGGAATACATTGTGGCTTTTCTGTATCTTCATATGTATCAAGTATCTGAATTTGAAGAGACTTCTAAAACTAGCAAAATTTTTACCTGTGAAGGTGGCAAGGCAGTGGCATAGGTTGCCCAGAGAAGTTATGGATGCCCTATCCCTGGAAATGCTCAATACCAGGTTGAATGGGACTCTGAGTAGCATGGTCTAGTGGAATGTGTCTGTACCCATGACAAGGGGTTTTGGAACAAAATGTTCTTTAAAGGTCTGTTCCAATAAAAACAATTCTGTGATTCTATGATTGCATGAAATGCCTCTTCCCGCCTTGATTTTCACCTTATTGGAATATTATATTTGCTTTCAGTTTGAGGAAAAAAAAGCTGTTGTCTTTGTTTGTAAAAAAATATATTTGCGTCAAGAATGAGCAGTATTCCTGTCACAAGCATTATCTTCATGATAGTAACATCAGTAGTCCACCCCAAAGAAAATCAAAGAATCCTTAAACTGTAGGGTGGGGAACTTGAGAGAAGGTAATGGTCATTGAGCACCTGCTGTGCTGAAGGTCTCATTCTTGATTCTGATATCAATTACATCAAAATCGTGATTGTTTAATGTAATCTCAAAACAGTCATTTAGATTTGTTTCAACTCATGGCAATGAGTGAAATAATGGAATCCTGGAATAGAGCATTAAATTGAATGAAGACTAAAACACTATAGGAGCATATGAGATGTATGTCAGGATCTATATGATTTTTCTTTCCAGTTTTAACTATAACAAGAAACTCAGATTTAGAGGTATGTGAAAAACAAAGGCGAATCTTTGACTGTGGTCTGTTGGCATGAAGTCTCAGCCAATGTAGTCCTGGTTAATATGAATTTTGTCTACTCAAAAGTCATCTTAGAGAATTCTCTTTACTAAAGTGAGAGGTTTTATAACTCTCTTGGGGAGTTTATGAGGATTCCTACTACATTGGTGTCTCCTTTTTATGCTGCAAGAGTGAGGGGTAGATCACCACCACCTCAACTCATATTTCTGATTCACATGAGTAAGGGCTTTTCTATTTGGATGTCCATCAGAAATTTAATTTTTATTTTAATTTTCCATATGCATTAAGCCTCTACTAATCAAAGCAGGAAAGATTTTTAAAAAATACTTAAAATTATGATATTTTTGTGTTTACCTTTGGGTTTCTTTAATTCCCATGGCTTATAGATGTGATATAATAAGGCTAGGACATAAAACAGAGTGAACATATTTGACAGATAATAAGGAAGAAGAAATAACTGATTCTGATACCTGAATTTCTAAAAGCTAGTCATTAATACCTGTCTCATACCTAGATCTCAGCTATGGCTCCTATATCACAGGTACAGGAGAATGACCATACAAACTATAAAATCTACATATTTGAGAGTTTTCAGAATGACAAAGCTCAGTGTATACAACTCCTTCCAATGTTTAAATGTTGATTTTATCCTATAGAAGGTCTTTGTAAAGCTTACAAAAATTTCATATGAGATGAGACAAAATTCAAATTCTACCCTCTTATCTACTTTTATTCACCCATATCTGCTTGTTATACATAGAAGTAGCATTTGTGCATGTGTGTAAATATCTGTGTAGACTCAAAAGAAGAAGCATAATTTTCATATGACAGAATTCACTGTATACTTCCACCAACATTTTTCAATGAACTCTGATGAAGTTAAAGGAACTTTGACATCTACAGTCATTATAGCTAATAAGAAAACAGTAGAGAGGTTCATTGATTAATATCTTAGAGGGGCAAAGTCTCAGTGCAAATGCTGCACAGTATTTCTAGGGGAACGCTTTTAGAAGTGCTTTCAGTAGAATTTAATATTCACTCTGAACTGCCATATTCACTAAAGCTGTAGAAAGCTTGACCTTTAATCAAGAAGAAGGAGCATCACAAAACATCACTTTATTGTGCAGATAATGTACAATTCACAGTACTGCATATTATGGCTTCAATTCTTTGACGATTACCAAGCTTATTTTTCACTCAGCTGCCTCCTGTAGTAGTATTTTCTATTTTGAGATACTAGTATGTTACTATTATATTTACAAAGGAAGAAAATAAAGTACACTTACCAAAACTGTGAATTTCAAGGAACATTTAAAATATGTCTGTATATGAAAGGGGAATTGTTCAGTATTCACTTTCAGCCCTCTTACCAGAGTACTTACTGATAACTCTGGCCTTTTTTAGACAGACTATCTAATCTGGTGGTTTTATTAATCTCTTAATTTTTGGTAAAGATACCTACCAGTCCCTATCCTCTTTTTATATTCATTTTTGGCTATAATTTGGGGATCTCAGCACTCAGAAATCTTTTATTTCATTTATAAATGTGTCCTTTTTAAGTTATGACATTTACTTCTACATAACATTAGAAAAACCTGGATGACAAGTAGGGCAAGGGACAGTTTGCCAAGCGAGTCTGAAGCTGGAATTTGGTTCTCTTCTAAATTTTATCCTCTATTTATTTTCTGTGACTGATGTTAGGGTAGTTTTGATCACATGTTTTCAGAGTCACTGATAGCTATTTGAATGTATGCCTGGCACAGTAACAGACAAAAATGCTGTGTTGATAAGTTAGGGACATTATTTTAATTAGGTGCGTAATTGTTTTTTCCATTTTAATTTATAGTAGGGTTGGGTTTACACTTTTTTCAATTTGGGGGGCAAAGCAGCAGAAAGAGACAAGTTTTACTTGCTTTATGAATTAAAGAAGTCACAAACATCTGATGAATTGAATTCACTTTCAAAGATATATCTTTGTGTCTGTATATGGCCTAGGTCACTCTACCGGTCAAAATCTAATTTTTATTTTCAACTGTCTTCTTGTAGATGACAAGCCAATATGATTAAGCCTTCTGTGAAGGCTTACTGTACCAAGGACACAAGCAAACAGCAGTACAGCTTTCAGCTATGTAAAATTCTGTCTCTTTGGTGTTCCTCTGAGAGCTGAACTGGTTCCACTGCACCCACAAGAGAAATCCAAGCAAGATTTTCTGTATATGTCAAATAACCTGTGCTCAATTCAATATTTCAAATATGTGATTTTACAAGTGAAATCTGTTATTTAAATGATTTTAGTGTTATTTTTTTTTCTATGGAGTTTATTGTATTACATGCAAGGACTAAACGATGCTGTCTGGGTCCTGAGCTTTCTGCTGGGGTGCTGCAGGAGGGGCTACAGCGAGGAGAGAGCAAATTAGGGGCTGCCAGGGGAGTGCAGGGCTGGAAGGACACCATTCCAACATGTCCAACAAGAAAAGCAGAGCAGGAGCAATGAGGGTCATGGTGGTCAGGCTCAGCTGCAGACAGGAATAGCCAGGTGGGTCCATAGAGTTGAATCATGCTCCATGTAAAGTCAGAATCTCAGCCCACAAAGAAACTGTAGGATAAGTCAGGTCAGACACTTCATAACAGTGTTCAAGTTTCAGCCCTTCATCTTGACAATTTCCTGTGATTTGCCACCCAAGCCCGTTTCTGCCTTACAGAATATTTATTTCAGAAAATATTTTGTTATGTGTTTTTGTTCTTTGTTTAGTGCTACTGTTCCAAGGAATCAACATCTGAAAAAGTAATAAGGTTCCAGGACATTCAGACTCGAAGAAGAAAGGTTTTCCTCCTTACAAATGTGGCCTCACACCAGGTGACAGTCATACTTAGCTGGCAGAAGTTCCCTCCATCTGTCTTCTGCCTAATGAATATTTAATCACCTTTCTGTGAGCCACTGAATCTTTAATTTAATTTTAGTATACACATTTCACCCCTGACTGCTGAAAGTTTAATACAAGAACAGTCCTCATAACAGGAACTCCAGCTCATGAATCCTGCTTTCTGTCTCTTGAGTCCTCAAGGTGAGTGTTTTCACCTCAAGGCAACCCCAAGATAGGAACATTTTGTGGGCTGCTGAATGGCATAAGTTTGAATTTCTTCAGGAAGTCAAAAGAATTAAAATTATATAAATCAATTTCTTGGTTAGTGTTCTAGCCTAGGCTATTACATGAAATGGAGTTGCTATCACCACTTCTGGAGATGTTTTAAAAGAATGTTCTGTCCACAACTGCACTTTGGGAAAAGCCTAATTCTGTCCTGTACTCTGAGTGTTTTCAGACTGTCTCTGAACCAGAGAACCTGAGAGGTTTTTTGGTAGACATAAACCAGGTCTTTGTTATTAGATGTACAACAAATGCATTACTTCATGATACAGTGCATCTTAGGGAAGCATAAAGCAGAGTGAAGGGTTTTTAGGGACAAGGAAATAGCACAACCCAAGGACACGAATATCTGAAGGGACAGTGTGTCTCTTTTCCTTTTCGATTTTTCTCTCAGGCTTGCTGACGATTTTTGTGTCTGCTACTTTTCTTTTCCTGCTATAACACTCTAAAGAAAAGTAAGGATATCACATATAATAACCATGGTCTGGCCTATGTATTATCTCCTAAACATTTAATAATAGATAATATTGTTAATATATTAATAATATATTAATATATAATATTCAATGTGGTGCCCATGACACAGAGGAAGAGCTACTGTATTTGGTTTTAATGGGCAAGAAAGAAATTGTAATCAGGTTGATCTAATCCTATTCTGAATGTAGTAAGTCCTCAGATATGATCTACATTTTCTTCCAAAGTAGTACTGCTTAACACATCTACTTTTTTCAAGTGCTGTACCATATCCAGGAGATTTATGTTGAAGACTTTTCTTGAAGGGAATAAGGAATTAGCTGATGGCCTGTGTATTGGTCTTTGGGTAACATTATGAAGAAACAAGAAATTTTCTTTTTCTTTCAGGCCACTTCATATTTCTTCCAGTTCACCGCCTTCTCTTGGATGGTATTATCAGCTGTGAATTCAGAACACAACTCTCTTACCCTCCATATCAGCCCTTAGGACGATGATGAATCACTACTTCCACAACCTTTATCAGTTTTGACCCTGAAGGAAACAACATAGTTTCTAATTTTGTTGTTTATCTGTTTAATTTTGTTTGTTATCTTATTTTAAAAATATTTCTCATTGAAAATATGTTCATTAAATTAAGCTGCATTTTAATTCAACAAAGCAAAAATATTCCAGAGTCCTTATTCTAGTTTTAAAAGCAAAAAAATACATAATACAAAATACATATACAAACCTGGTATCACTTGTCTTTTGGTATATGTTTTATTTTGGTATATGAATTTCTTCTGCTCTTTTTCCACTTTGACTATTACAATTTATGATCTCATTTCAGTTTTATCTCTTTCATCTGTCCTTAAAGAAAGTTCTTCAATTCAATACTTTCAGTTATTGATATATTCATTCTCCTGTCGTGTAATACTTAATTTTAAAAGGACAATGTAATGCTATTTTCCTCTTAATATTCTATAGAAAATAAACCTGTGATATAAACAAAACCATAATATATGTATAGGTAACCTTAGGGTTTTTAACTTGTGCTTATTGGATTTTTAGGAATACCTGTATTTCTTAATGCTGAAACAAAATTCCATGGTTTTTTTGTTACTAATGAAATGTTTGTTTTTATTTACTTGTACTCAATCTTTTGTTGAGTGACAGACATTGAAGGTGTTGAACAGAAAAGTTAGACTTCATTTTGTAAATCCAGATATAAATAAATAGTCTGGATTTTTATCTACACAGTCTAATCTTGTTTTAACATTCTGTATTTTCTTCAGTATGCTAAAAAATCTGAAGGACGTGAGTGTTATTGAACTGCTGTAAATCAAAAAAACATATATGAGGAATCTTTAATGACAATATAAGCATGAAGAAAACCTATATATTGTGCCATGGCAACTACTTAGAGTTGATTGGGCAGAAATATTCCTTTCTATTGCTAAAAGATGTGGGGATACAGTTTGAACTTTTACAAAAACTGGTTTGCATGTCAGTTAGGATACTGAAGTGATGAAAGCTAACAAAGAAGTGACTTTGGTACTCCTCCTACACAAATTAGAAACACTTCAAAGATGATGAAGATGATGATGATGATTATTATCACTATCATCATTATCATTACAATTATCATAATCATTATTTACTCATTTGTAGTGCATGTTTAATCTCTGTATCGTCTTTATTTAAATGTGATAAAAACTGTGTCTGGAGAGTATAAATAAGGAAATATTCTAAATAGGGATCTGGAACTAAGTGATAAAATTGAAAAAATTAATAAAAAATAATTGAGAGTACTCTGTATGCACATATGAAAGTCTGTTCTTTAAGAGTACATTAAGATTATAAGTCAAACACTCAAAAGCTAAGAAATGTCTAATCTGCATTTATGTGTGTTGCATACAGAATACAATCAAGTTATCGCATATTCCTTTTAACTAAAAGATATTAAGACCACTTGGCCACAGAATATTCATCATGCATCCCCATACTTTAATGGTTTTCAGAACTCCTTTCTTTGCTCCCAGTGTTACTGAAACTTCTTTGTCAAATTTAATTGGACAAAATACTGTAGTATTATGCATATAGTTCTCTTTGTATTTAAGAATATCTTGTTTAAATGGTCCTTTCAGTCTTATGCTTCAACTGCAGTTTAGACTAGCATGTCACAAATTAGACCTGCTGCCTAAAAAGTTCTTCCCAGACATGTAAGCACAGAGCTATATTATGATTTTTTTTTTTTTTAGCAAAACAATTGTGGCAAAATCAAATCAGTTGTTCTAGAGTCCACAATTCACATAAATGTTATTTTTCCCAGCAAATCGACTGTGCAGTTCTGCATATCCTTGCTTAGGAAGAAGGATGGAGATAAAGACAGAGGGAGGGCTGAAACATTTCCTTGGAAACAGCATCAGTTTGTGTTGACTTGAGATGATTTTATTTTTCAAGAGGCCTGAATCTATAAACTAGCTGGCTTCTGAGAGAAGGGATAGCTCCTCCTCCTTTTTATCCTGTGTTCTGCTGCTTGGCTGATCATCTGGTAAGCTTTTCGGGTCACTAAATCAGCAAAAATATTCTAAGAGGGGCAGATTGCTTTTGTGCTGCCTCAGTGCATGACCTTGGTGAGCAGACAGACGCAGTCCAGGCAGAGCAAAGAGGCAGGGATGTGCAAATGGGAGCGGGGGCACCTGACACCTCTTCTAGCAGCCTGGGCATTGGTGTAAGTGCAACCTTCACAGGAAAGCTCATCCTTGCTGCCGTGCTGCCCCACTAGCAGATGTGATTTCCTAAGTCACAATTTCTCAAAACAAAACATGCTTATCCCAGAAAATGTCATAACCCTTCTTATGAGAGAGCAATGCACTAAAGCTGGAACAGAGGACTGTGAAATGCTAAAAATATATCTGTATGGATATGACTTTGGTTAAGTCAACAAAGACATTCTTCACGTAAGGAAAAGAAAAATGTATTGTTTTCCCACTTTCAGATAACTGGCAGTGTTGGTGGGACCCATCATCTCTAATACAATGATTAATGTTTTTATGGCACTATTAGGTGCCTGAGAAAAATTATCAAAAACATAGACCCAAGAACTGATCCCTGAGTAACAGCAGTAAAAATATAAGTGAGCATTTCCCATTCAGCAGGAAGGTTGGAGAGCACTTATTGGGCAATTCCCAACAGAGGAGTCTTCCAGGAGAATCTGTAAAAACTGAATGATTTCCTCATAAAAACACCCATTTTAAAATGGGTCTGCTTAAATCTTACATGTGTTTTAGCTCCCTGCTGCTCTGTACAGGTTCTCAGCTCAGAGGTAAACAGTCTAGCAAACTATTCTAAATATGTGTAATAGATGGCTTTTATATTAAGAAGGCATTTGGAATGTGATACTTTATCATAAAACATTTCAAACTACTGAAATACACCATGAGAATGAGTTTATTTTACCTCTTAAGCTTCAATTTTAAGATTTTCCAGTTGGTTAATTAATATGTGCTATGTCTGTTTCAATCAAGACAGAAAATTATAATAATAATAATAATAATAATAACAGCAATTTTTTTTTTTCTTTTTTTTTTTTTTTTTTTTATTTTTTTTTTTTTTTTTTTAGGAAAATACAGATAGCAACGTATTATTTCCTTATACAACACTTGTTTTGCTTTGTGGTCTTTTTTCTTTCATTACACACAGTTTTGAAATAATACTCTTCTTAAAAAAAATAGAATATTGCTGTTGGACAGATCTTTCTACAATATTGATCTCCTTCTTGACCTTGACAGGTGTTATTAACATTAAAGAACATATATTTCTTACTCAAATGCACAGAAACTTCACTGGGGAAAAATACTTGCACATGACTAGAGAATATGATGTCTATATGTATTTTCTCTGTAACACAGTCTATGTGCTTATGTTATGTTAGTATGATACAAATAGCATTTATTAGACCTACTTAATCAAAGAAAACACCATCAGTCTTGTTAGATACAGCTTTCTGTAAAAGGATGTGCAGTCTGTAATTTGTGGAGATTTTATTTATCATGAATTACCTAAATAAAGAACGCTGTGTTTCCTTCTTACAATTCTTAATGAGAACAAAAAGCTCAAACTATTGAAAAAAGACATTTATGTTTTTGAACATACTACTTCAGCAATTTCTAGGGAGTAAAAGTGTGAATAAATGCAATAATTTAAGTTCAAGGTGTTTACTGACAGCATAATGACACTGACGTTGAATGAATTTTGTGGGACAGACAAAGGAAATAAATTGCTGAAAACGCAATTAGAATTGTGATATAGTGTTTAGAATAAGAACGAGAAAAATCATTGTGATGGTGAACACAGTGATTTTGTTTTTGACACTTTTAAAATGGATTATAGCATACTTGCAATTATGCAATATTTATGAGATTAATTTACTTTACTAAGACCCAGTGCCTTTGACTTGACATGCAACAAACTACATCCCATTCATGGACTTGATATAGGGCTTCTTTGCACAGTAGGCATGTGTCTCTAATACACATTCCATTGATCTGAAACTGAAAGAGAATTAGTCAATTTAAAGACACATTGTCAACCTGTCACTTTTCAATTTAAATCTTCCCTTATTGGCACAAATATCAATTCAGTATACAATTTAACTTAAGAAGCATTGCTTTTCTCTAGTCATGATCTTTCAGTTTTCCTTCTTCAGTTACTAGAACTGACAAGTATAATTCTTCTGCAGAAGAAATGAAATCATGTATTGAATTTGGTATTGATCTACTATCAGCACAGGCAAGAAGATTGCAAAAATTGTTTCCATTAAAATTCTGCTTGTTTCAAAAGCTCTACAAGTCTTAGACCCCTCAATTTATAAATCTGAAAATTGTGCATGTTTGTATGTGTTTCAGCTGTGGAAATCCATAAGGAAGGGGGAAAATAGTAGTTCTGAACAAATAGCAGCTCTCTGAGATGTAGAAATATCTGTTGTTTTCCTTAATAAATAATTTTATGGAATGTACCAAAATAAAGACCATCACTTTAGAATAGCAGTTTAACTGGGGAAAAAATAAATCAGCAGACTGAGGGAAGTACGTTTCAAATTTTAGTGGACTATTCTGAGTAAAGTTATTCAAACTTTTCTTGGGAAAATTTATTTTCCTAAGAAGTAGACACTTTTGGTGATTTTTTTCATTTCCTTCAACTTTTTGTCAGGGTTTCCTTTATGGTACATAACTGACCAGTAGTAACAGGTAGAGAAATTTCTACTGCACAAGAGGGTTGTCCTGGAATTTGCTTTTATTATTCCAGTGAAAAAGTTAAATAATGTTGAAATCTTAGAACCTGCTATAGAGTCATACCTGGAGAGACTTAATTTTTAATAGTTAGTCCTAGATATTTCTAAATAATAGATTTCACTACAAAATTGATCACAAAAGGGATATTATATATACACTATTCAGAGCAGTTACAGGAGGGAAGTTACACTTCCCTGCCTTTAGTTACACATAACTGCCTTTCTAATTTAAAATTAGAAAAGAGATGGTCCAGAGGGTCTCAGAAGTGACAAATTTCAGGACACTATGATGGCAGTGGACTGAAGAAGTGAGTGAACTCAGTTTAGACTGAAAGACGACCTGTGCCCACAGATAAAATCACATTGTGAACTAGGAATGATCTTATCACTGTTTCTAGTTCTATTTAAGACTCTTTAAGGAGAGAAATCAGATTGAGCTTTGCCAATATGAACCAGAAATGTCTTGGTCCAAGCACCCCAAATATTCAGGATTTAAATGGGCTTACAAAATTCAAGATAGCATAGATTGTTTTTTTTTTCCCAGTGCTTTTAATGGTAAAAGCAATTGTTTGCAGTAGGTTTGGAATGAAATAAAAAATTTACAGGATTTTGGGAGCTATTAATTTGAAGTAAAAAAAAAGGCAAAAAAGAAGTTCTAGTGCGTAGCAAAAAAAAAAAAAATTCCAATTTTTTCATTTTTTATGTTCTTAGTTAGACAAACCTTCCACTCTGGAACTTTGAAGGAAGAAAAATTTCAATAATGATAATAAATGATGAAAAATTATTTTGACTGTAGTTCCCACCAGCCTTGGGCAAGACATTTAGTCTTTTATTATTTGTAAATGCAGACCTGAGAGGCAAACAAGTAGTGTCACACACAGCTAATGTTTCTTAAGCTGTGTGCAAGGGGATGTTACATGCAATGAATATGGGTGTTTTCAGTGCATACTTAAAAATAGAATTACATGTTCTTATCTCCCATTGCTTTAATATTTAATGAAAAAGAGTAATAATGACATAATGAAATATGTAAAGGTATACTCCTATCCTTGCCTTGAAAAAAATCCCACCGAAAGATCTTGGTGGTGGTGACTGCTTATTGTATGACAAGAAACTTATCATGGCCTCAAAATGTGCACTTTCAACCCAGAAAATCAAACCATATTGGATTTCATTAAAAGCAGCATGTCCAGCATGTTAGGGAAGGTTATTTTGTCCTTCTATTTTGCTCTCATGAGACACCCCCCCCCCCCCCCACCTTGAATACTCTGTCAGCTCTGGGGGCCCCAGCATAGGTAGGACATGGATCTGTTGGAGCTAAACCAGAGGAACACCACAAAAATAGTCAGAGAGCTGGACAACCTCACCTCTGAAGACAGGCTGAGACAGTTGGGGTTGTTCAACCTGGAGAAGAGAAAGCTCTAGGGTGACCTTATAGCAGCTCTCCAGGACCTAAAGCAGGTTTTTCACAAGTACATGCAGGGCATAATGATTTTAAACTGAGAGGGTAGATTTAGATATTATGAAGAAATTCTTTAGTGTGAGACTGGTGGAACAGTGGAACAAATTGCCCAGAGAGGTTGTGGATGCCCCACCCCTGGCAGTGTTCAGGAAGAAGTCCAGGTTGGATAATGAATAGCCTGCTATAGTGGAAGGTGTCCCTGCAGTGGGAGGGGGGTTTGAACTAGATTATTTTTTAAGTCCCTTTTAATCCAAACCATTCTATGATTCTATGAAAAACGACAAATATATCTAGCCAACAGTTTAAATTTTAAGAGATAATCTTGGAAACTTAATGATAGGGATGGGCTTTTTGCTTGATCACACTGACAGGTTAAATAGCTTCCTTTGGGTTCAGAGAGTTTGAGATTGCTGAACACTCCTCCAGTTACTTATAACTGAACATTTGATGCTATAAATGGGAGGCTTTTTTCTTGGATTGTAAGAGGATTTATAGCAAGGTAATAAATTACTGTGTTTGACATTTAGAAATATATATTGAGCAATTAGTGGCTGGAAGTAGGATTATATAGAAGATGGCTAATATGTCTTACCTGAAGTATAACCACCAAAACACAATAAAAATGCTCTTTCCCCTGCTGATTTTTTTTCTGACATCTTGTAGAAACCAGAGCACTGTGGCAACATCTAGCTCTCCCTTCTGACCTTACTTTGCAGTTAAGAACCATTCAACTAGGATGATAATGATAGCATAGGTACAGAAGAGGAAAATGGAGAAAAATCATAAAGCAAAGTAGCAAATGTCAGACTGACAAGACTTTTATGTATTGCAAAGCCTGCAGAGGGAAAATGTCTCGTCTTACTAAATCTGTCTCTTTCACACAACATATATCTTTAAAGAGCATTGACTGCTGTGGCACACTGGAGTAGTGAAGGAACTCAACTGTAACTGTACCATGGAACTGAAATTGCTCATTGCAAATGAAATGACTTTTGGCCAGAAAGACTGATAGGTGTGCTATCAAACAATCTAATAAAATCTGTTCCTTTCTTTCACTAGCCAAGGTTTTCTGGGAAGTAGCTTCATAGAAGGCAAGCACAGTCCTGTCTCTCATATTCAACTAAGAAATAAATTATAGCTATTCATTCTGTAAAACATGTTTTATTTTAACATGCCCCATCAGAAAAAAGATAATTAAAAAAAAATTAATTTTTTTTTAAAAATTGAGTTTCAAAACACAACTCAACAGAAAGAAGTTTAGTTGAAGAAGCAGTACAGTACACTATTCCACAGACTGCACTTTGACTCTGGTATGTCATATAGCACCAACTTCATTTCAGATTTTTTGAAATTCACAGCTACAAAGTAACTAAGAATGATATTAAATAACATCAGATATAGCATTTTCTGTTGTGGGTTTTTGTTTGGAAACAACCTATATTTATCTAAAGTATATCCATACGTTCAGGGAAATATTTTGCTGAATTACTTCATCACTAATGCCCTTGATCTGATTATCTTCCAAATGTGAGCATGGAGACATATCAATACACTAAACAACCCTGGGCCAAGTACTGAACCTTGAGGGACCTCCAACTAGACTCTGTGTTACTGATTACAACTCTCTGGGATCTGTCATTCAGCCATTTCTCAATCCACCTCCCTGTTATCTCGTTCAGTCCACATTTCTTAAATTTGCCTGAGACTATGCTGTGAGAGACAGTGTCAAAAGCCTTAAGTCAAAGGAGACAATATCCACTGATGTCCCTTCATTCATCCTGGTGGTTGTTTTGTTGTAGAAAACAATCAAGATGGTCTAGCACAATTTCCCTTTTGTGATTCCATGATGACTACTCCTGACCACCTTCTTGTCATCCATGTGGAGAGAGAAGGCCTCCAGAATGAGGTGCTCCATCATCTCTCCAGTGATTGAGGTGAGTCTGACTGTCCCGTAGTTCCTTGGGTCTTCCTTCTTGCACTTTTTGAATACTCAGGAGACATTTGTTTTCTTCCAGCTCTCAGACACCTTTACTAATCTCCCTGACCTTTTGAAGATGATTGTGAGTGTCCTGGCTATGTTGCCTGCCAGCTACCTCAGCACCCATGGATGCATCCCATCAGGGTCTATGGATTTGTGGATGTCAATTTTACCTAGGTTTGCTCTAAGCCAATCCTCTTTGACCAAGAGGACGTTTTCTTCCAAAGTTCCTTTGCCCTGATCTCTTGGGCCAGAGATTACTGTGGACTGGTCTCTCTAGTGAAGGCCAATGTGAAGGAGAAATTTGGTAACTCTGCCTTCTCTGCATTTTCTGTTATCTGGGTCCCCTTCCAATTAGCAACAGGACCACACTACCTTTTGTCTTTTATTTGCATTTCAGATGCTTCATTTTTTTTACAGCTCTCATTCCTGACTATTTACTGTCAGAAGTGGACAACTCAGGTAATACCTACTTCTGCTAATAGGAAAACACTGCCTTTCAAACTTTACATTGCAAGATGCTGTTATGAATGACTGTCCAAGATGACTTAAAAAGTCACTGGCAGGAATATGAGCAAAACCCAGATTTAATATTAAGCAAGAGCACAACAAAGTTCATTGGCAAGATTCACTCTACTGCTTACAGGACAGTAAAGGCACATGAAGCAAAAACAAGCAACAACAAAACCAAGCAAAATCCAGGCAATCAAAACAGAAATGAACTGATTAACTAACTAGGGTCAGATGGAGGTGTGAGTGTGTGTGTGTGGGGTTTTTGTGTGTGTGTGTGTGTGTATAGGTGCATGTGACAAAAGACAGTGAGGGAAAGGATAAAAAGGAATACAGCCTAAAAGCTTAACAGCACTCAAACCAAACAGTACTTTAACCTAACTTAAACATAATAATTTAACACAAGGACAACATTTCACTTATACCTAACTTACTTATACATTAAACTTAATTTATAACATAACTTTAAAAATTTAACAGAGGAATAATACTTAGAAGCATTTAAGCGAACTTATACATTCGAAGTTATACTTAGCAACTTAGCAAAAGAACACCACTTAGCAGCATTTAAGTAAGGTTACGTTGTAAGTCACAAATTTACTTAAAGGCCTCACTTGCTTCAATATCCAAGATCCTGAAATATCTAAGGAAGCAGCATGTGGGAGTTTCTACTCCTCCATATCTCTCCCTGAGAAGGGAGGCTTTTTAGAAAGTCCTTGTTATGAAGAAAGCAAACTGGACTCTCAGCTTTTCTCAGTCTCCAAGTTGTTTATTTTTTGCTTATCAGCAGTTCAGCACACCAGACTTAACTCCAGCCTGGCATGCAGGAGAAAAGGCACGAGGAAAAGGGCCAAACACACAGAATCAAGGCTCTCTTAAAGATTATTCATCCAATTATCCCCAAGAATGTACATTATTTCTCTTTGTCTTCCAATAACTAACTAATTCTTATTTCACATGTTACTATACCCTGGCAAATTCTACCAGTAGTTCTGTATCCCCAACACTGCAAAATATGGAGTAGATGAGAAGGAGGAGGAAGCTTAAAAATCACAAGGATCCTCCATCTTGCCTTCATCTGCTTATCATGCTAACAAACCCAGAAATATAAAATTCTCATCCTGTGATAAACTACATATTATTCTACTATCTTGAAAGTACATACATATTATGCCATATTCTTGAAAGTTCTGCTTCATCCCAGAGCCTAAGAATCCCTTTCCATGGACGAAAGTTAAAAACGTGTTTGTCAGAGGGCTTGGATTCCTTAAAACATGCAGAGAAATACTTCTCAGAATTCTAGACTCCAACAGCAACATTTCTTGGAACCCTGGGCACAGAGAATTTCAGACTTGCTGTGTTGGCAGGGAATGATCCTCAAAGATACTTTGTGTTTGACCTGAGGCCTTAGGAAAGGCTTCCAAGATTGAGTGATAGCACTGAGTCTGTGAGTGTGTAGTTGAATAGAATGTAGTTGAATATCACAGGGTGAGAAATTTAGATTTTTAAGGTGGTGGATTAAAATAATACATACGTAACAATATGGAGGGTGTAGGGCATAGTTTTCTTCTTCTTCTTCTTGTCTTTCTTCTTCTTTACAAGTTTGCGTGATTTTGTGTGATTGCTTAGAAAAATCCATAGTGTGGGATATGGGTAGCTAGTTATTGGTTCAGAAGTTAAAATAAATTAGATGGCATCTCATAATTGGGTAATTTAGGCTTAAAAGACCTTGAAGACTTTACTCTGTTCTCTATTTTTGCTTTGTTTATTTAGCATGTAGAAGCACTCATGGTCGGTGACCATGAAAGAATAAACATTCAAGTCCAAACTCGAATTCTGTACTCTCGCTTTTAATGCTGACCCTGAGAAGAAGAACCTGGTAAAGCGGAGGGGGTTTACCACATATATGCACATGTGCATGCACACAGACATAAAGAGTCTGTGCAAGCAAGGTACCTGTGAAAAATTCCCCTCAGAGGTCAGTGAACGACTCACTTGGGATGTTTTTGTATCTCCCACAGGTGAAGGGTTGAGTCTCAAGGAGTGAGGGTATCAGCCCAGGATTTGTCATTGTTCAGTGATCCTCCAAGTAAAGCAAACATTAGTTTGAAAGCTCAGAGAAGCATCCCCCTCAGAGGGAGGTTGGTGATTGCAGCCCATTGTAGTCCAGAAGAGCTCAAAGGGTCTCATTATGTACCACTGTTTATAGGGTCACAAGAGAGTGGGCTTTAGCCATAACAATGTTTCATGCTGGCTCCAGTTTGGGTCGGCACTTTCTTTGAAAGTGTGAGAACAGGAATGTTACACCATTCAAGCAAGAAAAACTTTTTCCAAGGCTGTTCCTGAGGAAAGCAGGAGCTCCTTAGCAGTCTATGGGAGCAGACAGCATTTCTGATAAGCTCAGGAAGAGCTGAGCCCAGGTGCTCAGTGCTGAGGGCTAAAGAGCATTTCTCAGATCACACTGGGGCCTGGGGAGGGAGGTGGAGGGGATGGAAATGCACCACCACAGATGCTCAGTTGCTACCCGTCAATACCAGGAAATTTCCTCTAGCTACAACCTCCTCTTCTAAAGAATCAAAAAGGAAACAACCCACTATGTGGTCCAATTATCCAGAAAGTTATTGTATGTCTTTCACTGCTCGTGGTTTCAGTAAAAAAAAAAAAGAAATAACTCAGGAGGCATTTTGACAATTGCTTTAGTCAAATACATCTATTTTGTCAGACATCCTTTACAGTCGCTGAAAGAATTGTTGGGTTTGTGGGGATTCTTGAGAGGGAAGGTGTTTTTGGAAATATTAATTTAAATGCTCTGAGAAAAACCTCTCTTTTCCTCTCTGTTTACCACAGAAGAGCCTAAAGGCATTAACATTTATAGCTCAAAAGTGCTTCAGAAAAAGTCTATCACTTCATACTGCTAATCAACTCTGACATTAATTTTTTTCATGTTTATTTATTTTGTTTTATGCAAATGCAAAAAAAAAAAAAAAACTATAAGCATGTCTATCAATTAAGAAAGTTCTCAAACACCTGCATATCTTCACTAGAACTTAAAAACAGGAATTTAGGTTACAGCTGAGTTTTTTACTGAAGTGCATCCTGTTTGAAATGCAATATGTAAAAATATATATATTGACATATTCTTTAAACTATATTTAAAAGTGTTATGGCCCAAGCTAAAAAAACTATTTTTTTATTCACTTCTGAATTTTTTTATCTTCTCTCCTTACCAAGCCCAAGCAACTCAGGCTCATGGTTCAGGCTTAAGAGAAAAATCTACCTCTACCCCTTTAGTTCCACAGACTCACATACATCCCACCCCAGATTTTTATATTTAGGGAAATTTTCCCTAACCTTTAGAATCCCTCCTGAGTTCAGAGACAAAATTTAATGGATTTGTGTCCTCTTCAATTCTGAGATGCTCAAGAGAGGAAATGGCCAATCTAGAATATCAAGAGACAAATTCACATGAATGTTAGCAACAGTGATTCCATTGACTTTCATGAATTCAAATGACTTATGGTAGACATGTCTTTGGCCCAAAACTCTTAATAGAAACAGTAAAATATATTATTGTAAAAAAATAAAAGAAAGTATACAGCTTAATTTCCTGGTGTCATTATTTAGTTTTAATTATGGTGAGGAGTTTTTAACTATTATACTGTGAGACACATTTGACAGCTACTTTGTAGCTGTGTTTCATTTAAAACCTTCATGTTCTTCTATTGTTTCTTCTTAAGTGTATGGAGATGGATGACCAGGCCTCTTGTATTTGCTATTTACATTACTTCAGTCATGGTACCAGGTGTCTGGTACTGGTGTCCCTCCACAGCCATTCCTCCATGCTTTGCCTGCAATTATCACTGTTTTCATTTCCTACCTCGCCTTCTGGCTAGTAAGTACAGTCTAAAAATATTGATTGTCACACCAAAGAGCTATTTCCATGTTGCAGAGGTAAATCTTTGCTGAAGGTGGTGTGGGTCTGGAAGACTTTGTCACCATCCTGAAAACACAGTGTAAATGTAATTGCTCTGCCTGGGTGTACACAAGCACTCTTACTGGGCACCTTCCCTCAAAGGCTTTCTGCACATAACCAACTTACCAGGTGGCAGGTGAATGTGGACATCTCTGAAATGCTAAAAAACAAAATCCCAAATTATCCCAGATACTTGCAAATTTTGCTATCCATAAGAGATTTGTGCCTGCCTTTTGCCTTAGGGACAACTGTGTTATAATGAATATTGCATTAAAAAAAAGTTCATTAAATAATTGGTGTTAAATAGAGATACATTAAAAAACAGATAAAGTTGATTACTGATAGAATTTTGAAATTCTATGTTATCAGTAATTAGTAGTAATTACTGAAAACAGAATTGTGATTTTAGTAGTAATAAAGTTCATTTTTTTAGTGGCTATTTGCACTATCAGGTTATATCTACATATTTATATATTTGTCAATATCTTCTGCCAAAAACAGACCATATTTTCTTTCCTTGCAATTTTGACACAGCAGTACTCAATAGCAACAAAATGTCATTGAGATAATCTGTGAATGATTAAAATGTTAGTTTTCAAATTTCTAGAGTTCTATTATCAACTCCTAGGTTCTTTTTCCTAACATTATTTTCAAAATCTTATGCATATATTTTGTAAGATCGATGGATCTCTCAATTCCACAAGGTGACCTAAGAAGCTGTTTCCTCGCTTGGTGTGTATCTTGATCATTAATACTCACTGGATAGTCTGTTTAGTCTACTGCTCTCAAAACAGAAAGGGTGTTAACTAGTCCAGTCTCAAATAGTTTTTCACCCTCAGTTTCCACAAAGATTTCTTCTGCCACCATAGGCAAAATGTTATTCTTGTTCTATTATTTCTTATCCAGTCTTAATATTACTAAAACTTAAGTTTTAATGACCTTATGAACTACTTAGGGAAAAAAAGTTATCCTGAGTACATAGCACATTTTACATGGAATTCCCCATCCATTTCCATTTCCCAACCATTTCATTTTCAAGAGAAAAATCTCAATCTCAAGGTAAACTTGCAAATCTCAAGCTCCTTGCAAACCCATATATAAATTAATATCCTGTTTATTATAAGTGGATATTTTTAAGCACACAAAAATTTGCTTATGGTGACATTTCTTTGATTTGTGATAATTTTTAATTCCACAAGCCTTTAGGTATTTTATTTTTAGCTTTTTCCAGTGATGGTAATTGAATTAAAATATTTTCAAATTAGGAGATAAAGCTCTGCTATGACAGAATTACTGTGAAATCTTCACTTAATGTAAAATGGACAATGACAATTCTGTATCTGACCTTGGATGTAATATAGCCCTGACTCTCAGATATAAAGTTGAATTTAGAATAAACCCAATCATGTTGAACTACACAAATACATAGTTACTCATCAAACAGTTCAAATAAAGATCTGAAAAATGCACCAAAGATAATGCTATTATCCCAATTAAGACATTTCTGCATTTACATGTCCTCATTAGGAAAGAAATATTTTGAATTACACATTTGAATTGCCTTTGTTGCATATATTCCATTTTATAACTGTTTTCAAGTTCATATTTACATATTCTTACATCCATTACCTTATATCAAAAATATCTGATTTTTTTCAGATTAACTCTAGCTTCCCCATAGTTTCAATACTAGATAAAGAACAATAACAAAGTGCATATTTCTTAAATTACTGTATGCATTTATGTATGTACCTAATATATGCTCAACTTTATTTAAGCAGTGCCTTAAAGAATATCATAGTTTGATTTTCTATTATAATTATTAAACATTATTAAACAACAAATCATCTTCTACCTCTCAAATAAGTACCTTTAATGATATTTAATTAGCTCATATAATTACTTTCCTTTCATTCTGAAGAAGGCCAGTGAATTTTTAATCTTAATTTTATTAGGATAATGTTTCTTCTGAAACTTAATACCATCAGAACATTTTCAAACAGGGAAAATATTGCTAAATTCCAGAAAATCTTTTCCAGAAATTGATTGGGTCAGGATCACTGAGGGTCATCTGGTCCACCTCCCTGTTCAAGTAGGATTATCCTAGAGCACATGGCACAGGAGCATGTCCAGACAATTCTGAATATCTCCAGTGAGAGAGAGTCCACAAACTTTCTGGGTAATCTGTTCCAGTGTGTGGTCACTGCACAGCAAAGAAGCTCCTCTTCATGTTCAGGTGCAATTTCCTTTGCATCAGTTCCTGCCCATTGTCTCTTGTCCTATTGCTTGGCACCACTTAGAAGAGCCTGGATCCATCCTCCTGTCACTCTCCTTTCAGGTCTCCTCTTGAGACTGAACAGCCTTTCCTCATTGGTGAGATCCTCCAGTCCCCCCATCATGCTCCAAGTTCTCTGCTAGACCTGCTCAAGGAACTCCATGTCTCTCTTGTACTGAGGAACCCAGAACTGGCCACAGCACTCCAGATGTGACCTCGCTAGGGCTGTAGAGGGGCAAGACCACCTCCCTCAACCTGCTGGCAATGCTCACCACTGGCAAAACATATAGCATAGGAAACCCCAGCAGAAATTGCTCCATTCTGACACAGGTGTTCACAGAGCTAGTTTTTAATTATCATAAGCTAATGATCATATGTGGTTTTAGGTTATTAGTAAATTAATTCATTAGTATTAGTAATTAATTAGTAAGATTAGAGACTGTTTGGACATGGAGTAAAGGATAAAGACTTCCTAGAGGAGTGTGGCTGATGCTCTAACTCCAATACTTGCAAGAAACTGCCTTGTGGAAGGGCAGCAGAGAAAAATTATGCAATGTATACTTCACATTGGAAGTACTTCATATTGTTTTGGAAAAGCTCACACAATAAACCTTGTGCTGTCCTTCACATTTGAAAAATAGCATGTTTGTTTAACCTTTAGCATGCTGAATTCGACCAACAAACTGTTTATACCACTACACTGAACAGAACCAGGATGCTGACTCAATTGCTTACCTGCCTCTGTCCTACTGCATAACTGCTGCCATGTTTTATTTCATGGATTTTGCAAAAAAAAACCACTCTTGAGACAACACCCACGCACCAGATGAGAGTATTAGGGTACTTGAATCATAACTATTGCACAAAATGAACAAATGTCAATCACCTTTGCTACCTTCTTCCAAAAATCCTACAATAAAAAAAATCACACAGAAAATGATAATTATATACTACAGTTCCAGGAATATCCTATGCAGCCCAGATGGACAAATACAGTGTATTCTGGACATAGCCTGTCTCTTGGTCCCAGACACATTCATTATTCCTGTTTTATTCAGCAGGGTGCAAAGCAGTGTGGATAATTAGTTACCCAAAGCTCAATCTCACTGTCTAGCAGTTCTATTTGCCAGTAATTAATTTCTTTAAATTAGGAAAAAGTTTTTCATAGCAAGAGGATTATACATTGGAATGGGCTGTCTAGGGAGGTGAGGGAATTATCATCCCTGAAGGTCTTTAAGGAAAGACTGGACATGGCACTGGGTGCCAGAAGTCTATTTGAAAAGGTGGTGTTTGGTCATAGGTTGGACTCAACGATCTCAGAGGTATTTTTTATCCTAATTGATTCTATGATTCTGTAATGATTTAGCAAAACTGCCTTCATACAAACTGCACATTGTGAGCAGTCATTTCACAAATCTTCAAAGTTCTCTTATCCTTCAAACAAGAGAAATCTCATTTCCCTTTCTGGAGAGCAAAGGAAATGTGTTGTGCATGCAGACATACATGGATTAATGAGGTGATTTATGAAGTGGCCAAAAGAACAGTTAATCCCTGTCTACACTGACTAGGGATATTACTAACACAGATTCATTCTCCCATCTCCTATCTTTCTAAGAGTTTGCTTTTTTACTATAGACTTAGTGAGGGAATATCCCTTGACAGGATTGTTTTAATGATTTATTTTTTAATGCCATGCAAGGCAAAGTATCTAGCAAAAAACTTCCCTTTGAAGGGCATTACAAGGGGACAGATCAAGAAATAGAATCATTATTTGCTAATGAAGAGAGGTTAAGACAAACCAGTTTTCCTATTGGTTTGGTTTTGTTTGCTTCACACATATTTTACAGGCTGAGTCTGTTATTCTAGGAGTCACTGGAAAACATAATGAACTGATGTTCTGATTGCCCTGTACTCCCTCAGGTGCTACTACTCTGACAGATCATTCTACCATTGCAGTTGGAATAATACATAGAAAGATTTAGCAGAATGACAACAGGTCCTTTCTATTAAGGGGATATTTCAAGTGTTTCAATTTTTAAAATTTCAAATGTTTCATATTAAAACCCTATAGAAGAGACAAGTGAGAGTTACATTAACAGAGATTGTATGAAATATCCTAGACTAGAGTTCTAAAATAGTGAATTTAGCTGGGGTTAACCAAAGAAACAATGTTTAGCTGCTCATTCCAGTTGCTTTTGAGATTATGTATTGGATTAGCCCCTCAAAATGTATTCTTTTAAAGGATTAAAGAGAGAAAAAAACCTATCTATTCAATTCATAGAATAAGAAGTCAGTTCTAAAAGGTATTATCGCTGATGCAGAAACTTGGTTTTTTGTAAAAGCTTGAGTAGCAGAGTGAGGCAAGTTTAGAAGATATTTATAAGCAGCAGAACTACCCAGGAAGACCACCAGAGACATAAAGAATACAGAATATTGACTGTGGTTTAATTTAGATCTTTTCTGAGGAGAGGATCTGCAATGGAGAGAGCAATCATTTATTCTTCCATGGATACTGCAATATTTTTATTTTCTGCACTGCGTGGGCTACCTATAAATTAAAAAGCATGAACGTTGTCAACCTGACAAATTTCAAACATGACTGCAGAATCTATCTTAAACTTGGTCTTGCTGTAGATGCATCATAGGTAAGTAAAAATACAGACTAGTACATGTAGATATTTTAAATATTGGCAAGGATATCTAGTATATGCAAAGGGGTGAATTTTCCAAGGAAAATGACTACAATTAGACAGCATCATGTGGATGGTTCATGGAGAAGAGGATTTGATTTTTTACAATAAAATGTGTGTGAACCTAGTAAGTTTATAGTGTTTAGTACTATATTATTTAGTACAGTAGTATTTCTAAATAGACATATTATTATTCACTGTTTTGAATAAATTAGTCACGTTATTACGTGATCGTTATTCACATTATTTCACTGAACATTGTTCACTAATTTCTTCTTTCATTGATAATTTTAAAATACAGGAAACCTAGAAAATAAAGAATAAAATAGGAACTGTTATAATCTATACCACAGATTATGGTACATTAGCCATGTATATGGTTAATATATAGTATATTATACATATGGTATATTTTATATGATAGTCTGGGTTGGTAGGGACTCTATAGACCATTGAGTTCCAACTCCACTGCCATGGGCAGGGACACCTTCCACCTATGGCCCAAAGTCCTATCCAACCTGGCCTTGAAACTTTGAGGGATGGGGAATTCACATCTTCTCTGAGCAACCTGTGCCAGTGCCTCAGCACTCTCCAGATAAAGTATTTCTTCCTAATATCTAATAAAAACCTATTCTCTTTCAGTTTAAATCCATTCCCTCTTGGTTTACATGACTTTCTAAGAAACCACTCTCCAGCTTTTTTTAAAGCCCTGCTGGGGGTTGGGTTGCTTTCTTACAGAATTTTTTCCCAAAAGTTGCTAGGAAGCTGATTGCTGGGTGCTTGTGGGTGCTTAAGGGTGCTTGAGAAAGACAAAGGAGGCAGCTAAGTCAAAGAGAGAGTGGCACTCAGACTTCACTTCACTCTGGGCAGTTTTTGCTCTCAGAGGGAACTGACAGGACTGCTTAGCGCTGGACTGCTGCAAAATCTCACTGGCCCTCACCTGGAGCTCAGCTCGGAGTGACCCAACACCGTCTCTCTGTGTGTCCCCCGGGATTTCGGAACCTGTTCTCTCCCTACCCTGCTGAGAGCTGCTGCCCCATTGCCCTGCACTCGCTGCTTCTTCAGTTTTGTTTGAGGTTTCCCCACACTGTGTTCTACACCCTGTACCTAGCCGGGACATTTCTATAGCTCCAGCTGAGCTCGGATACATCTCATCCCCCAGGACTGCTGCTCGCTCTGGTAGCTTGTGGCAGTACCAAAGGGGGGAAGGCGCCAGAAGAAAACTGTAACTGGGTTGTTGGTTTTTTTCCTCTCTAGTTCTGTTTGTTGTCAACACTACAGTTATTCTTGTTAACCTATCTTGTTAGACGCACTAGCAAAAAACTGTGATTCCTACCCTCACATCTTTGCCTGAGACCCCTTTAATTTTAAAATTACAACAAGTCCAAAGGAGGCTTCTCTTTTTGTTTCCCTAGCAGACACCCCTGTCTTCCAAACTAAGACAAGCCCCTTTTAGGTATTGGAAAGCTGCTATAAATTCAAGCATCTCAACGTCCATTTGGATGACATCCCTCCCCTCCAGCAGGGAACCACTGACTGCATCACACAGTTTGTTGTCATTGGAAAATTTGCTGATGGTACACTCAGTCCCACTGTCTGTGTCACCAATAAAGAGGTTAAACAGTGTTGGTATAGATACCAACCCCTAAGGACCATTATCTGCAAGTATCTGCATCAATACATATTGGTGGGTGTTCTGTGTGTGTAGTCCCAGGAAACTAATATAGAATGTTTTGGGGAAGAATAAGATTGGAAATATATTAGGACATAGAAAACCTCAAGCAGTAAAATTAAAAGTACACTGACCATGTTTTGTTAGCATCAGATATAAACAAAAAACACAGTAAAATAAACCAAAATATACAACCTGGTACAGTAAATCCTAACAGATTTTTTTGTCCCCTCTTTCATACAACTAGCCTCTCTGGAAATCTTATTTGATTCAATGCTTTTCCCCTGTTTTGTGGAAAGCACCATTTTCCAGGAAGTATGTAAAAATTATCTTTCCTTAAAAGTCAATTTTCCCCATATGGTTGAAGCATTTGAAGAGACTATTTCAGTTCTCTTTTTAAAATGATATTTTTAGAAATAATTCTACTAATGACTAAATCATATTAGTCAAACTCAATTTTATAAATGAAGTTTATGTATTATATCTTTTGATCTAATCACCTAAGTCATCATAGCAAGTTTTTTTTCAGGTTTTCAGTCTTTAAAATGAAAAATCTTAGTTTTCCCTTTCAATGCAACATTTATATTTAAATGGACAAAGGCTGAACAAATTGGTGTTTCAGCCTCTTTGTATTTTCTTGACTTTTCCTGTTCTATAAAATTTGTGCAAAACCAAACATATAAATTGATGATTCCCCTTTCCCTCCACCCCCCCACACACTGGTAGCTCAGATTTAGGGAGTTTTGGGAGAGGGGTACTACAAGATAGGGAGAAGAGTTTCAAAAGAGGCCCCTTACCTCAGGATGTATTCCAAAGCTTTATTCTCAATGAAGGGATCCCAAGAGGCAAGGAGAGGTTTTTATCTCCTTTGGGGTCGGGGTCAGATTACCTGGCCGAAGGCCATAGGTCAAACTCAAAGGGGCAGGTAATTCAGGCCAGGTTACAGTCTCTGGGGGAGGGATTTTGGGAAGAGAGCATTCCCAAAAGGAATGCAACAATAAATAATACTTTTAAAATAATACTACTTTGCCTACTTGTCTTACAGTCTCCATAGTACCCACTTTTTGTCCTATGGTCCTGTGGAAGACAGCAAGCAGAGTAAATTAATATCACCTGAATTTTCTGTCATGAGGGACTGGGTGTTTTCCTCCAGCATCAGAGGAAGTCTGATGCTCTGATACACAACAGGTGTAGCTCATTTTGCACTTACTGTGCTCACTCTCACACTGATGAAAAAAGATGTTGATGACATACAGATCCCTAGAAAACAGTTGCACAGCAGGGAGTCAGCTGGGGGATGGATAAACAATAAACTCAGAATACCTGCACTAATTCTGTTTTCCTGTCAAAGTAGATTTTATAGATGCAGTAACTTGTTCCCTGTCCTTTAAGATAATTTCTGTATTTCTTCAAAGAAGACTGTTTTAGCTTTCATGAGTTTAGCATGTCATGCTATACATGACTTCCAGGATCTGAGATCTTCGTCAAGGACACATCAGTACTCCAAAGGTCTTACTTTTTTCGCCCTACTTCCTGAAAACAAATGTTTCCTACACAGAAGCTAAAGAAAATTTTGCATTCATTTCTTGCATTGTGCTCTCTGTAGGATTTAGGCTATCTGTTTAAGCAACATATAAAACAGGCTCCCTTATATTAAAATACTTGAAAAAGTTTTCTCATTCCCTGTCCTGGGTCAATGCTGAGTTGTATCCCCGTTTGTCTGTTTAGTTCAGAAATAAGTTTTGCTCCTTTAAAACTGGATCTGAGAGTGAAGGAGAAGTGGTGGAATGTCTGAGGTGGTTGTTTTCAAAACATAAAGATAAGAGTTTTCAGCTTTCCTTCACACACAGCCTGTGTTGTCTGCAGCACAGACAGAGGGACTGAGCTCTCCTTTTTTTTTTTGTTAGTTTTTGGCTAGCTGAAGCAGAGAAGTTCTCCAGACTGTGGGGTTTTTTCCCTCCTTTTCCTTGGAACTGTTTGAACCTGCTCTGGACTCAAACCCAGGGGAGCCTCAGGAGCTCAGAGCCGTGTCCCACCGGGCCTGGCCTGGGCCCGGCATTTCCCTGCATGGAGGGACTGACAGCAATGGAGTGAGCTGAGCTACAGCCCATGGGAGAGACTTTCTGAATTCATCTCTGCAGGGAGGAGAGAGGTTTTGTTGTTTAGTATTGCTCATTTGTTGTGCTGGGGAGTGTTTGCTTGTAAAATAAACAATTTTTTTCCACTTTCCTCCAAGGAATTTTTTTTTTTTTTTCCCAAACTAGCTGGGAGAGGGGCCAGTTGGATTTGCTTTCTAGAGGAACACCACCTGGAGATTTCTTCCCAAATTTGCCCTAAACCAGGACATTCCCCTTGAAAATACTAACGTGATGCTGGATTTTTCCCCAGCCAGCTCCCAGCGCCAGGCCAAGAACGGGCTGCTCTCAGAAAACAACACAGTCCAAGATGCAGATGCAGGGCTTGTGCTCTATGGCACAGGGTGACAAACATTGAGGATATGAGCAAAGAATAGGGAGGGATCTTTTGTGTGGTTCCCCAAAGAAGTTTATTCCAGGCGAGGGGCAGGGATGAAAGATGAAAACCAGCATGGTACACAGTCTTTTAAATGGGGGAGATACAAGGGAAAGGTACAATTCTTAAACCCCTTAAAATAGGGGAAAGAATGGGGAGGAGTACAAGGTGAGGTTACTTTACATTAACCAGTGAGGGACTACATGGGAGGAGAACAGGTCTCATGGGCCAATGAGGTGTCGAGGAGGAGGGGATTTACGAAGGGGAGGTTAAAAAAAAAGGGGTTGGCATAAGGGAGGGTTGACAGGGAACTTGCTGGAATAAGGGGCAGGTGCTAGGGTTGATTAACAAAAGGGGTAGGAGGAACAAAGAACATTCTACAAGGGTAGGAGAGTAAAAGTTAGACCAAACCATTAACGTGGCAGATAACAGAACAAACAACAAAACACACACCACATCAAATACAGTCAGCTTGTATTCACACAAGATAATCACCAGGCTTCTTCTTCCTCCTCTGTGTGATGGCAGAGTAGGAAGACAGAAGACTGCTTTCAGGAGTGAAATATGGAAATCCGCACATATGTCGCAACATTTTTTTCCATCCTCTTATCCAGGCGAAAAGTGACAAAGGCTATGAAAAATAATATCAAAAAATGTTTCAGATCTTTAGGGTTAGAGGTCTCCTCCAGGGAGCACATCACTCCAGGCTTACTCACATTGATGGTTCTTGCATGTCTTTTAGAATCTTCTTATCTTGGTTGAAACTCGGACATAAAATTAGGGCTTAATTAGAAATACAGTCATAATATTCCTATTCCTAGTATTAATTCATCATTTAAAGAAGGACATCTGCAATATGAAAAAGAAAAGTTCCATATAATTCCAAGGGGTTGAGATTGGACTGGTAAGAATATTCTACAATTTATTCTACAATTTTCTTAACTTAGAATCACATTAATATTCAGAGAAGGATTGTGAAATACATAACATATAAAGCCAAGTCATTTTAACCTTCCTCTTGTGACTGGTTGTGATGGAGGTGAATAAGAGCTATACTGCATAAACTTTCTTAATTGCCTCAGGATCCTTCGGAAATAGAGTTACGAAATTGGCATTATTTCCCTAACTACCCATTACCTGAACACAATTGCTTTGGAAGAGATTGCAGTGCTGCTGGCTAGGAGGTTTGCTACATATGCTTACAGGATAAGCAAGCAAGAAATTAACTTTCTCAGAACTGTCCGCCAGACTCCAAACATCTGTTATTGATAGGTGACAAGGAATAAACCCAGACTGCTTTCCAGCATGCAGATCCAAGATGAATAATAATGTCCATGTGGAAAGCAGTTGTGAGTAGCAAAGCAGAGGGTGAGCTGGGAAGGAAGCTTCTGAATTGAGTCCAGCAGACACTAAAAGGAACATTAGAGTTCCTCTTTCCTTTCATTACCTTTTATATGAAATAAAGCAGAAATTGTTACATGTTTAATTATAATTAGTACATTGTATCTTATACTTCATTGTTCTGCTTATAAGGGAGTTAGGTTTTCATGATGCCACTTTAGCATTTTCATTCTCTTGTACATTCTTTCATCTTAGTCTAAGCCCTGACTTACACTTTTAAGGATCATTGCAAATGAACTGTGTGCGCTTTGGATATATGCCAAAAAAGCCAGCTTTCTTATCCTTTTAAAAATGAAATAAAAAGAAAAAAAATTGAAAAAGGAAAGCAAAGTGATCACCCCTGATGTGCCATCAGCTTTAATTAGACCTTTCTTTATCACATGATTTCTATGTTTTGAGTAGCTTGCTGGCTCAGTTTCCTCACTTATTACTAGTGGGCTTTTTTCAAACCATAACTCCACTTTAGCAACATGATGTAAAATAAGATAATGACGATTTTAAATTAACATTTATATTGAGAAAATTGAGAAAAATTAGATGCAAAATTAGAAACTGTAGCTAACAGATGTGAACACATTACAAAAAAAAAACCAAAAGAACAACTATCTACAGTAAATTTAAAAACAAGAAAAGCCTTGGTGTAAATATGACAGGACAAAGATTTAGGTAGCCAGGGTCACTTTTCAGACACTAAATAATGCTCCATTCTCCTGGGAGCTTTGTAGCTAATTTCTTCTAGGTACGTATAGTACACTAGTAATTCATTCGGTTACTCAGCAGTGCTGCTACAGGGCTGAAAGGAGGAAGCTAAAGAGTTGCATGCTGATAGAAAAAGATTTGATCCCCACTATCTTTCATTACTTTCCTATTTGTGTTAGAAATTGCTTCCAAAGTTCAATTGTTATTTTATTCATCCAGCCAGCTGCTGATTTCCTGACCACTGCTTTGTAAACTGCAGCCTAAAGGAGAGACCCACAGGCAGCCCTGAACAGAGCCATTTTCTTCGTTTGCAAGAGAAACCCTGTGTGTTTTTCTCTCCTCCAAAATAATCTGAACTCTGTGTGTGTTTTGTAAAAAAAAGAACTGAAGGACAGCTCACCCTTATGGAATAAAAACATGTAAGGAAATGTCTGTGGGCATTTTTTCTCAACCAAATGTAGAGAAAAAATGTCTGCCAACAATCAACAAACTTTGCCTAGGAAAAACAATCTCTTAAACATTTTGATTGTTTATGTCAGAGGCATCAGTGATGGCTTGAAAATTAGTGTACCTGTGTAAATATTTGGAATTCTTTATACTAATAGTGATAATGATTTTGTATAAAATGCCAAATTTGCCTAGTTGCAAAAAATGTTCAGGTAGACCACTACAGTATGGACCAAATGGTGTTTAATTTTTTTTTTCTACTAATGTATATAGTTTTTAATGTATACAGTTTTAATGTGACTTGTAGAGAAAAATCAATGTATATATTCCTTATTGCTATTTAAGAAATGGGAGCGTTGTAACAGAAGCTGATTTCAAGGACTATGAAAGTCTTTGCTGATCACAAAAAACCCCCATGCTTTAAAAGTCAGTAAGTGTAGAGATGAACAGAGAATTCCTGAAGTTTAGTTAGATTAGCAGCAGACATTTAAAAACATCACTGGAGATTTTTCAGTTACAGGTATATAAAAACAGAGTAAAGAAGGAAGAAACCAGTTGGTTTGAAAAGAGAATAAGGTTAAGGGTGATCCTAATGCTGCCATTCAATTAGCCAAGTTGTTTATTTCAGACTTATAAGTCTGTGACACAAAAACAAGAACATAAAATCGGGAAAAACTGTAACTGAGGGGAAAAACATGACCCTCTGAGGACTGAGGACACTGGATAGAATACTACCTATCTGTCTGTCTATCTATCTGTCTGTCTATCTATCTATCTAATCTAGAGTTCTAGAATTTTATATTCCTGTTAGACGTCTTTAAAAGAAAAGGCAATTTTGAAATGGTAGATCCTGTAATGAGTATTTTTAGTAATACTTTTTGGAGAAGAAAGGTGCAAACAGACTGAAATATAGCAAAGTAATACATATAAGTATACATATAAGAAGGGGATGGAATATTAATCATTCTTGCATAACAGTAAGGAGGGAATATCTGTAATTGTCCTAAAAGAAAAATGGCATAAAATATAATGGCATATCATATCACACCATAAATAATATGACATGACATGACATGACATGACATGACATAATATAATAATATTATAATATAATATAATATAAAGCAGTTTAGCAAATATTGGAACTAACCTAATACTTTTTATTTTTCACTGACAGTTTTCTAAACAGAGGAAATTCACAAATTTCATCTCTTTCAACTTCAGTCAAGCATTTGATATACCAGTGAAAGAGATGCATCTATTAAGCAGGGGAAGATGGAGTTAGGCAAAGCTACAAGACTATGTGAAGGGGATTTTGACATGGAGAATTTTAAAAAATGAATTATTAGCAGGGAATAATGCTATTTGAATAGACTAAAGACTGGGTTTGGGATCAATATCTTAAGTGCAAATTTTGATGATCTTCTTTATCCAATATATTAGGAGTATATACATGAATATCTCTAGCATGAAGGAAAGAGCTCTAAATAGTACAAAGAAGTAGAATGGTATTTAGGATTGAACTTGGAGCAAGCAATAGAAGTGGTATGAAATCCAGTTTTATGAAGTGCAAGTTCATATTTTGGGTCATCAAGTCCCCAATATTTTTCTCCAAACTGTGTCTGATCATTCTGGAATGGAGAGTCACCTGGCTGGCAACAGTCCCCTGTGAGTGACAATATAAAACTCTAAAAAAGGTAAGCAATATACCAAAAGAAGTTTTTCCTGCAGAGACAGAAAAGTATGAGTGTCATTGTACATGAAAGACATTAGCTCTGATTTGAAACTGCCTGTTTAATATCAGTTGCATATGTTCAAGGAAGATTAAATGAAAGCAGAACAGATACAAAGAGAAACACTTAAGATAACCAGAGGGTATGGTAAAGTTTTTAATCTTAACTTAATAGATTTATGTATGGTACGTCTTGTTTACTGTAGCTGGAAAACAGACCTTGAGGATGCCTGGGGTCCTTAATCTCTCAAAACCAACTTGGTGAAACATTTCAGCAATGACAAGTTCAAAAGCTGAAAAAAAAACTCCAGAAAACAAATTTGCTGGCATCTCTTTAAATTAAAAACTTTGAACAGTTATAGAGCTAAAAGTACATTTGTTTGCTACAATTATAATTAGTTATTAATACTTTCAAGACAGGACTCATCTGAAACATGCAAAATTTGATAATAACTTAATGAATATCTTGGCTTTATGCGCAACTGGTAATACGACTTGCAAAATCATAGAAACAATTAGGTCCAAAAGACTTCTGAGAACATCAGTTCCAACCTTTGACTGAACACCACCACATCAATCAGACCATGGCACCAAAAGTTCCGTCCAGTCTTTCCTTAAACACCTCAGGGATGGTGATTCCACCACCTCCCTGGGAAGCCCATTCCAATAACAAATCACCCCTTTTGTGAAGAAATTCTTCCTAATAACCTGAAAATCTTCTGGTGCAGCTTAAAACTGTGTCCTCTCACCCTATTGCTAGCTAAGAGCAGAGGCTGACACCCAACAGGCTACACCCTCCTTTCAGGTAGTTCTAGAGAGCAATAAGGTCACCCCTGAGCCTCCTCCTCTCCAGGCTAAACAGCCCCAGCTCCCTCTGCTGTTTCTCATAGGACTTGTGCTCTAGATCCTTCACCAGCTCTGTTGCCCTTCTCTGGACACACTCTAGCACCTCAATGCCCTGAACTGATGTTCCCAGAACTGGACACAGGACTCAAGGTATGGGCTCACCAATGCCAAGTACAGGGGAAAAAATCACTTCCTTAGTTCTGCTGGCCACGCTATTCCTGATACAGAAATAGTTTTTTTTTTTAAAATATCTATCTATATCTATATCTAATCTACATCTATATCTATATCATCTATATCTATATATCTATATCTATCTGTATCTCTATCTCTGGTACATTAACTTATGGACAGAGTTGTATTGGATGTACACTTATAATTATTATTCTTAAAAGTACTTAATGAATTAATGCACATCTGAAAAGTCTAAAAATGCACCAAAAGTACACCAAGTCTTTAAGAACAAATCACAGGCAAAAATTTGGCTAATTATCAATTCCCCTGTACAAACTACATTTGACAAGTATGATGTTCCAATAGCAGATTAATTTTGTATACCAGTATTAAGGTTTTATGTTGTGGATGAAATTAATGAAAAAAATCAAAGAAATCCCATGAATTAACTGAGAACCGTGAATAACAATCATAACCTGCACACAGGCACTAAGTTTGAGACTCAGCTAAATATATCTTTTCCTTCCTGAGGCTGCCACAGAATGCCTTGTTCAGTAACTCAGGACATAATACAACACAGGACAGAAAAAAAAACATGCATAAACACTTTTCCTCAGCTCTCTGCTGTCTACTGACATAGATGTCGAGTTGAAGTGTCTCCACTGAAAGAGTTTTAAAATAATTTTATTTCTCTACTGGCTGGTTATCCCAGTGCGACAGAAATGTTTTTTATACTCAACTAGATAAACATAGTCATTCTAAATAGCTATATACACAGACTCCAACAAGTGTAATCATAGAATGGTTTAGACTGGAAGGGACTTTAAAGACCACCAGTTCCAATCCCTCTGGCATGGGCAGGGACACATTCCACTTGTCCAGGCTGGTCACAGCTCCATCCATCCTGGCCTTGCTCCAGGGATGGGACAACCAAAACTTCTCTAGGCAAGCTGTTGCAGTGTCTCACCACCCTCACAATAAAGATTTTTTTTCTATTATCTAATCTAAACCTTCCTTCTTTCTGTTTAAAGCCATTCCCCCTTGTCCACTCACTGCCGCTACTGTTCTTGTAAAAAAATCCCTCTTCATCTTTCTTGTAGGCACCCTTCAGCTGTTGGAAGGCTGCAATAAGGTCACCCTGCAGCCTTCTCTTTTCCAGGCTGAACAAACCTTTTTCTTAACCTTTCTCACAGAATAGGTACTCCATCTCTTTAATTATCTTGGCCCTTCTCTGGACTCATTCCAATAGGTCAATGTCTGTCCTGTGCTGGGGAGCCCAGAGCTGGTTTCTCTGCTACAGGTGGGGTCTCACCTGAATGGAGATAGAAAAGCCTCTTCTATAGCGGGTTGGGGGCTTTTCTCTGTGCTATGTATCTGAAAAAACAAACAAACAAAAAAAGGCACAATGGGGTTGTTCAAGCAGTGCGCAGATGTAGGGATTGTTGCTCCCAGTGGCAGCAGGTGTTGCTGATTCTGGCATTCTCATTCCCCTGTAATCAGAAACACTTGAAATTTCACTCTCCAGGGTTTTTGCAGAGATGCTTTTCCATTTCTCATTCTACCTGCTCCCTTTGGAAACAGCCTAGATCAAGTCTTTATTCTTCAGAAAGCAAAATTCAGCCATTCTTGTTATAGAATGATATAATAATAGAGTGATTTGTGTTGTAACATAAAAGATTGCCTAGTTCTAATCCCACACTCACCATAAATAATATCTTTCTAATATCTAATCTAAAGCTCAGGGGCTCTTTCAGTTGAAAGCCCCTTGTCCTACTGCTACATGCACTTGTAAAAGGTGCCTCTCCAACTCTCTTGTAAAACTCTTTAGGTGCCAGAGGATGCTATAAGGTTTCACAGGAGCCTGCTTTTATCCAGACTAAACAATCTCTATTGTCTCCATAGTAAGGTGCTCCCATTTCCTGATCATTATGGCTCTCCCATGGACTTGTTCCAGAGCATCCATGTTTTTCTTGTGCTGGGGGCTGAAGAGCTGGGTGCAGCCCTCCAGGTGAGGTCTCAGGAGGGCAGAGTAGAGGGAAAAAATCACCTGCCTTCATCTGCTGGTCACACTACTTTTGATGCAGCCCAGGATGAAGCTGTCTTTGTGGGCTGTATGGATGCATTGCTGGGTCTTGTTGAGCTTTTCCTCAACCAGAACTCTCAATCCATTCTCCTCAGGTCTGTTCTCAGTCCATTCACTACACAGACTGTATGTGTTTGGGGTTGTTGCGACCCAGGTGCAGAATTTGCACTTGCCTTGTTGAACTTCATGAAATTTCCATGGATTAGCCTTTCCAGTCTGTCAGTGTCCCTCTGGATGTCATCACTTCCCTCCAGTGTGTCATCTGCACAACACAGCTTGGTGTTTTCAGCAAACTTGCTGGGGATGCACTCATTCTACTGTCCATGCTGCCCACAAAGATGTTATATAACATCACTGACCCTGAGGAATGTCATCTGGTCTCCACTAGGATGCTGAGCTGTTGACCAGCCATATAGTTAATTCTTTATCCATCGATCCATCAAATCCGTATCTCTCCATTTTAGAGACAAGGATGCCACACAGGACAACGTCAAATGTTTTTCACAAACCAAGGAATATGATAACCACAAATTCTGTAACCTCATCATAGAAGGCCACCAAATTTATCAGACATATTCTATTGCTAAAGTTACTAGAAATAAGCAAGCAAAATACAGGAAAAATTTAATCCCAGAGAAATGTTTATGTTTTATGTTAGGTGCTGAAATGTAGTTAAAGTAGTTTGGAAACCCAGATTCTGTAACATGACCCTGACAAAGGACAAGTCAAGCCTCAGTTCTTGAATACCTTTTTAATGCATTTGTATCATGTATGTGTCTGCACCTTATGATCAATCTTTATAAGATTAATCAGTCTTATATTTTTACAGATGTTCTGTTTATTTCTAAGTGTTTATAACAGGGAAAATATTGGCTGATGTCTGAGGTAAAACATTTAGCATTAAACTCATCACACATGGAGATATATCACTTTTTGTTATAAAATGTACTGGCACATGGAGTTAACATTTGAAAGGACTATGAATGGACTATGTATTTAACTACCTGTTTCAAGTGGGTTTTTCACATTACATTTTTTAAAAACATATCAAATAAACACCTAAGAACATAATTAACATATGGGTTATGTCACACTTTATCTGAACAACCAACATTTTGTCTGTACAACCAAAAAGCAGTTCAGCTTCAGAAGGATGAGTTCCTTTCAAAAGGCAGCACTTAAGAGAATGGTGAGGTTCACTATAACAAGAATTTTGTGCAGAGAAAAAAAATGAGTCAGTATCACTGTAGTTTATTTCAGTTATTTTCAGTTATTTTCAGTACTGTGCTTTTATTCCAGGTCTCTGTCTTTTCACATTTTGCTCATACCATGATTGAGCTATGTTAGGACTTTTACAGATGACATATTCAGAATTCATATTATAACTACTGGGATTTCATTACACTAGCAGGAGAAATGATAACTAAATTAATGTAAAGATCTCTTCAGTATCAGTGCTATATTATTCTGTGCTATTATTTCTTCCATTTTGCTGCTTATCTGGAATATTTGCATCACAATTGTTGAAAGTGTCTTTGGCTGTGCAACTCTCAACTATGAGCTGAGTTGTATCAATGGTAAACCTCTCAGGCTGAAAGTACTTTTTATATTCATATTAATGGTTTTGCAATGTGCTGTGATCAAGCAAGGAAAAATGATAGGTATGGAAATACTGTCTATTGTTGTCCCTTCCTTTCCATTTGGGGATGTCTAAAAGTCCGTGTTCGAAAATACCAGCTGAAACAAGAGAGTCAGTAGACTGAATACTGACTGCTCTGGGTTCTGTGAACATTTGTAGGAGAAGAGATGTATAATAAAACCTTTTCCCAGTAGCAAATTATTGAAATGCCACATGATGAAACAGGCAAGACAAACCTATTGCTGCATATAATAAAGCTCCATCTGCCAGCACTGACAGCATTTGTTATCTGTACCTTTCCCTTGCACAAGTGTTTCTCAGCAGCTTTGATAACATTTTTATTATTCTGTCCTTGCTACATTTTTCATAAGCAGTATTAATAGCTGTATCTTTAACAAGGAAAACATGAGGTTCATAGCCATTTTGCATAAACTTAGTAAGCACATTTATATACATCTGTCTTGGAAAATCAGCATGTCACACAGAATTTACAAAGGAGGCACACATGCTTAGCACCTATTCTGTCCCACTTCTAGATGGGGGGCTTTCACTTAAAAGATCTGTAATTTTTCTTTGCAAGCATGCAAACTGCAGTATAATTTCTAGAAGTTCAAACAGTCAGGATGGACACCATCTTTACGTGACTATGAATACTGAAACCAGCACAAAGCCATTTTACTACCTTACTAATTGCTGCTCAGTAATCTCTCAATGTGACATCCTTTCTATGGCTTATACCATATTCTGCCTCTGGGGACTAGAACAAAATGATTTGTCCCAGAAAATGCTGCCCAACCTTCACATGGCCCCCTTCTCCAATCACAACTTGTTTTTTTTTCATGGCATATTAATACTGAAACACCTTGGTTATTACCAACAACTCTTGTCTGTGATTACCAGCAGTCCTTAGTTGGCTCCACAGCCATTCATCTATCAGTGTTTGAGACAGTCACATTAGCTGCTTATCTTCTGGGGTTCCACACTCAGGTCCCATCAAATCTCAAGCACCTCCAAGGATGGAGATTGTACAGCATCCTTGGACAACTTGTTCTGGTGTTTAAGCACCCTCATGTTCCATGTTTAGCTTCTGTATCCTCTGGTCAGATACATCAGCTCTCCAAGCCTCTCCTCACATATTCTGTTCAGACCCCTAATAATTTTGGCAGGTCTCCTCTGGACTCCATCTTTCTAGTGCTGGAGTTGTCCAGTCTTGACACAACTCTCCAGGTGAGGTCTTACTTATCTAGCCATTGTCTCACCAATTAGGTAATGAGGAGACTGAAGCCAACTGCTAAAGCCAAGGCATGTAACATCTGCTGGTCTTCCACACAGCCAGACACACCAGGTGCATCAGACTTGGTTTGTCTTCAGTAAACTCACTGGCTGTTCCGTTCCACCTTCTTGTCCCTGAGGTGTGTAGAGCAAGCTTGTAAGAGACCTTGCTTCCCAATCTTCCTGGAGATTGAATGCAGGCTGACTGATGTTGTCTGGATTCCCATTTATTTAGTATATTTAATAAAGTCAATATCCATAATATTGTGATATGGCCATCTTTCACCTTTGAGTAGTATTAAAATCAATGTATTCTCATCTGCATCTTTTGTGATAGAGATATGTTTTATAGAAAAGAGAAATTAGTCATAATGGAAAACTTAATTCTATGTCTCAGGTACTTTCCTTCAGACAGTCTACATCCATCTGTGCCATGATAGTCTTGCTCACTTTCAAGAAAGCTCTTTAGAAGGTTGAATGGTATCCTAAACTCTAAATTCAGCTGATAAATACCCATATCAAAATGGCAGTGAGCAGTTATGCTTCAGATATAGAATCACAGAATCATAGAACATTGAGGGTTAGAAGGGACCTTAAAGATCATGAAGTCTCAACTCTCCCTATCACATACATGACCACTTCCACTTGACCAGGTTGCTCAAGGCCTTATCCAGCCTGGTCTTGAACACTCCCAGGGCTGGTCATCAACAACCACTCTTGGGAAGATGTACTGTAATCACCACTCTCACAGTAAAGAATTTCTTCCTACTATCTAACCTAAATTTCCCCTCTTTCAGTTTGTACCCATTACTCCTCCTCCTATTGATGCTTTCTGGAGGCTGACCTGGGACAGAGACTGACAGAACAAAAGGATAAAGTAGATATTTACTAAAAGGGCTCAATGGGTACACCTGGGCAGCATAAGAGCCCAGCTGGGCTACACCCAAATGCACCCATAATGGTCACAAAATGGATGCCCAATCATGAGGACGCACACTTTTGTAAGTTCTGGTCCATATTGGAGTTAATTGTCCAGTTATAGATAGCTTCATGTTATGAAGCTCCATCCTCCTTGTTTTTTCTTTTCATTTCACCATTGTTTTTGTTCTTGGGTCTGAAAGTTTTTCTTGGTCCCAAGCTAGAGACGGAATTGTTTTGTCTATCTACTCTGTGAAGAGAGCTTAGTAGCACTTAATATGAAACTCAGAACTACCCACTAAAACAGCCCAGAATCTAAAAAATAAAATAGCTAAAATTTAAGGCATCACTATCACTGACAAAGGCTCATCACTATTCCTGACAAATAATCCCTTTCCAGCTTCCCTGTGGGCTCCCTTCAGCAACTGGAATGTTGCTATGAGCTCTCCACGCAACCGTCTCATCTCCAGGCTATCATAATTTAATCAACAGTATAAGAGGAAAGGAGAAGTACAAAAATTAAATACTGTCAGCTATTTTTTTTTTCCTCCATCTGAGGCACCTGATTTCTCTCTCTAGAAAAGGGAAGATGGGAAAGAAAACTCTTTGCTAACATTTCCCCTTCCTCTGTCTCAGGAAAATTTCCTAAGATGGTGCTGGCTACTCATGCTGCATTTTTCCTGATCTTCTTTCTTTGTTATAAACTTATGTTAGAATGTTACATATTTAATTGATATATAAAAATAACTCAGGAGTATCTAACTATTTAAGATAAAAAGAAATGGTTATGCCATAGCTAAGAATTATTGTATGGTTCATAGCCTCAACAGCTAAAAGTAAAAAAAAAAATCTTTTGTTCAAAATTTTATCCTGAATTAGAAAAAACACAACAATTACCATGCTTTAATGGAACTAATCACATTCTGTGATTGTATATAATGCTTTTCCAGCATAAAATAGCTTCTTCCTGATCTGTCACTCCTCCACTCTATGCTTTTAACATCCCATATTCAAAATGACTAACTGCTGCTCAGAGATCATGATAGTCTTCAGACAGGATTCTGGAAGTCTGTGATAATGGCACGTTTCCCCAGTTTCTGTGATCACCCTCCACATACACCTTTTTATCATAGAAATGCTAAAGAAAAGCACTGAAGATCATCACAGCAAAATCCTGAAGATGCAGAAAACATGCTGAGTCTTTTGCTTTTATATTTAATCCCTGGTAAAAGTATAAAATTGTCATAGGTAGATGTCAAACCAGATACATAACCCCAGAAAGCATCAGCAGAATTTAGAAAAGTGAAGCTATGGGTTTGAATCACTGAAGAATGGAGAGGTAGAAGACTATACTAATGCTTCACTCTCAATAAACTTGAAATTGAGATTTTCAGCTTCTTTATTTCTAAAACAATGTTTTTTCTGGGGTCCAGATGAATCTCTGCCCTGTCCTGGTACCTCCACTCTCAATCCATAACTCTCTGAAGTGCAATTCTTCTTAGAGTATGCTAAATTGTATAGCAACTCCAGGTTACTAGAGAATTCTTGTTTAGAGCTTTAGCTATGATCTTCAGATAATTGGTATTATCAGAAGAGAAAGAAAATATGAAAGTGTTCAAATGACTGGGTACTTGACAGTGATCAGACCATTTGGTGCACTTTCTAATTGCCATGTATGGGAGATGACCACTTTGCTTGGAATTTGAAAAAAACATAGCTGTACATTTTCTTTTGTTACAATTAATTTTCCCACCTGTAATATTTGGGAGTTGGTATTGCCTGCCATCTTTCCATCATTGTGGCTTTTTTTTTTTTTTTTTCTAAAATGGGTGACAATAGGACAGTTACAAGAAAAATAGATAAAATTAAAAGCAAAATATTATGTCAAGAGAATTTTGTAACACAGTGAATTACTTCAAATCTGGTTCAATAAGCCAAGTAATGTTACACATGAATATTCCAGGTACAAATTTTCAACATTTTAATGAAAAATAATTTATGTAGGGCATTATGAAGAAATATGGTAAAGACATTTAATTATTTCTCTAATTTTCAGTCAGTATTAAGGAGCTGTAATTTTAATTAAAATAAGCACATGATTTTTTCAGAAATCTTTTATGAAGAAAAAAATATGCAAATAAAAACTCTCAAACATTCTCAGAATCTTTCAAACATGTGCATGGTAGAACTAATACTTTTGTTATAAATAAACAATCTATGTTTTTATCCCACTTGATTTAGCTGTATGAAAATGGTATGTAAGATTTTACTGAAAATTTTTAACTAGAAAATTATTATATGCTCAGACAGGAAAAAGTATTCATCAAATTAATTGACCAACTTACTGTTTGCATAGGGAGCTAATTGATTCTTAAATGTACATCTTCTCCTAAGCCTGTCTGCAAACCCACCACCCAAGTGAAAATATCAGCAAAGTGACTGAGTTTGCATAGAGCTGTAGTCATAAGTGACTGTGAGCAGATCTAAATTGATACTTCTAAAATTATTTACCAAGGGCTAGTTGCACATCAGCAGAAACATCATAGTCTCTCCAAATGATTTTCTGTGTTGTTCCTGAGCATTAACTCATTGAAGTTCTGCTTAGCTACATGTAAGTATTTTCACCTGCCCAAATTCTCTTCTAATGCCAGTGGAAAAGGTTCAATTATATCAATACCACACTATGTTTGGGGTGGAAAGCCTAAATCAGAGGCTGCTCTTTCCTGTGTTCTGGAACATGGATATCTGTGCTCACAAGTTTCTTCCACCCAGTTAGAAGCCCTATCTTTTGACTGCAATGAATGCTTGGATAAAAAAAGTCACAGTAACTCACTCTGGTTAATTCTTTTTGGTAAAAAAAAAGGTTCACTCTTAGCAGAGCAGATCTGCAGCATGTTTGCTGAACATCTGACTTCAAGCATTGGTCTTGCTTTTATTTTTTAAAAGCAGAAAACATGTTTTCATTTTACACTAAAAGAGCTTTTATTGAGGAGTATTGTTTTATTCTGTATAGTCTTCAGTTTACAGATACAGTATTTAATTGACTAGTTGGTAAGCAGTTGAAACTAGGAATTTTTTCAGTTATTTTATTCTATTACATAGTTACAGAATGTACTGGCATGTTCTGCATGAGTTATTGAACTAATTACATTTCCTTTTGCCCTCATAAAACAGTATGATTAATAAACAATAAGATCTGAGTGATACTCTGCACAAATAATAAGAATGAGTGATATTGCCCCTACAGGGGTCTGAGATAGGCTAATGCGAAGATTCAGAAGGGTCAGGCCTCCCTAAAAATAAGTGATATAATTCTAGGAATAATTCCCAATTTTTTATGTGGTTATATGAATTATGCAATGTAGTTTTACATTATTTATATTCTGTACAATGCAAAAATATCTATTACAGTATTTTTCCCTTCTGGTTATCAGATTAGTTAAACCCCAGTTTTGGTTTGATGAAAGGGAGATTTTCAGAGAAGAGAGGCAATAATTTAATGAATGTTCTTTAGCAGGCCTTGGTGATTTTTTATGATGCTTCCTTCCTTTATTATTCATTAATCAGTCAGACATGAATTCTGATTCCCACATGCATTTTTTATTTATTGTTTCTGCTCCCTAATATGAAGACTGAAAATTTTAATAAGATAATAATGAATAGTAGATAGGAAATACTGAATAATACATTAGTGGTTAAAAAGCAAAATCTCATAAAAATGCATAATAAAATATAAAATTTGGGAAATCACAACTTTTTTTCCTGATATAGTAGCTGTGTGAACATTCACTATTGCTCCTTTCAGAGCATTCACCCTGGTAAGAGTTCAAAAAGAGGGGTGTTGCAAGCTAGGTAAAAGAGCATAAGTTTTCTTTTAAAAAGAAAATTAAAACATTTACAGTCACTTCAAGTGGATTTCAGCACTTTTGTATGGGAGTTCACTTCATATACAATACTTTTTTTCCCTCAGTGCTCCTACAAGGTATCTTAATGCAGGTGGTATGAACATAAAACACTGCTTTGTTTTTGTGGAAAACAGTTTCAAGGACACACTTAGAACTACAGGATGAGTTATTTCTATGTCAGTCCTTAGTTCTGTGCTTCTTCAGTGTAGTATATCCTTTAAAAAATTCCTTTCGTCTGTAAGAGCAAGGGAAGTCACAAAGTTTAAACAGTGAAACTCAAACCTCTCCTTTCTTATAGGAAAATTCTGCGTGATGAACCATAGACACACAAGAGAAAAGGGGAAAAAAAAGAAAATATCTTTGCATTACACATGAAACTTGTGGAAATTTAATTGCATAATAAACCCTATCTTCAAAAGAAATTCAAATTTTAAGAAGAATTTTATCTGCTAAGCAAAGATGGAAAATATCTCAAATATAAATATGACATAGTGAAAGTAAAGGAGAGAGTCTTTTAATTCCAAGGTTCTCATGAAAAATTTAGTGTCAAGTATCTAAAGTGTTAAGGGCAACTACGTCTTCATTCAAAAGCAAGTGGTAGGTGCAAAAGGCACTGGAGAGGTTCAACGTTTTTGAACCTCATTCTGTTTGTATATTTCTTGTGATTAGTAAAGAATATTCTCACAATTAATAAAGGACATTGGAGAATGAGACCTCTTTCATATCTACAACCAATTATATGTTTAGAAAGTTTCTCCAGCTGGGAGACTGCATCTAGCATTCTTTCTCATCCGAATAATATTGTAACTTACCTCATAAGTTACATATTTCTTGTCTGCTATGTATCTTTAGCTATTATTGTCACTTGTTCCACAAGGGTATCTCAGATATTTCAGTGTATCCTATAAACAATCTTGAGCTCAAAACAAAGTAGAATAGTATTGGATTAAATGCAATTAAATACAATTATAAATAAACAAAGGCTGCACTTTAATAAAGGTAATAGGGTCACAGTTTCAGTCTCTTACTTGATTTTTTTTTTTTTTAATTTAAAATAACATGCTTTATGCCCAGTGAAAGAAAATTTTTTCACTCATCTTCATTCTGCTTCATATGTTAAAGATTTAGCATATTTTTTCCAATAACTAGCATTTTAAGCAACACTAATTAGATTCATTCTGAAATTAGATTCATTCTGAAAAAAAAATATATGCCTTGGAAAATTATGATGTTTAATTTAGGTATGGAATAAGGAAATAAACAACCAACCAAATAAAAATCCCACAGAAGGCAGAAATATTCATGGAGTCTGTAGAGTGTGAATAGTTTTAAAACCAAAGACAAATTTTCAATATGATATAGCTCCACCAAAAATTATGCAATTTGGGAAAACAAATTCATAATCTGACTGATTATGACAAATCTCATTCCCTTTTCCCCAAAGAGAACTTTTCTAGCCACAGAATTTAGTGCAACATGTTCATCAATATTAAAACACAACATTTGCATTAGTTTATACATTAAAAATCACTACCAATAACAATATATGTAACATTGGGACTAACGTTTCCTAATAGTGTTTCAGATTATTTGTCTTAACTTCAGGAGTATCTGAAATTCACTGCCTTGACAGAACAAAAGATGTTCAAAAGCAAAACTTAAATACAGGTTCTGCTTATTCAATTTTTACAGAAAGCATGTATTTTATTTAAACGCCTTATTTATTTAATTTTAATGTTCATTTTATTATAAAGTTTATTAAATTTTATTTTAAGGTTTCCTCTAGAATATTTAGCCTTCATCTTTGGTATGCACCATACATTGTGTCATCAACTGTACAAATCTGTAGCAAATATAGAACATACTATTTCATTAAAATGCAAAAAGGATTAGTGGTATTTGTATAAAATAAGTAATCCAGTCAGGATTATCTCATTTTATTTGATTTCAATCACATACTTTTCTGAGAAAAGAGTTTTCATCCACAGCTTCCCCAAGCAACTTCCCTGCTATCATGTGGTTTGAGAGAGAATTTCAAATCCTCAGATACCAGCTACATGTACTGTGATTCATCTGCCTTCTCTTTTCCATAACCCTCTCACAGCCCAGCAGCTGTTCACAGGCAGGGAATATTAATGACAGCATTTTTCCCTTTGGTAGATGAGCAAGTACTAGGAAGTGCAGGACAATTAAATCAATTTAGTACCCTTAAATTTAGAAGAATGCAACTTTATCACTCAGACCACAAAAGTGCAGATGTAATTTGAGCTGACAAAAACTTTGAGGCTTCTTTTAGTCACTTACAAGTCTGTTAGAAATTGCTAGCTTGCAGCAACTGCAAGGATGTGTTAGCTCCCCAAAATCTAAATTCTGCTCTATCCATGTTTGCATGTAGAAGGGGAGATAATGGCTTACTGCATGTTCTCCCAGATCAAATCTCTTATTTATAAATAGAGGAATACAAATTTTGATATATAATTTCTGCTGCTTTGTTGTGATTTACACAGAAATATAAATTCAACTCCAGATGAGTATACACAAGTAGTTCAGCAAAAGAAGATTAGGATGTATTTATTCAAAACAGAACTGGGAAAGCTATGAAAAGTATTAAACAAAACTTTGTCCTGGACACTGCCTAATACAGGTTGTTGGGGGTTGGGTTGATTTCTTATAGAATTTTTTCCCAGAAGTTG
>CM031858.1:125491660-125624758 GCA_018697195.1 Certhia americana | reverse complement strand
GGGAAGTTTCCCTTTTCTTTGGTCCCTGTCTTTCCAAAACCAAGACACAGGTAATGAATGTTTGGATTAAGGTTAAACTCATGGGGACTTTGCCAGCACCTGCAGCAGAATTTTTTGCTCATCACCTCTGCCTTGGCCTGTCTCCCCCTGGTTTCTGATTGCCCTGACTGCTCTCTCCTTAAGCTGTTGCTAGAAAAGGGTGTGAAGTTTAGAAGGGAAGAGCTTGCCTTAGGAGAGCTTGAACAGCTGCCAACTTGTACTGAGCAATATAATAAGAAAAAATTATAAGGCACATACACACACACACATATATATATACATTAAATTTTTAAGCTTTATATATATTTCTAAAAACGTGTATAAACTACTCTGCAGTAAGTAAATGAGTCTAAGGCAACAGGAAAGGACTCCCACAGAATGTAAAGAAAGTGGTAACATGCTGCTTTCTTGAATAAAACCCAAGTTGTTTACTAAATAGAATGAAGTAATACATCTATGCAGGAAACAAAAAGTGAGAAAAAATGCTCTGAAAGCAGTGATTTAATGCTTCAGAATAGTATTTTGGGTTTTATGAGTACATGAATAAGGGAAAATGAAGGTTCTCTTTTCTGGCTTCTATCTTCTTGGGGGTTTATTTTGCACTTGATGTAGATTTCAAAAGTTCAGAAATTTTCCTTATTTTTGTTTTTTTTTTTTTAAAAAGAACATTAATTTTTACTTACCATTGCTTCATGGAAATAGAATTTAATAATTTCAGTGTTTTGCAAGACCACATTAAAAGTTATTTTGGAGGTCCCAGGTTGAGCATAATTTGCAGATCCAGACAGTTCAGTGACGTGTAGGCAATGAAACCTCCTATTGCAGAAGCAGGCGGTGGGGCTTGTTAATTACTACCTAGGCTCAGAAGTTCTCTGTTATTGCTCATGGAGAATATTGCTCTCAAAGAGCTTCCTTTTATGTTTTCCAGCTGGGAAAGACAGTTTGCCGTTTACAGGGAAGAAAAATCTGGCACCCAGAGCCTGAAGACCTCATTGTCTGTTTTAAGGGTTTAGCAAAACCACCTGCACAGTACCTGATACATTCACTCAGTTTCCAAACTAAAACCTTATTTCCCCTATAGGGAACAATTTTGTCACAGTCAAAATCTTTATTTTGTCAGTATTATCCAGACAAGCAATTTTCATATTATTTCCGTATCTGTTTTATGCAGTGGTTTGTGTATTACCACTCTGCTCAGAATATGTAGACCTGTTTTGTGTGATCACCAAATATATTTACTATCATTGTTTTCAGAAATATCATAACAATTTCCTTTTGAAATATAGAAACAGCATTGAAATTAGAAGTCTAAGAAAGAATTACATAATTAAATTGTCAGCAATGACGTATCTTTTAGAAAAATAACATAAATCTTGTTTTTACAAACATATCATTCTATTTCAGTGGTAGCTAGTTTTCCCAGGAGTAGCAGCATAATTAGAAAAAATTCGCTCCACACATATAAAAATAACTTTTATAGGTAAATTCCCTCAACAGGATTTATTTTAGTAAAAGAATCAAACTAAAAATAAGCACTTTCATTTTATGGCACAATTACTACCAGTGACATATTACTGCAGTGAACTCTCTGATTTCCTTTTAGTCTAGCATCATATTTCACTGCCTGCCCCTTCTGTTGAGTACACTCAGTAAAAGAAAAAACTCTCATTGTTTGTTACTACTCATTAATTTGGAGTTTTTAATTACATTTAGATGGTTTTAAATAGTGAAAATGAGTAAAACGAAGCCCAGGGAGAGACAGTTTCTTCTGAGGGAATACAGTGGTAGTTTATATGTTCAAGCACCTGCAGACATACTACTGTTCTGCCTGTTTTCCAGTAAGACCTTTATTGAGGTCTCATCAGCAAGCCAACAGCAGCATCAGGACAATGCTGTGCTCAAGTCAATGTGTCTTGAGAAGAGGTACCAGCATGAGCTTCTCTTTAATCAATAGGATGGCAGCCTTACATTGGTTCTAGGGTTTCATCAAATCTCTTTCAGCTGACAGAGAGGAACTACTATGTCTTTGTAACTGTGTTCATAGGGCACCACTATTGTATTTGATTCTAGCACTATAATCTTTTCCAACAGCGTGCCTTTTATGTTCTCTTATTCCAATACATCTCTTGTATCCCTGAGAGTGTGTCTGTGTTTGTTTGGGGTTTTTTTCTTCCAATAGCTACCTGATGAACAATTCATGTAAGTTTTACTTCAGATGCAGTTGTTAGGGATGGTCACTAAGGCTCCCTACAGAAGATATCATGCTGGGACTATACTGGAAATTCCAAATATATCCAACTCTTCTACAGACCTTCCTGATAGGGCAGCCTATCATTAGTGCCAAATGTTGTCCTCTGTCCCTTCCCTCTTATTCTGAGACACCCGCTTCCATGAAGGCTTGTAAAAGTTTATCTCTGGAGGATGGAAGATCCAGTGCTTGTATTCAGATGAAGCTGTCATATGAATGGTGTGGTGAGCCCATCATTTCTCTTGGCTGCAGCCCCTCCTGGGCCAAACAGTGGGATTACCCTATTTTGAGGCATTAACATAACTGCTAAATACCAATTATAGTGTTGCCTAATATAGAAATTCATCCTAATTTTAAAGGTTAGAACCAACAAGGGATCATGCTGTTCTCTTTGTATGTTATAGATGCAAAGCTTCTATGTGCTATAGATGCAAAGATGTTATAGAATGCAAAGCTTCCTTTGATAAGTACCTGCACTGCCTGCTTTATCTGTCACTTCCAGATCTTCAACAGCAATCAAGCATGAGAGATTTCCAACCATAGGAGGGTACTTCTCAAACTTCTACATGAACAAAGACTTAGATTAAACTGGGGCCTCTTTACATTGCATTGTCAACTTCTAACAATATTTACTATAGCATTACATTAAAAATTACAGATGTTTTTATGGCACATCTTATGCTTTAAAGACTGTATTTTGTTAATCAACTTAATAGAGTTGTATGGCTAAGCATGGTGTAAACACCTGAGATTTATTAGCAATTAGCATATGACTTTATTTTTCTTCCAAAAGTACTTACTAATGAAATTGAACACTGAAGATGAAAAAAACTGTGATTATTTCCATTGACTAATAGATTCTGAAACTGATATAGTATCTGATAGCATTAAAATATAAAAATGCTTCTAGTTTGTGAAAAGTGTAAAAATTAACTGTTTGTGAGAGCTACTTTTCTTCTATTGCATTACAGGAATGTGTTTTCATGACATACAGAAAATGAGGGCTCACTTGTTGCACTCTCTGTCCTGCAATTCTAAACCATTATAACTTTGTCCTCTCTCCTAAATCCAATCTGACTGACTGATTTCTGTACTGTGGAGATTCATGTGGAACTGGAGTCTGGATGGCACAGTTTTGTCTATTACATAGCACAGGACATTTAGAGATGTAAGCAGCTAAGGATGAAGCTAAACACTGAGTTTTTTTAATATCTCTGCTACAGATTGACAATAGTCAAATATTCCTCTGTGTCCTGGAAATTTACAGCCCTCTTTAGGACCTAAGTCTCTCTTTTTAGTGGCCTTTTCTCATTCAGTTGTAGAGATGGGATTTCTTAGGTTGACCATGACCACAAATGAGATCTAGATCACTGAAGCAGTTCATGAAGCAACAGCAACAGCAATGAATCCTATTTCACTGACAAACAGAGAAGGAGAATAGCTTGGGGAAGAGTGGGCAAGGGAGGGACATATATCATATGTGAAAAATGGTAATGGATGGGGCAGAAATACCCTGAGAAAATTACAGGGACAGAAGGCATCTGTGGATGCAGGCAGGATTGGTACAATTATGTATTATAGGCTGCAGAGTTGTCCTTCTTTAAGGTCCAAGTGCCTGAAAACACTGAAGAAATGAAACAATTTGAGAGAGGTGATGATTCTGTATTTGCAGTGCAGGTAATAGGTGATAGGTACAGGAAAAGGTGTGAAGAGGACTCAGAGCAGGAAGGGCAGCTCCTCTTCATTCCTAATCCCCAGTGTGTTACTTGGGATGCATGTCAAGAACAAAAATAATGCAGACGCACTCTTGGCTATTGCACACAGCCCTATGGATCCACCCTGGCTGACATTATCTATTTTCAATAAACTCTAGTTTGTCACTACATGACAAAGAATAAAAGAACATAATAAAAGAAGATAATCATCCCTGTTGAGGGACGATTAAATGGAGCATGAGCCCATTCTTTGTGGGATCCCTGAACAGGGCTGCTTTACTTATGGCATATCAGTAAACTTTTTTTTTTTTTTTTTTTTCCCCTCCTTATATTTCAAGAAATAACTAAACTTTAACTTGATACAGAAATGCATTCTTTTATGTGGTTAACACATTTGTGATTAATGTGTTCATTTAAAGTGTTGTTTTAGTCACTGGGTGTATTCTATAGAATGAATAGAGTAGGGGGACCTCACTAATGAATGAAGTATCATTTACAGAGGGGGAATGGCTTGTAGCAGGTACATCTAGCTTTGTACTTTAGAGTAGGGGCCTGATTCTGAAAGTATTTACTGGAAAAGAATGAAATTTTATTATCGTGAGCAAATCAACTAGTACCGGGAAGAGAGAACAAGTCTTTTGAAGATTCCTATTAGTTTTGAAATTAAGAACTAGAATTGCAGTCGAAATAGATGTCAAGGTACAGATCAATTGTCTGGGATATAAAAGTGCTTACAGTGGCCTCTGTGAATTGAAGACTGACCCCAACACTCAAAGCAAGGGCAGCTTTAAGTTTTAATTTTTCTGATATTTGCTTTTTCACTTGAGAAAAGTACAAGTTTTGACTTAATAGATAGACACCAATGCAATATGAATTTTTTTACCAAAGAAACTGCAAGAATAATGAAAAGTAAAAAACTAGATCCTAGGAAGCAAAAAAAATCAATTAACTGTAAGGGGGAAACTCAGAAATTCTTTGATCCTGGGAGAAAAATCAGGAATTTTCTGCAGCAACATTCACATGGAAAACCTTCACCAAAGTGGTTTTGTGATGACCCAACTGTCTGTGATGAGCTCCAGAATTCAGAAACACTGGCAAAAGGAATATTCTTCAGGCTTATACCTGCAGTACTAATGCTGTTTAAAGAAAATAAAAAATACAGGTGTCAGAGGAACGCAGGACAGACATAAAGGAATCTCTGAAATATAGCTGAAAAAAAAGCACAGCACCTAATAAAACTTGAAGTTAGTCCATGTAATGTGTGTCAAGTGTCAAGCTGCACTTTTGAGCTAGAAAAGTATCACAGCTTACCCTGGCTGCTTCAAGCAGTACTGGAGACGTTCAGTTGTAATTAGCCAGGGGTTGGGCTATTCTTTCTAGGCTATGTCACTCCTGTCTGCTTGGATTTGTACTGTAATATTTTCTCCCAGTTTCAGGTGCTCTTGGGTTATAACTGCACTGCAAATTATGATTTCAGGGGTTGGTTGTATGTCTTAACTGTATATGGAATGTCTAAGTCTTGACAAATCATATGTTATTGTTCATATTTCTGAAGGTAAAATTGAGACCAGCTAAGTAAAAGAAAAAGGGAGTACAACAGAGAAATTTCTTTTCTGCCCTTTGCTCCCAGGTTCTCCTACTTTATGAAGTCAAAATTCTGCTTCTGCTCAGGTAAACTTTTTATTTGCTTTTCAGTTTTTAATAATTACTTAATATTAATACTAGCAAGAAATTATTTTATGAGGGCACTTGCAAAAATACTTCTCAGTTTTTCCTCATGTGAATATACTCTTGGTCATTTTGCTATGGTATCTTCAAAAAATAAACTAAATACAGTACAAATCAGCTTTCACTAATTCAGTTTGGGTCTCACTTGAAAACACCACACAGAAAAATTTACATATAAATCATCACCACAGTAACAGGTTGAATGAACATCACTTAATTCATGACCTCATTCAATCAAAGCTTCCCCAAAAGTTCCCCATGAAACTCAGTTCATTGTTTGGCCAAAGTCCTCGAATTGTAGGAATTGTCCTTACCTTATTAATTAAGACCCATATATTAAAGCTGGGTTCTCAAAAGTGCTCAGTGATGGCTTGGCTCTTCAACTGAAATTATCTGTAAAGCTTACACTGATATAAATAAAATGGGAGTTAGTCACTGTTTGCAAATTCCATTCATGTGTCACTGTAAATTGGTCTGATCCTTTTGCCTTGAACTTTCTACAGTAGAACACACACAAAGGATGCAAACAGCCAGACAGCAGGGCCAGCTTCAGGCAGTCATCTGTTCCTTAGCTCAGCAGCATGCCAAGGGCAGGTGCCAAAAGGGCAACAGCTTTTCCCACTTGTCTCATCTATGCCAGAGCCTAGGAGAGGCAGCTGACTCTTCTGTCAGCTACGGGCAGACTTCACTTCATCCCAGAGCTTCATTTCCCCTTCCTTCCCCTTTTTTGTCTTCCTGTGGCAAAAATGTGCTGGTCACAGGCCCAGAACTTTGCCTTCAGGACATGAAGAATTCAGCTGCTGGTGTCTGCAACAGCACATGTCAGGTACCAAAAGAACCCTCTTCTAAATGCTTGTTTGTTGTTGTTTACTGTGCACTTCTTTCCTGTTTCTACTCTTCCAAACATTTTTTTCTTTCCTTAATTGCTTCTGATTTTGGCAGTGTCTTTTAAAAATATTTTTCAAAGGTTTTTGTTGGGTTTTTTAATCATAACATTCATTTAAATTCATGTAGTTTTAGGCAGTTGCAGCTTGGTATTACCCAGGGCTATATCTTAACCCCTTGAAACACGCAGTCTACCTGAAAGGTGCAGTGACATGCTCACAATTCAATATATATAGTTAGAAGCTACAAAAACAATTCTCTTAGGCATGGTGATGGGAAGAATGCTGTTGATCCTACTTGTCAACAGATAGTTATTAAAAAAAGTATTTTTGTTCTTGAGCTTTTAGCAATTCAGGGAAAAGATTCTACTGGAAGAAAAGGGACTCAAGTAATTTTAGCTGAGAAGACAGATAACTTTCAGTAAAAACTAGAGTGTCATATTTGTCCAAGGAGCATTGTAAAATATGCTCTATTCTGAACGAGCAAGTAACTTCAAACTCAAATCCAACAATGGGACAAGTCCCAATTAGTAAATCTGAAAATCTATTCTAGATCTCTAACCTGCAGTATTTCTCAAAGGAAAGTTAAACACATATTCTGAAAAAGTATATACAGGCTATATCTAAAAGAAGTATCCATGTATGTATATTGTTTTCATTAGTAGACTGTCACACCAGTCTCGAATATTAGTATTCGAGCCTGATATCAGTGCTTTTGTATATTATCCTTTTATTCCTCCTTCCAAGGGAAGTAATTTTCTAGATTTTTTTACCAACTGGTCTTTGACAATTAAAAATGTAGAAGAGGAAAATAGATACTAAGAAAAAAAAGTCAAATATTTGACTACCATCTGTCAAAATAGATTTTTTTCTTTCCCCTCTTCTTTGAGGCTTCCTAAGTTTAACAGATTGCAAATACATTGGTAAAAATTATGCATTGCAGGCTCTGGTATTGCTGAGAGTGTTTTCAACAAGCTTCCATCACAGGAAAAGGTGTTTTGCTTAAAATAAATTGCAGTTCTATGGCAGAGGTTAGTCCTGAAACAAGTATTTCCATGTCTTAAAATGAATCTTTAATTCATGTCCTTGTAATAGATTATATATCTCAATTATATTTTGTTAATTTTGTTTCTCCTCTAATACTTTGATCCTTGTTAAGAAATTCTCATAAGATTGCAAAATTTGTTTCTATTTTGTAGTGTTGTCTGACTGTGAAGTCTGCGTATTCATTTAAACAGAAACGGTTGGGCCAGAGTCAGAAGAGGCTGCAAGGCTACAACATCTAACTTGTATCAAGGAATCTAAACTTGTGTGAAGCATCTGCATTCCTTCTTCCAGAATCACAGTTGGTGAGGTATCTATCTAAAGAAATTATGTTCTGGGTCACAAGCTCCAAACACCAAGATACGCTGTAATCTTTCTCAAAAACTGGGGAACAAAATGAAAGTTTAGAATGGAACCGTTGAGAACTGTAGCTCTGGATCTATCCACACCTCTAAAGACACAAAATATGGCTCCATCTTTTTCCATCTTTCCATGTTCTGAAGGAAGCACAAATATCACAAATATATATTGCAAGGACCTATGTGCTTTGGGATGTGGGTTGACCCTGAACATCACCCAAACAGCTGTTCCCTCCCTCCAGTCCCCACCTGAACTAGCAGGGAGAATATGAAAAAGTAAAAGTGAGAAATCTTGTCTAAAAGCACTTTAATAGGTGGTGACAAGGACAGTTTAAAAGGTGAAGAAAAGAGGAAAAAACACAAGTGATGGAAAAGCAATCACTCTGCAACTTCCACAAATAGACCAATGCCTATCCAGTCTGCAAACAATAAGCACCTTTGAAGCCAGAAAAATCCATCTCCTTGTTCTTCTATAGACTGAACTTGTATTTTCCTTCAGGAGATACAGTGACTTGTTATGTTTGGCTCCACACTGCAGCTTTACTGTTCTTATGGGTTTGTAGAAAACAGGATGCATCAGTAAGCAGAACATATTGCTTTTAATTTTCTGGTAATTCATGAAATGGCAGGCCTCTAGGGCATGATACACCTCCTCAGGTTATGCTCTAAAACTTCTGCCTTCTGGCCAGTCCATGATCTCTTCCACAATTCCTAGGTAGTTGTAATTCTCCATTTAAGCCTGCAGCCTGATCAGAGTGTTACCTGCTCAGTCTGTAGTTTTGGATGCTTATGTAGAAGGGACCCTTCCTTTGAACATCCAGCACAACAAAGGCAATCAAAATGCCCTTAAGATCTGTGCTTCCATAGCAACTGCTTCTGAAGGAACTTCAACTCTCCTACATACTGCAGATACCTCCTTTGCATTCAGGAAGAAGTTGGCCTTGGATACTTAATATTTCGAGCTCCAAACCCCTAGAGGCTGATCTTGTGTCTCTGGGTGTTTTCTGCCACAAGCTCTGGATGAGGCCATCCTCCCCAGCTGTGATGCAGAGGAAGTTCCTCATGGCTGGTGCTGTATGGAATTGCTGTAGGGCTACTGCACAAACTCTCTACTATTTGGCCTGGTCAAAGTCTTGTTTCTGCCTGGGATCTCACTTAAAATAATTCTTATTTTGGGTCACTAGGCAGAGGGGCCTCACAACCTGATGGTTATGTGGAATAAGCATTCTCCAGAAACCCAAAAAGCTTAGGATACCCTTTTGACACCTGACTGGAATATGGTTGTTCTCTTATTGATCCCATCCAGTGGCATGTATTTACACCTCTATTGCCATTTCATACCCAAGAAATGGATCTCCTGGGTAGGTTCTTTGATCCCATATAGGGGTTTTTAATGGCTAAATCAGCTTTTAAAAGAATTTGGGTTGTTATTTAGCTTTTCTCAAATGATTCCTTTACTGCTTTTCTCACAGAATTACATCAATGTGTTACAGGTGATCATGGTCTTCATGTTGTTGCAGTATAGCCCATGACAAATGGTAAGGCTAGTCTTTAGAAACTGGGCAGCTAGTTCCAGGTGTATTGAACTATTGTGCTGTGCATATGAAGGCAAACGGAATTGAAAAAAAAAAAAAAAGTAAAAAATGCAAGAAGGAATATCAGCTGGGGCATATCATTCAACTAACTTATACCCCATTTCACATTGCAGTTCTAACATGTTCACTATTACATCACTCAATGGCCACATGGTTTAATTCACACCTTGAGATTCACTGTTAGCTTTCACCAGATTTTACACTCATCAGAAGGGACTACCAAAGAGTGATCAGGTCTACTTTTTCCCTCCTTGGCTCGACAGCTGACAAATCAGGTCATGGCAACCAGGGGGCCTTGGTAGGGGCAATATTGCCATACCATAGGTAGTAATTGGGATCTGCTGCTCCTCAACAGGCATGATACCCATACCCTTTTGGATCCTAGGAGTATTCTCTTCTGAGCTAGTCATTGCAAAGGATACCGCAGCCTTCAGGCTAGTCATAAGAGGATGCTTCTGCCACTTTTTCAGCCTCCTACAACCTGTTGGGAGCCTTCTGTCATTTCAGAAATCAAGAGAAGTTCTTCCCCCTCTTACCCTGATGGCATTAGGGTATGCAGTGCTTCACTTATGCACTGAAGTCTTATATCCCTGTGTTTCTGATACAAATCCAGAACAAATGAGAAAATCCTAACTCCTTTATCACAGAATAAAGGAGTATGATGATAAATTGCTCAGCTGTGGCATACTGAAAGTGTTGCAGAATCAGAACTCACAAACCAGACTGCAAGTTTCAAATTTAAATGAGGCTTCAAGTGGAGTTCAGGCAGCACCACCAGCAACCACTGTTCACTTCCAAGTCCTACTATGGACATCATCTTTTAACACGTCTTATCTGACTGGGGGTCTTTTATTCTGGAGCAAGGAAAGCAAGCACTAAGGCAATCCTACAGTTGCTTTAAATTTTATTAATATATTAGTAAAATGTAACTCAGCATATTTTAGGTTCTGTCTTTGAAACCTTCATGTTCATGCTGAAAATGTCTCTATTCTCTTCAGAGGCATTTAAAATGTTCAGGCTACCTTTTAAAAAAAAAAAATTAATAAAATATGTCTTCTTTTAATTCTTTCAACTCCACTAATTTTTGCTGTGTGTTCCAGTCCAGACTGCTTCTCAGGAAGAGTAGTAAATAGATTATATGACAAGATCATTTAAAAGGTCAAGACACTGTTCCTATTCAGAGAAAATATTTTATTAGTGGCAGTGAGGAAGCTGTGGGAGACAATCCTCATCTTCCTTCAGCATTACCAATAAAAGTCACATTCCACAAGGAGGAAAAAGTGGTACAGTTATATTCTCTTGAAGTGTATGTAATTTCAGCTCTGCAAAACAAAAGCTGTGTTATTTCTCTCCCTCCTCTCTCCCTTGCCACCTTCCCTCTGTCCCGTCAGCCATGCTTTCCTCCTTCCCTTCTTCCTTCCTTCTTTCTCTCACTCTTTTCCTCTCTCCCATTGTGTCTCTTCAGTTTATAGAGTTTACAACTTCTTACAGCTTCTTAAGTGTTGAATCTCCTGATATGTAAATTCCTTATGCTATTTATGGAATTTACAGGCTCTTCAATCTTAAAGCTAGAGAAGCAGAACTTGTAAATTTTCATAAACTAGTGGGTATATATTTCCCCATCCATATTTAGATGTGCATTTATGCAGTTTAGGTATTTTCTGAAATCACATAAGGGAGAAGCACAGAAATCTGTCTGAAGTCTTCCATGTTTTGATTACTTGATCACTGTAAATAAAATCAGGTTGTAGATGAGATCCAATATAGCTCCCAGTCTTAAAATTTTTGTACTTTATAACTTTCTCACAGTAACATTACCTCTTAGATGCAGTAATTAATTTCTTTTTGGGAAAATTATGTCATATAGACACCTGTGAGAGACTTTTACAGAGGAAAAAGATGCATCATCTTAGCTGATGATCACTCTATAGCTGACTAGTTAGTACCTGTCCTAAATTTCTTGAGACATAGAAGACATTTCTCCTAACATTTCCTAGGTGGATAAATGCTTTTGTTTTCTTGCCTGATTTTTTTCTTACTTTAATATAAATTATTTACTTCCTCTTACTGAGCTGGTTTTTGCTTTGGTATTGTTTTTTTTGTTTAGTTTGGTTTGGTTTGGTTTTTCCTTTCCCTCAGCATTACTTTGTATCTAAAAGGAACTGGTTAGGAGGGGGTGTCAAATACCTTATTTCTGAGATAATTATTAAAACAAAGCCATCAATTCTTCCAGTGGAAATTTGGTTTGATCATTGAAAACAGCTGCTCCAAAGAAAGAGAAAATATGTCAGTTTCAGTTTCCCTCTCATCAGTTTGAAAGTATGATTATGGTAGAAAAATAAGGGAAAACATATTTTCTTTTACTGATGGAGTTCAGTCCACAATGTATCTGTTACATTTATTAAAATTCTATTTTACTTCTCTAGAGTCAGACACAGAAGATAATTGATAAGCAAAAACAGATTAATCTCAGTTCCATGCAGGGAAAGATGGATTACTTTTATTAGTAAAAGAGCTATTGCCTGATTTTTTTCTATTGCAACTATTTTAAGTATAGATCTCCCTGCATTTCTTGATTTCAGTGTGCGTCTACAGGGACTTAATGCTTTAACTGTACTAATCAAATCTGAACTTCAGCAGCTGAACGAAATGAGGCTGACTCAGTTAATTTCCAAGTCTGGAAGTCCAACAGGGGACTGTTGGATGTAAGATGGAGATTAGATGGCCTAATTGTTACCTATTAACCTTGACTAATACTTTACAGTAAAATCACAAATATACATTATAGTAGCTTTTCTTCTCCCTGTCCTTGCAGTCTGAAATATAGATGCAGTCTAAATCCCATTGACTTTCAGTACAATTTATTCTCCTGAGTTCATTATGTTTTGCTGACCTGAGCTAGGCACTTCTATAAGAAAACTTTTTTTTTTTTAAAAAACAACTTTGAAAAGAACAGGGGAAGTAAGAATAAAACTTCATGTATTTAAAGTATAGAATCTATTTCACAGGAGACAAACTAGATGGAGTATCAACATATGGTGAAAGAGTTCAGAATAGATGAAAATTTCTCCTTTTTAGACAAATACCAGATCAGCCTCTGCTATTAGGCAAAGCTATCAGATCCTTCTGACCTCTGCCTCTTGGAAAAAAAAGTACAACACATTCAACATGAAAAAAAAAAATCTAACGAGGAATAATGGGGAAATAATTATAGTCAATTCTATTTTCACAAAATTAGAAAGCTCTGAGTCTGTGTAAAGACAAAAGAAAGGGTTGACTGCAACCTGTATAAGGGATGGAAAACTAGATAACCAGCTGGCAGTCAGAAAGGATAGAAATCACTTCTCTGATGCCGCACTATTTTTAGAGCAGTAATGTTTAACTGGTTATAAATACTGCCAGAGAAATCATACAGGGGCTAACTGCATAAAAAGCTAACTTTGCCCCAGTTAGACAGGTTTTTAGAAACAAATCATTGTTATGTTAGTACTCTAATCCTGTCTTAGTTTGCTATTTCATATATGTATGTATACACACCTGCCAATATTTCTGTGAGTACCTATAGAAATCTTCAAAGCAAGAATTCAACAAAATCAGATTGTACAGACTTGAGATGCCTTCATCTCTTCCAGTAAGATGTTTTGTAATTATCTGTGTTCTACATTTCTCTGCATCATAAGTCCTTGGTGTTTTGTAAGAATCTCAGTTTCTTACAAAAATATGACACATAATAGCTGTTTAATTTTAATTTTTCCTCATAATTCCATTCATTGTTTTGATTACATTCTTATTCTTAAGTGAGCATTTTTATGTTCTTAAGATACAGCAGTAATAATAGTTTCTGATATGTTTAATCCAAACCACTCTATGATTCTGTGGTGAAAATGTAGAAAATTTAATGTTTATTTTTTATTAAAAACCCCAGTGGTTTAGAGAATTGTTAAAAGCATCAAAAATCTGGGGACAGGCAAGGTGCTAAACTTCCACAAATAATTTCTGTCAATGAGTCTGGTCCATATTCTTTTAATTCACTCGCATTAATATTACAAATAAAGCTAGGACATATTCTTTCTGTAACTCTAAAGCTACCTGGACAATACTAGCACATTTTAAAGAAACTATTTTTCCTTTAAGCAAATTTTAAAGAGAAAATATAAGCATATAACTACATTAGCCTCCCATACTGCAATAACATACTTGTTTTCAAGTCCAAGAAGAGGAATAAAACATGCTAAATTTTAAACATGAGTTTTAATTGCATATTGAAATTATTTGCCCTGACAGAAAATCTATAATCAGAGTGGACACTTCCTCAGTGGAATTTTCAATTCCTTTTCTTCCCCAAGAAATAAATTCACTAAAATATCTGTTGTGGGATCTTTGAGTAGATGGTTTAATAGGGTTTGGCAGCAATTCAATAGCTATATCTGGAAGGCCTGTTGTTTGAAATTATTTCTTGGTGTGTGACAAGAGATTAATTTAAAATTAATTTGAGAGGACAAAACTCAGTCCCACCTCAAGAGCTGAATTACTTCTCTTACTGTATTTCCTCCATAATTGCAGGTAGTCCATCAACATCTAAGTCAATGTCAATAGCAAGGTCAGAATAGTCACTGAAGTGTTTCAAGTGGTTCCCAGTTGACAATACTGTAGAAAACATAAAATAAAGATACAAAAAATAGAAAAAGACAATGTGAAAATTAGGAAGAAAAATAAAGCACTAAAAGTTACAAAATTATTAGTTTCTACAAGCTGTCTCTCAGGCTTATATTCAAGTGGAAAACAAGAAAAAGGAAATTAAATGGGTTTCTCCATTTAAAGTTATCAAAACAAAGCTGTATGTTTTTGGTACACTATACTCTGCATATCTCTTAAGTTCTGAAGTTTCAGCCTTTTCTCTGAAATTTTGCTTGCTTCACTTTGAGGAATTTTGAAAGAATAAGAACCCTTTTAAATATCTCCATAGACACTCTGACAACTGATAAAAATATACTCATCAATCTCAGAATGAAAATTTCAGGAGAATCAGTGGCAGAAATGTAGTTCTGAATGGATAGTGTTGAAGAAACAGAAGCAATATTTATTTACCCTCTTACCTACTGCTGATTTGAATGTGCAGGAGATTCTAATACTTGAGTTGTTATAAAAATTATTAAATTCAGAATGTAATACAATGGCAAAAGAATTTTTCATGTATAAATCTAGAGAAATTTTATAATTTATCAATTTTTTTTTCCATTTAATCTTTCTTTCTAAGGAAACTTGGGCTCCAATCTCCAAGAATTCTAGCTCCTTTAACTCTTAGCCTTTCTCATCATCCCATCTGGTTACAGCTTGGTCCTGAGTTCTTCCCTTTTGTTAGGAGTGATTTACTTCCATTAAAAATTCATGTAGTAAATGAAGGGAGCACCTTCTTTTTCCCACTAAGAAATTATTCATTTGCTATGTGTCATGGTTTAGGGCAAATTTTGGGAGTAAACTTCTGAAGTATTTTTCTAGAAAACAAGTTCAAGCAGCCCCTCCCCCAACTGGTTCAGGAGGTAAAACCTCCTTCAAGAAAAGTGGAAAAAACCTATTTATTTAACAAGAAAAGTACTTACAAACATGAAAAAATGAATAATATTAAACAATGGAACCTCTCGTTTTTCTGGAGATGGTAAATTCAGAGAGAGTCGTTGTCGTGGCTGTAGCTGGGCTCTCTCATCTGTCCCTCCGGTGCTGGGAAATGCCGCGTCCCAGGCCCCAGTGGGGCACATGTGTGAGCTCCCAGTTTCATCTGGGTTTTCAGTCCACAGCAGGGCCAATCAGTTCCAAGGGAATGAAAAACCATAGTCTGGGGAACTTCTTTGCCTCAGCTAGCTAAAAAAAAAACCCTAACTAAAAGCCAAGGAGAGCTCTGTCCCTTGCTCACCAGCCGCTCTGGCGCTGGGAAATGCTGCATCCCAGGCCCTGGTGGGCCACAGGTGTGAGTTCCTGTTTTTTTTCAGTCCACAGCAGGGCTGATCAGTTCCAAGAGAATGAAAACCACAGTCTGGAGAACTTCTCTGCCTCAGCTAGCTAAGAAGAGAACCTAACTAAAAGCCAAGGAGAGCTCAGTCCCGCTGTCCATGCTGCACACAGCACAGCCCGTGAGCAGGATGTGCAGGAGCAAGGGCAGTGTGTGCAAACAAATTGTGGCTTCTTCTCCCCATTTCACTCTCAGAACATTCTAATGTGCAAAACTTAATATCCAGCATAAGCAGAGCAGATAACTGGGAATACAGGCATCATAAAGTCACCTGAGGACACAATGCATGTCTAAGAGGTTTGTCCAGTCTCTCTTGACTGGTTTTGGCTCTGACTTTTCAGTCCTAAGAGAACAACAGACAGAACCAAAGAACTAAGCAACAGCAGCTGACTGTAGTTCCCTGAACTCATTGCTGAGTAGGCTGTCTTGTAGGGGTGCTCTAAGAGATGAAGAAGTTGTAGTTGAAATTGTTTCTGAGGAAAAGTGTGATTGCCCTATAAAGCTGTTAATTGTAGGCTTGTCCTAAATAATCAACAAAAATAAAATGCTGCAAATAAATACATCTGTTTGAGATTAGTTACTTTAGTGCATTTATCAGTTCCTTATATACCATACAGCTGCAGAAAAATACATGTCTTCTAAATAAAAAAGAGATTACTGTGATTTAGGATGGTGGACTTGCAATTTACTGTGACTGCAGTGTGGCACAAACAACTTAGACTTAATTTTCAGGGCTTTGTATTTGCAAAATAAGCAATATTCATACTTTAAAGAATGGAAAATGAGTAGCATTGATCTCTGTGGAAGTAAGGGAGGTACTGCCAGGATTGATTCATTGCTCTCCTTCCATGGAGAAGTGGAATAGAAAATAAATTGGGAAATGGTAAAGATGGAAAATTACTTTTATTATTATATATTACTATTATTAATTATAATAATTAAAATTATTAAAATTTTACAATATATTTTATTTTATTGTAAAATGTGAATTACATGATGTTTTAATTATATTTGGTATGCGTGGCCTACTGAAATATGTGCACCTGTGATAAACAGATGTTTGGAAAACTGACCAATATTGGTCACCATATGCATCGGTTTAGCAACAAAAAGAGTATCTTGCATTTTCCCTTAACAGATTCACAATCAAAGCAATATATTTTCTTTTACTTATAGGACAAAATGTAGGAACAAAGATTTTGTTTCATAACTTTTTTTTGGCACTTAAAGAAGAATGCTTTTCTACCTCAGAAGAGATACATCAGCTGCACACATTCAGGGAGGAAAAGTAGCCTATCCCTATTTCATTTCTTTTTTCCACTGTAAATTCAAAAAAACCAGAAGACATTGTCTCACTTGAGACAATACACTCCACTTGTGAGTAGTATTTAAAAATATACAAGGACCTATAGCTACTTTAACCCAACAATAGAACTTTGTACATATGTAGTTATATCTGCATCCCCAGTCATAAAACTTCTGACAGCTTCATCTCCTCCAATAGAATGGTTTCTCCAGGCCAGATGTTGCAGAAACAGATGAAAGGCTATTCCTGAGGATTTCTTTACAAGTCCCATTTTATTTCCTTGTAAGTTGCAGAATTAAAAGAAAGAGTGTGGCAAAATAGCAGGATCACTCAGCAATACTGCAGTCATGGTGGATTTTACAGGACCTCATAAACAGACTGAGAAAACTTGTGGTAACTCCCAGGCCTCTGTAAGATTTGACGGTTGTTGGTCATCTGCTGCGTCATCTATTTTTATGGCTGATTCACCACAGTAATTTCTGAAAAAATCTGGTGAAATATGATGGAAATGCATAGATGTACTCAATGCTGAGAAACTGGTCAACATTAGAAAATTTTAATACAACTAGCTGAAAGAGTGAGATTGTCATCAGTGTGTTCAGATATATGCAAAATGATTAAGGTTAAGGTTTTAAATTTATAAAAGGCATTTAAAAACTGATGGATATTCAGATTTTTTACACTATATATTTTACACTATATTTTGCACTATATATAAAATCTATATTTTCCCATCAACAGTTATGTCTGATAAAATAGATGAACATCATATGTCTGATGAATACATGCACATCCTTTTTAAATTCATATTAAATGACATGTCTACTACTGTGATCTACATCCCCTTCAATTCTTTGATGATTTATTCACTGGCCATGAATTCACTGATATATCCAACCAATAACAGGACTTTTATTACTTTCTTGAGCAGAGAGAATTATTTTGAATTAATTTAGAAGCTTAAGATATTTATTTTAAACCTTTATGATGGGAAAATGTATAAATGTAATCAGCAAGTTTAAATGAGCTTTATTGATCATTAGAAAGCTTTTCTGCTACTTGATGTCATCTGTAAATATGGAAGGAAGCTTAGGATATAGGTTTCCCTGTTCACATATTGAATCAGTTAAGATTATTTATATCAATCAACATTAACTACTCTCTGTGAATAATGAAGTCTGAGCTGATGTCAGAAGTTGTACTTATCTCTGGGCCCTATTTTCAACTGCTGAATTTGGCCGAGACACAGCAAAGTCAAGAGTTGCCAGAAAATAATCTGACCCACTAGTCTTCAAGACCAAATTACTTTTTTAAATATATAGAAACATTTGAATAAAACCTTATAAAACAACATGCATCTTCCTCTAAAGTTACACAGGGACTCTCTGAAAACTGAATAACCAGACTCAGCATACTTCTTGAAGGAAGAAATAATTATTTACAATTAGAAGACAAAAATAAAGGGGAAATAGGGTAAATATTTTATCTTGTTTAAAGAGTATATCTTAGGTAAAGTTCTGTGATCTAACTTCTTTCCTAATTCTGCAGCTTACATACACATGAACTTTTGCAATAAGTCCAGGTTTTTCTTTTCTGTGAGAAAGTCTAGCCCTTAATGCTGTGATCTGCCATTGAAATTTAGATGTGTTTCAAACAGATATTGTATTTTAAGTCACAAAACTTCTATACGTATTTGGAAACAGCATTAAGATAGGAATTAAAAGAATATTCTGGGTTTTCCCATTCAGTTTCCTCTCTCATCTCAGGCAATCAAATGAGTTTCACTTTTTCTTGGTATGTTTAGGTAAAATATGGGGATAATAAAACTTAGTAGTCTTAGTTGACTGATTCCAGGATTAAACATTGGTTTAATCACATAGTTCTTTAATCACATGATTCTGGAAGCATTATTAAAATAAGGGTAGCTTTCTATGAAAAATAATTGCTTCTAAGTAGGAAAAAAATTGAATCTGAATGTGGAAAAGCTTGTTAAGTAAAAAGAAGCCTCAGAGATAGTACTGATCCCTAGATCAGTAAAAATCATCAAGATTTCTAATGGTTCTGTACAAACACGTGCTATTTCTGTAAAAACCAACTACAGCTAAGAACCAGCTACTTAACCTTTCCATACCTGGCCCACAAATGTTGTGTGATGACAGAAAACTCTGTGAGGCAGCAGAAGATCTTTTTCAAGTTGTCCTTAGGTTGTCAGTGCCTGAATCAAAGGATTAGTCCCTGCACTTGGACTGTCCCTTATTATGCACTTTACATTATTCAATTACTGGAATAAAAAGTTGTCTTCCAAGAAGACCTGAGTGCAAAGTGAATCAGTGAATTCTCAGATGGGCATTTTATTTACTGGCCTGTTAATTAGCCAGTTTTCCATTCATTTTCATTCTGGGCCATAAATATTGCATCATGTGCTACAAACAGCACTTCAGCAAGATAACCCTGATGTGTGGTGAGTAGGACCACTAAAATCTGTGTCTAATTTCCCTCAGGCTGCAACAGTCTGGAATCCAGGTTATCTCCTCCTGTACCATGAACATGATCAATGAAGCTATTCTGCCAAAAAAAAAAAAAAATAGGTAATATCATCTGGCTGATTTGAATGAGAAACTCTGTTAAGCTCTCTTTGGGACTCCATCCTCTGAGTCCTGAGGAGAATGAAATTATGTAATATATATATCCTTAAGATGCCAAAATTTCCGAAAACTACTCTGAACATCTGCCATGGGTAGGAGCTTTTCTGCTCCTTTACCCCTTTCCTGCCATAGGTACTTTCCACTCAAAATTCTTTGTATTCTTTATGTAAATGTTAGAATAGTACATGGCTGTGTCAGCTAACTGTACAAGAAAACAGCTTAAATCCTCTATTTGACTTGACATCTCTTTAGATCTGGCAAACTCAAACTTGCAAATATAAAAGAGGAAATTGGAACTAATAAGCAGCTAGGTAAGGTTTAATTTGTTTTAGCCTTAATGATTTAAATATTTAGGAAGCAGTATTAATGTTCCTATCTGTTACCTCCTCCTTGGTTTCTGATGTTTATTAGGTACTCTTAAGCAATAGGCCTCAAGATTTTAATGTTTTTTCTGTTTCCAACTATTATGCTGGTAAAGAATTGGCCCTCTAAATACTGAGCTACAAGGATTCTAATTTCCTTACCTACCAAACACTGATCTTTTAGATCCATGAACACATTAGCTCCATGGACACAGAGTACATGGTCCACAGACTGCAGAAAAGCACTAGTCTAAAAGCTCAGTTCCTTTCTTGAAAGGATGAAGTAATGAAACATAAAGGCTATAATGGATTTATTAAATTCATACAGAAATGGCTCAGATGTACCATATTAAGCCTGCCTGTAGTGCTATGTACTTGATGTATTAGGATTTTTTTTTAAAGATTTTAATATTGTAGCTGAAAGCTTAAAAGAAAATTCAGTTAATGTTGCCACTATGAACTCAGCCTGTATGGGGTGCTCACAAAATTATTTCTTCCATTAAAAGATATTACTCTGGAAGGTAGGAATAGCCTGAGGAAGGCTAAACTATTACTGTAACACACTGCATTTTTAAATTCACTTTATTTTATATCAAATCTGTATGCTAGGTCCTATTACAGTCTCATGAGCATGAGCTACTGATAATTCACCATTATTTTCCCAGATGTTTGGATTGATGCTTTAATCTGAAACTTCTTAATATACTGGTCTTAAAACTTCTTTTAAATTACTGACATTTCCAAGCATCAGAGATATACAAATTTCACAGTTAGTTTCAAGAATTTTTTTTTTTTGTTGGTTGGTTGGTTGGGTGGGTGTTTTGGTTCTGTTTGGTTTAATTTTTTGTTTTTTCTTTACAGGAAAATGCTTTTTATCCATATTGGTACTCCTAATCTTTTTCAAACATTTTGAAAACTATTGGTTTGTTGGATAAAAAATTAAAATAAATTTATTGTATTCTCTGTCTGCAGAAAATTTCTCCTTTTCACTATTTTTATTCCTGACAGGTTCAAGCACAGAAACAGTGTATGGGAAGCAATGGGGCATAGCTCAAATCTGGGATGAAAAGTAACAAATCAGAAGTGAATATTGCTTGAAGTCAGTTCCTGTTGTGCTCATTTTTCCTGGATGTGCAAGGAAAGCTGACAGGCAGAATTGCATACCTCGCAGATCACTGTGTGAACCTTGATGAGATGGACATGTTACTGGCTTACCACATTTTATTTGCCCTAACATGGGAGGTACACAGTAGCTGTAGGGTCCCAGGTAAATGGCATTTCATCCAGCATTCTTCATTTAAGCAGATTCCTAGGGATAGATGATTGATTTGGCAAAGCAGCATCAAACAATGACATTTTATGCCAGGTTACAGGTCCATAGCAACCATTCACTGATACATGTTAGTTGCAATACTGTATTGCATATTTTGTGGAATTTATTGTCTCCCCCTTCATTTTTAGTAAAGATATATCAACAGTCCCTCTATTTTATGCAGCCACAGTATCATTAGCAATACTTGCATGAAGCTGGAAAGTAAATTATTGTCTTTTCCTTTGTGGAAATCCTTTGAGAACAGAACAAAGCATGACAACCTGTGCACCATCTGCTTTATGTTTCACAAAAATCAGGAAGGTTGTCAAATAGTTCACTCCCTTTGCAGTAGTTGCATGTAAGAATATTATGTTTGTATGCCAAAAAAGCAGATAAAAATTTCAGAGGCTAATGAACACTTTTTTGATTATTAGATATTTGGATAGAAGAAATAATAGATATATGATTCCTAAGAAGACATCAGCATTCAAACTCTATTCAAGTTAATTATGCATTTTGTATGGGTAAGCATTTTAATTTCAGAATTAGTGAGAAGTCAAACACCCCATGAAGCAGGTATTAAGAGCTATGTGAAGCACTGAAACATCTGTGTGCTGATTTTGGGTAGTATAAATCAAGCTGTAGCCTTTGGAATGCTAATTTATTAATGGAAAATAGAAACCAAGAGAGTTAAAACTGTTTAAAGTAATTATGAATTGTAATCACAGTAAAAGCTCGAGTCATGTAGATCTGTTGCACTTGCTTAGCTTTAATCCCCCTGGTGTCAATGAGACTATTCAAATGCTTAACATGAAGCATGAACAGGGCAATAAATCAATTTGTTTATATTAACATATGAAAAACCCAAGGTATTTCACCAAATCCATCCAAATATAAGGCAAGTCTAAGACTACCAATACTGTAGTTTACCTGTCTTATACAAAAGTACTTTTTCCCATATTTAGGAGTGAGAGGCACAGACTGAAAATCACAAAATGTAGTCATTTCTGTTGAGTTTGCATAGCTTCTTTAGTACACATTGTCTTCACCTGCATAACACTTAAGTGACTTTTAATTCCAAATATGCCACAGACATAGTCCAGAACTAAGAAGATAAAGGAATTTGTTCTGTGGTGTCATATCAATTTGCAATATCAGGCTTCTGGCTCTTGGTTTGCTACATGGGTGTTCTCGTTGCAGTCAAATGAAGAATTTTAGAACCAGCATTAATTTGGAAGTTAGTCCTCACTAAAAAAAAAAAAAAAGAATTAAAAAATTTTAATTGATGCTCTTTCATTTAGTTGCTTCCTGGCTTTTGTGCCATCACTACTAATCATTGTATCCTTGCTTGATTTGCATTAGACGTTGATCTTTTGGAATGTTTCTTTCAAATGCCAAGTGCGATGAGCTGCAATTTACATAGTATTTATGTAGTATTATGTAGGAAAAATGCAATGCAAATAATACATGATGGGGGGAGGGGGGAAGAGAAACAAAAATAACCAAGGTTAATTTTACATTAGAGAAGAGATTCTATAGTGAAACTGAAATATTTTAGCAAAGGAAAACTTAGAAAAATATGATTGAAGGTAAAAATCGCTTTAGGGGGTATGTACGTTATCAGTAATTTATAATAAATTATTTATATGATGATGAGGCTAATTTTATATCACTTGGAGTCTGAATATCAAATTTACATAAGGTCTTTAAATATGTTCTGTAGCTTAGAAAAATCTTTGCTCTTTTGACTATTTTGAAATTCCATAGTGAAAGGTCAGTCAAAATGGTTGTGTTGGTTTCTACTGGCCTTAAAGATGTAAGTAATCTACAAAGTCCTCTTAAAAATAACAAGCCCCTGTCTGTCAAAATTTTAAATCTCTTTCATTGCCAGGTACTAAAGGCTTTCAATCTTTTAAGCACAAAGTGACTATCTTGGAGAATATAAAATATTATAGTTTATTACAACAAGAAAAGGTAAAACTTAAGGATTACATTTATGTTGAATTACAAATTTTCTTATTGTTGTCCATTCTAATTGCTGATCAACAGCATTGATATGCTTCTTGTTTTCTTTAAAATATCATTCAAATGAAATAAGAACAGGTAGTCCTTTCATATATTTTTCTGTCCATTCATTTTAGGCACCTAAAAAAGATCCCAAATATTAGTGCAATATGATTCTTTATCAGGTCTGTGCTAAAGCAAAAAAGCTTTTTTGTCCTTGTGTACAACCTCATTGAAACTACAGGTTCCTTTCACCTCTATAGGTACAAAAGAAAGTCACATCACATTGCCTTGCATGAGCATCCACTGAGAATCCAGAAGCATGGGAATAAAAGTTCATATAGTTTCACTCCTATGTCATCAGCATGTAGTTAAATAAAAGGAAATTTTAAAAAAATTGCAGTGACAGCATAGACCTTTGGGATAGATGTGCTCTATATGCACCTTTATATACACCTGACATTTGTTATTTCAAATGGGTATCTATCGTACCTTTCAGTAGAAAGATTTAATATAAAACAGAAGAGAAAATATAGTTTGAATTACAATTACTTCTACATACCATCTATTTTAGAAATTCAAGACAAGTAAGAAGAAGCAACTATTAACAGTAGAAGATGCTTTGGAAATGACACACATGCACACAAAGAATAATTAAATTGACAGCACTCACTTATTTGTATCAGGAGCAGGGTCACATCTTTGACTTTGAAAATTAAAAAAAAATACTAGAAATGAGACAAAGCAGGACTTCTCAGATTTTGAAGTTCATTATTTTGTTTTCATGCCAATTATGTAAAATGATGATTGTGTGATGTAGATCATACCAATTTATGAATTCAAATGTGAGCGGGTTTTACAATCCATCTGTCTTCTAGCTCTGCACAAAACTTATTCCACCCTGATGATAATTATTTTGATTATCTGACTTTCATATTTACAAGAGTTCACACATTATTTAATAGCTAAAGAAATCTAAAATCTCCCTTATTCTTTCAAACTTGCAAGAAAAGATGTTCAGGACACATTTGTTAGAAGTTCTTTATCTCAGGTATATCTACAAGGTTTCTTTTTTACATCCAGGCCATTAAGTTTTCTAAATTGCTCATGAGTACTGAATATACTTAAATCAAGTAATTTTAAAACATGCTCTTATTATGCACTTTATTCTTGAAAGGATATTCTAAACAAACTCATAAACTGCAGTAAACCTTTTGAAACTGCTCAGCTCTCAGCTCTTCCATTAGTGTTACTGTCAAATATATAAAATGAAAACCACAAAAATCCCTTCTGTTGCTGTATCAGGTGTCAGATATTGTCCTGCTAGTTAATCTCTACAAGTAAGAGGGAAGCTTAATAAAACTATAGCTAAAATCCTTTGACATGAATCCTGCTCTTATGTGTGGATTATAATGTAATCCCATTATGACCTTTCAATATCCTTTATCTATCATGAAAAGCGATGTCTTAAAAGCTTCTTATTTTTGAACCATAGTATACATGGGTTTGTCCTATTGTTAAAGAATGTTAAAGAATACCTCTAAATGTGTTGAAATAGAGGAGTTTCTGAGCCAAGATCTTTTATTCAAACTATTTGCAGTCTTTAGTTAGGAAAACATTTTGATTGGCATTTTAAAATAAGTATGGCTACATCTGCTTGAAGGATCTCTCAGGTTTTTACAGTGTAGCGCTCAGTGTTTGGTGATCTTGGCTGAGCAAAATGTTAGTCAACAGCCTGACTGGCTCAGGGTGCAGAAACATCTTGAGTACTGTTCACATATTTCCAGGATCCCTTTCCCTATTTCTGTCAGGATATTTCTCCCACTTTCTCTTGAGAGCCACTCCCTTCCCTCTGTCATTTTGCACAAGTAGAGACACTGTGATATGCTGCTACATTTTTCCATGGAAAAAATCTCCACAAATCCTTGGGAGTACATGCAGGCATAATAAATAAAAATAAGGCATTGTTTTTATTTAGTTTCAGTACCTTTTTGCACTAAACCTCTTTTATGCTACTCGCAAGTAGGGAAATGCAGGCAACATCTCTGGAATCTGTATTGGATTTTACAATTTTTCATGAGTGCCATCAGGCAGGGGTAAACGATTATATAAAAGGATGGTGTAATAGAAGCATGAAAGTTATAGTTTTCCTGCAAAATTGACATCCTAGTTTTTGGCCCTTACTTCATTCTGCCATATTCTTGGTTATGCTATAGAGAACTCAATGATAATATTAACCAAAATGTACAATTCACTCTTACATTTAGTAATTATTTTATATTTCTCAAATCTTTCAATATGGCATGTGAACAAAATAAAAATTTATATTTTCAAATGAAAGTTTCTTAGAATAGTGAATGATAATAAGAAAACCTGTACAACAGAAATTCAACTTCTGATAATTACGATGACTGTTGTCTGTCACTGCCTGAACTAAGAACCAAGTATCTATTATCTATTACCCAACCCAAATAAAATTTGAAGATACTGTCAACTCCTTCAAGGCTTTTCAGTCATTACTGTTTTCCAAATGCACTGAAAACACGGGGCTTTTTCCCTTTGAATTTAGAAACAGATTACTTTTAGGAAAAAGATGAGGTTTCTGTGATGAGATTTTTCTAAACCCACAGAATGATCAAGGAAAACTTAGAAGATGCAAGGTGATTCATATTATTTTTCACAACACAGCTTAAATTCTTCAAAGGATAATGGAAGTTGAGTCAAAATTTTCATCAAGATTTTAGAAGATTTACAAAAAAAATTACAATAGCTAGCCCCTAATGAAAATATTAAAAAGCACATGACCTTTCCTGATAAAACCTTCTCATGGCAAGGCCATCATGCAGAATATATTGTGGTAAGTTCTTTTTATTTTCTTTGTATAATATATTTTTGATATTAGAACACACCAAAAATAAAATTAAGGAAGAAGAAATGTATGGTAAGAGCTAAATGAAACATATGCTCAAAGGCCAAAGACAGGCTGTATACAAAATACATCATTATGAAAGGCAATTTAGTCTCAAGAAGTCTGAGAGGAATCCTAACTCTTTACAAGTAATCCAATACAACTATACCTCTACCCTGAAATATGTAATTTCTCAAGGATATCTGGTGTTTGCTAAAATGTTTCTGAGTTTCTGAACATATAGATTCTTTTCTAAGTTATTGCCTCTGAACTTTGACCCCCAGTTTGGTTCCAGACACCCAATTACACTTGTAGAATATTCTGTCCAGGTTTGAAAAAATGCTAGAAAATTGCCTACCATTTTTTTAAATTATAGGACATGAAATGGAATAAGTGTGCAAATAAGACATACTTCATATGCCTAGTACCAATTTCAATGATGATTCATTTTCTACACAACCTTCATTTGTTTTATGCTGCCTGTCAGCCTGCAGCAAGATCATGGCAGTCAGTGTAGAAATATCAGAGTTTAGTCAAGCAAAACAATTATCCTTTGCTTTTTCAAACTGGTGAAGTTACAATAATAAGCTGGGGGGAAACTGATAATGAGATTTGTAAAGGATTTAGTTTTGTTCTTCTTTATTGGGTTTTCTTAGTATGTTCTTTAGAAAGGACTTTGCTTCTTTTCTGCTATAGCCTGGGTACTCAAATATAAATATACACTCTCCCTCTGCCCAGAGAGAGAAGTCAAGGAAAAAAGGAGACAAGGAAGAGAGTTACGGAGTCTTTACTATTCCCTGTCCTTTGTGTCAGGAAGAAAGGAAAGAAAATAAGAAGATTGGAAGACAGCCCTTTTTTTACATTCCTGCCACATGGATTTGCAGGCTCCAGTTGTTGACCCTTACCGGAGCTGGAACTAATGACTGTACTCCTCTAGCTGCTACTCTTCTGCCTTATCATCCTAAGAGTGCAATGGTCTCAATGGTCTTTTGGGAAACTCTTCACACAGTTCTTCTCACTGAGATGAAGGAGAGAAAAAAATTCACCAGACTGGAAGTATTCGAGGCTCATACATGACCTTGGGAAGGGGAACTAGTAGGACACTCAATGCAGATCCTTATATTGACTGTCTTTTGGCTGGCAGAGATTTAAAACTGAAGAAAACACTGACTTTGTTCCTGTTGTCACCTATCAGGGAGTAATTTGGTCAGCAATTGTAGTTATGGATTCATCTCCTGAGCAAGGCTGAGAGCACTTTCATGCACTATGTCAGCTCCATCAGCTACTGCCCTTCTTTCTGGAAGAGTGTGAAGCTGTTCCAAGGTTCCACCTTCTGCCAGTCCTCAAAATATACAAAGTTCATAAGTAGTCTCCTTCAGCTTGAAGAGGGATGCCATATGTCAGAATAAAGCTTGGTTTAATCAGCCAGCACAATTCAAGTTGCATGGTTCCATGCACCAGCTGGGTGAAAACAGTAATATTTGCAGGTATGTGTTGAAAAGAAGTCACTCTTCCCATTAAAAAAATCAAAATAAAACAACAAAACAATCAAACAAAAAAAACCCCAAAACCAAAAAAGAACCCAGATAAAATGATAATTTATTTAACGAATTATAGTTTTACAATTTGCAAATATAAAAGTGACATCTTTGACTCCTGTCATTACTTCCAGTGCCAAGACAGATGTGTCAAATGTCAGTGAGGTGAAATAAACTTTCTTGTATCAAGTGTTGCCCTTTTTCTTGTGGTGTTTAGTAGCACATTGAGCATAATTTCTCATGATAGCTGTAACCTTCCACTCAATTTTCTATTCTTACAGCAAGAAGAGAATAAAATATGTGCCAGATGAGAATATATTATGGAATCATTATCATTGTGGTGTAACAAGTTACTTTGTGTGAAAAGCAGAAAATATCTTACATGGAGTCTGTTGGGGATTATTCCTGCTTATATCTGCAAAACAGTAGAAAATGTATATCTAATATCAGGTAATTACCTTTGAGTGGATGACTGAACTAATCCCACTGTCTTCTGAACTTCTGAGTTTCCAATTAAAAAAATAGGCTTACTATGTCCTCCAGATATTATTTCAGAAAATACAGCTCATTGAAGGGTCTATAAAATATGACCTATTAAAGATACTGAAACGGTAGGGTTCCTGTACTCCAGAGAAGCCTGAAAGGACATTTGTTAACAACCTTCAAATATGTAAAAAGTTTTTTCAAAGAGGAAAGTTGTAAACTGCTTCCCTATGGGGTTTTTTTTTTTTTTTTTTTGGATAGTGCAAAGACTAATTAGATAAATTGCAGCAGGGGAGATTTAGCTTTGATATTGGAAACAACAGTTTAATGATGTTCAAATACTGAAATAAATCACATAAGAAAACAGAAGAATTTTCATCATTGGACATTTTTAAGAGCAATTCTCTCATTCATCCGGAAATGTTTGATTATATTTGACAGTTGATCAGCAATAAAGTATGAGATTGACAATCTTTAGAGCCAGAGATCAAGTCAGAGATCTTTAGGAACATCTTCCAGCCTTATTTTCTATTAGCCAAGATTAATTATAAATCCAAAGTTATATGTTGTGGTAGATACATAATATAGAAGTCTGTAGATTCCTTAAGTTTCTCCATTTTTCACTTGTAATTTCCTTAAAAACTAAGGAACTCCAGTTTGGACCAGCAACAAGAATTACACTGGGACCCTACCTTAATCTGAGGAAATCTAAGTACTTACTGATTCACCTAGTGCTGTGCATTGTGAGATCCAGACAATGTTTGGAGAGTGAATTTAGAGCTCTGTCAGGATGTCCTGATGCACCTGTGACTATGTCAGTGACAGTGTCAGTAGTCAGGGATTGGAAGCTTGTCTAGAGCTTTCTGTCCCCTCCACAGAAATTTAGAGATTACATTTGATCACCTCTTGTTTCAAAATTCTTAAGGATTTAAGCAGAGGCTGTATTTGAACCTGAAAAAGCTCAAATTATTACAGTCCTAATCTGTCATACAAAACAGAGCTAAGTAAACACATTAAAAAATATTCAAAAAACCTTTTAAAAGTGGGATCAGGATTTTATCTTTAAAATGGGCAGGTAATTGTATGCACAGATAAGTAATAAAAATTAATATAGTACACTAAAAAAAAACCAAACAAAAAACCCCACCAAAACCACAAACCTAACCAAACCAACAAAAATACACTTAAATTCAGTAAGAATTACACAGCATTTTACTTCTTTACTGTATTCTCCTGCCTATTTTATCCTAGTCACTCTCTGTTTAGACTGTTTTTCAGGGAGAGTACATTCTAAGTTGCTAGACCACATTTTCTATGTGTACATAAGTACATATAACAACAATTTAGATTTTGGATGGCAGTGATATAATTCTGAAATTTTTGAGGAAACTGGATCAAATCCCTTTTTAGATCTGATGATGCTCACTAAGTATGTCATTTTAATTTTTTGCCCACTTAATGTCAAGTTGTTTCTGCAGCGAGGCCCTGACTGTTAGTGTACTTCAATACTCTCAGTAGCCCAGTTTTCTTTATTTTGCACATTAAATATGGTTTGTTTGTTTTTTAATATTTGTAAAGATAGTCATAAATTCTGAAATAGAGCCTCATATAATCTATGCATATGTTAGATTCCAGTATTGGTGACCTTAGAAGATTTTGTGATTTGAAGCAGAAACATGAGTTAGGTATTTTCTTTGTTTGGGATACTTATTTACAGAGCTTGTCCTTTAAAAACAAAATATATCATTTCAATACAGTCTTTACACTGATAATTCTTTTTCAAAGAGAAGGCAAGGTAAACAGTTATCCAGCTATTGGATTTTTTGCATCTCCTGGTTGTTTTAAAAATCTTAATTGCTCAAAGAACAAGAGTTGACTATTCGCCCTCAGTCCTTGAAACAATGTTGTCTTTTTCGCCCCTCATCTTTTGCACTTGTCCCTTGAGGTATTTCTGTATTTCAAAACTCCCAGTCACAGTCCTCAAAGATTTACTTGAATGTCTACTCTGTTTTGAGCAGCAGCTCTGCAGCCCAAAGGAACTTTTCAGGTTTGCCTGCCTGGCCGATATTAGAAGGTCAGAGTGACGCAATCAAGATTTCTTAATGAATTATCCAATTGCACATTTCCCATTTCAGGATAGTTGTATATGCATTCATGTGACTGGAATATGGAGGACTAATCATCTTTAAACATAATTTATATTTTTTAGTACAGGAATTTGCAAAAAATAATTGAGGAATGTAGAAAAGTAGTATAGTTGAATAGTGGCAGAGCAAGAGCAAGAAGAAATTATTTATATTGAGTCTAAATTCTCTGTTTAATATGTCCCCCATTAAACATCTGAACACTTGACTCACCTTGCACCTAAAATCTTCATTCTTTCCAATAAAAGAGATGCAGTTTCACAATAAATTTGAGACAAGCCTACCTAAACACATTGTCTTGCAAAGGTACCCCCTTTCTGTGGTCTCAAAATGCTGACACAGAAATTAGTGTACTCAGGACAGTTAAAAGCACCTGTGAACAAACAAGCACTCTTTTATTCCTGACATAGTATAGAGTAGCACGAATGTTCCAATACATTTTGGCTTCATCCTTCATCTCTGACTTTCACAGTGCGAAGTATCTCATCTTCAGGAGAAGGGCGAGAATGAGATAGCTTTGTAGTTTTTGTGCCAGCTAAAAAATTTACACAGAATACTTCAATCTGCCTGCTTTATTTTGTGTTATATTGAATTCTGTTGCCTGACTCTTTGAAACACAACAGCAACTGTCTCTACACAGAAGATGAAGGAACAAGTCACTAAGCAGCCAGATCTTTGTTCTTGGTGTTTCTCTGTCATATGCATACACATACCTATTTACCTAATTTCTCTTCTTTTATTTCTTATCATTTTAGATATATTTCATCTTCTATGACTTCTTGAATGATTTTATCATAGTTGATAATCTGTTTTGATTAATATGTATGGCTGGTTCAGTACCATCCTATATTAAGCTAATATATCAGCAAACTCTTGTCAGACTAATGATGTTATAACTCAGTGTTACAACAGCTGCTGACATCAGTGGTTTTGGCTGACTCAGTCTTTCGTGATATAATAATGTAGAATGATTGTGGATAGGAACTACATGATCTAATTTTATGGACAAGGATGTAAAAAAAAACATTGTGCAGGACTACATGTCTTATGGCATATTTAGCTGAACATCTATTTCTCACTGATTCTGTACAGTAATTATTGGAGAAGAACAGGTTTATTTTTTCAAACAAAAATTAGTCTAAGTGACAAAATATGCTTCAAGGCCAAAAAGGGAAAAACTGAGTAAATACTCAATAGAGAAACTGCATTTGTAATTTCTCATTTTATAGTTATCATGAAAAGAAGTAATTTCCCATATGTAATTTGCAATCAGATTTGTTCCACAAATAAAAGTTTTTTTCCTTTTCTTCCCATTTTGTGCTTAAAAAAACAAAAACATAAACAAAAAATTATCTTACCATACCACTTTCTTGTATGCTATTATAGACATAGTTGAAAACAAAAATTTTTTTTTCTTCTTCTTTCTTCCCTTCCCTTTTTCACAAATTTGTCCAAATATGAAATAAAAATGAAAACCCATGTGACTTGCACACAAGCATTCTGAAACCTATTTCCCAAAGACTGCTGCACATCACCTATGTAAATTGCTGTTTCTTACAAGGCAATCTTACACTGCAATATTCTTACTGAAAGCATGTATGCAGGAATACTGAAGGAAAAGTTTGAATTGTGGGGTTTTTTATTTCAGCTGGAATTCAGAGGTAATAGAAACTTCAATATCCCTGTTATCTATGACCTCAAGTTATTTATGACCAAAGAGAATTCAATGATTTTGAGTGACATCTTCATGTAAGCACATGATTAAATTTATCTTGTTTTGACTCTTGAGGTTCAAACATCAATACTTTGATATTACAGGTTCCAGACTGGTCCAGCCTTATATGACAGGTCAAGGCAAATATTGATAGTATACAGCACTTTTCTGTTAGATAAAAGTTGGCATTGAAAATATGAAGATACATCTGCATTAACAAGTTCTGTGGTGTGGTTAAAGCAGGCCACTAAAGCAGAAGACTAATTGCTCAGGGCCTGAAATCCACACTGTACATATTTTATTAAACCTTGTGCATAATAGTTATTCTGGAGTACCTCTGGACCATTCTCAAAGACAGACTTCCAGTAACAGCTAGACTCCACCTTGATTCAGCTCTTTTGGTGAAGTTTCATCTGAAAGGAATCCATAGCTCAAGAGGACTCTATGATTAAAATGAAATGGGCAAAGTGCAAAGAGTTGAGAGTTTCATTTCCAAACTCTTTGCCGACCCAAATTAAATTGCTAATGCAAATACAGTCTCCATACAGCTGTCAGTTTTTCTATTTTCTTACCTTTGCCTCCTCATTTGAAATTCTAGCAGGATAAAAGGACACTGCAAACACTTTCTTTTTAGTGGATCTAGGTTTCAATGTTTATTTAATTTATTTTTCTATTAAGAATTTGAGTGCTTCAGTCCTGAATGAATAGATTAAAGAGTATAAATGCAAACAGATCGCTTTGAAAAGATTACTAGGTTTACAGAGTCAGTTAGAGCCATATTTTCACACGGTTACTTAGAGGGTGATTTCCCTGTGAATGTCATACACTGAAGTAATCTTTTAAGAGATACAACAACAGAAGCATCCGAGCTAAAATGGCATATCGTATCAGCAATCAATGACCTACAAAGGTTAAAAATATACTGTAACTATTTAAAAAAACTGCTTACTAAAGTGTATGCTAGATCCATAAACTGCAGTAAAAAAATCCATAAATAAGAGTTTTCATGATGGATGGTGACTACTTGGAATCCTTTGTTAGGACAGCAATCAGCACTTTTAACATTCACAGCCTTTGCTCAGCTAAGTTTTCTTGAAAACCAGGATGTGAATGAATTTAAAAATCTTGGAACTTGACCAATTTTTTTTGTTTGTTTTTCATGAACTATTAACATGTCTATTCCTTTGAAATTTCACATTGAATTTTGTAAAAATATTTTGCATTTAATTGCAAATTCATAATTTTAGAGTCATGATTACATTTGTTTGGTCACATTTTAAGGACAAATAAATATCTAGGATAACCCTAGAATTGCTGTATTAGTGTGTGAAACATGTGCAGCTCCCAAGGTATACTAAGAGATTCAAGTTTCAGTTGAAAAAGTACTGCTGCTTGGCAGAGGAAATCACTGTCAGGAACTGCTGTTAAGGTACTTATACGTGTCCCTAAAGGGGAGTCAAGTGAAGAAAATTTCTAGAGAAAAGTTGGAAAAGCAGGATTGAAACCATGAATTTCTTCTTTTTTACAATTCTTTGTCTGGTCAGAATGAGAAAGGAAGAAATTATTCAAAGAAATTATACTCCCTCTCAGCCATTCTCCTTCAGCCTTAATTCTTTACATAGATTAATGCTGGCAAATAATTTCTGTGTCAGACTGCACTGGCACAAAGGAGACCAAGGCAAAATAAAGAAGCGTAGAAAGCTAGTGTATAGACTTAGATTTATGTAGACTAGCTTCCACATATTCTAAAATGTATATAATTCTTATTTATTTCTTTATACAGGTATACAGTAGGTTGTTAACAAATCAGCAAGAGTTATAACCTTTAGCAGCACTTGCACTTTATCGATGAAATGAAGCCTCCTTCCAGATGTATAATAAATGTCATTTTAACTAATCTTCTGCTGTTATTTATGCTGTTTACGCAAGTGCTGACACTTTGGGCCACAATCAGATGGCAGAGGCCCTGGACTACTCAAACTCAGTACTTGGTCTCTATTTTCACTGAAAGATGGTAAGAGCTACTGCATGTCCACTCACAGTAGCCAGGAATTACTTAGGCCAAGTGGAACTCTGGCAAGTCAGGAAAACTTCATACAGTGGATATTTATGTTGGTGTAACTGTGATTTCCTCTCTGCTTTCTGTTCTCAGACATGACTTCTTCCTTATTGTAAGTCTTACAGGCAAACAGAAGTGATCCTGAAAATTTTCAAGGGGCTTGTCTGATCATTCTTAAATCTCTAGTGAACCATTCTCTGCAGCTCAGGAAAATGAACAATCTAGAATTTTCCAGAGTGAGAGTGAAAGGCTACACCAAAGGAAAGTAATTCCAGAAGAATTCCTATGACACCCTGGGCAAAAAAAGGAACATTAAGTATGGTTCTTTTTTCTCCCCAGATAGCATTATATTCTTATTATTAGTATTTCCCATTTTGTTGCATTGTACCAAATGGGTTTCAGTTCTTTTAGGGCAGGAATGGAATTTGATGCAGCAATGATTTTTCATTAAATTTAACTTACAGTAGCTTATGGTGACTGCCAACAAGGCATGAAGGGAGAATTAACTAACGCCTTACTCTCATTGCATTGTTTGAGCCAAGCATTCACTGGAGCTCACTCAGGAAAAAACAAATAATATATTGGAATGATTTCATCCTAACCTGTCAAGCAGAAATAAATGCAGACATTGAATCTCAGGGAACCTTAGATAAAATACAGAGAGAAGTAAGCTCTACAACAACATTACTTTCAGAAAAAAGTATTGCCAGTTAACTAGCATATTTTAGAAAGCCAGGCTTCTTACAGTTCCTCTTTTAGTTAGTGAAAGATAAATATTTCTATCCACATCTATTTAGAAGAATCGTAAAAGACTTAAGTGCTGGTAACTGCTTCTTATCCAGCTGTTCAGGTTGCTGAAAGTGATGCCACTTTGAAAGACCTAGATAAATCAGGTTTTCTCATTTCATTTTATGACCCTTGGGCTAGCCTCCTCTTCTTTTTTAGTGAGCCTCCCTGCTTATCATTTCATTAATCCTGAGAGGTTGTCAGTGTGGACAGAACAACCTATATATAATGGGAATTTGAATGAGCTATGAGCTAAAAATGTAAAACAGGAAGTATAAGCAGGCATCAGAATTTAGTGTAAAAGAAATATACATGCTGAACAAAACCCTTTTACTAATTTTCTGGTAACAGAAAGAGAGACAAGAGTCAAACAGACTGATTGTGTGATGCACAATCACCAGGCAGTAGAGCCACTACAGAGAAAAATAGAAAAGACAAAAGCATTATACTCATAACAACTGGAGCATTAAGTGTATTCATTCAACATGTTCTCAAATCACTTCTGTTGTGGTTTTGGGACTGGTAGAGTTCATTTAGCCAGGACTAAACAGTGTATGAGAGGATACTCAAAGAAAAGTTAAGGTGGTTAGAGCAGAGAATGAAAAGTGGTAGTGAAGCTAAAATTTCACTTATATAACTTGAAGAAGAGGGTCCAGTTAAGTAATCTCAACAGAGAAGGTTTAGTAGAAATCTATACAATGTAAAGTGCTTTGTTGAGATAGCCAAGCTCTGACAAGGCATGAACAAAAATATTAAGCTAAAAACTTGTGGAGCACTTCACATCTGAACTCCCCCAGGGTTCTGGTAGCATTTGGAGAGGAAACTCAACAAATGGAATGCAATACTAAAGTGAATGATCTTGCAGAATTAATGCAAAACCACTGAGCAAGCACAGGGAACATCATTTGTTGTATACCTTAAACATATGCAGAAAGCTGAACCTATTTTTGCAGTTGAAGAGTTATCCAAGAAACTATAGACTAGATGTAGTCTTTAGCATGAAATTCAAGATTATTCTGTGGGAAGAAGATCAACATCCTATTCTGTAAAATGACATAGCCATAAGCTATGGAGATGCAGGAGTGGAAATGCTCTTCAGCCTTGCTGAAGCAGTAAACTAGTTTGTAGTAGAAAAAAGAGGATTCTTAAATCTGTAGACTATCTTAGGGCTATTAGGAAAAAAATTCTTCTCCAAAGAATTATTGGGCAGTGGAACAGGCTTCCCAGGGAAGTGGTTGAGTCACCGTTATTGGAGGTACTCGTGTAGTTGTGGCAGCTGGCGACACGGTTTAGTTCTGGACGTTAACCGTTGGTTAACGGTTGAATTTGATGATTTTACCTAAAAGATTCTATCATTCAGTTGATCTGAATCAGTAAATTTCTTCAGAACTCTCTCCAAACCCAGATTATTATATAACATCAGAAAATATATCTGCCCTTGCCACAGCATTACATTAATTAATCTTTTTATTCTAGCCAACCTGAAAAAAAAATAGTAAAGAAATTTCATGCTGTAAAGAACTTGTTTATACCTGTTCTTCTCTGATAAGGGTTCACTCAGCAAGCTCCAGGTTTAGGACTACAAAGTAGCAGTAAAAAAACAAATGAACCTAAACCAAAATCAAAACCAAACACTCACAACAATAACAACAATCAAAAATTTACAAAACTATTGCCTAATTTTACATGACAATTGTAATTAAGAGTTAGTTAACCTGGACTACAAACTCATTTAGTATCAGTGTATGCGTATATTTCTCTTGCCCTGTCTCTGAATGGGGCTCCTAGGCAGTATTGTATAGAATCATAAATCATCTTTCTATAACAGCTGTGAGAAGAGGCAGAAAGTCAAGAAGAAATAGAAACTAGAGAAAATATGGGCTCTGCACATGGTACCTGACTGCAGCTTTCTTAAATCTAACTCACAGCTTGTGATTTGAAAAAAAAGCAAAACGGAAAAAAATAACACCTCAGCCAGTCTGGCAATAACATTGCAAGGAACTGAAAAATACTTAGCAGTTTGAAATAGATTTAATATCATTTGGTGCAGAAAAGCAAAAGGGATCATCAATCTTTACATGTGTTGCAAGAAAAGCAACATTTAACATTTGCAATCACTATAGTTTTCAAGAGAAAATATAAACTGCAATATCACACTAAATATCTTGTACTTCAAAACAAACTAACTTTGAATAGGTAAATTTTTCTGTCTGCATAAACTAGGCAAACCACAGATCAGATCTGTAATGCAGGCTTAGTCAAAAGTACACAGAGCCACAACAAAACTACAGTTTTTCTCTGCATTTATGGAGATGGTTAAGAACAAGGAAGATAAAATGTCCAATTGTTCTTAAGCTCATTATTTTAATTTGCAGTATTTTTATTTAATCACATATTTATTTATAGCATATATTCCAATGTTTCATTTTCTATCACAGCAAAATAAAGGAATTTCCTGTCCTTCATTAGGTAATAAGAGATATTTGGTGAAATTACTTCAAGTGAATTGTTATAGCTTTAAATGTTGATATTTTTAAATGCAAATGAAAACAGTAATACACTATTCTAAAAACTGTTTTATGATAATTCCTGATTCTCCTGAAAATTTGTAGTAATATAATATATGTCCTCAACTTAAAATTTCCAGGCATAGATGACAAATCTCTTGGTTTGAATCTTACTAGGTTTAAGGTTTTATTGTTTTAAATAATTTTCATCTGGTTAGAAATTCTCATCAAGTTATTTCAGTGAAAGCATATAAAACATCCAATATATGCTGAATATATTGGTAATATGTTTTGAAATATATATAAGTAAACAGACTAGCCTTGGGGACATGTACATGGGTAATATTCAAATAAGATCCAATATATGCTTTTAATGCTAAGTAGGAGGAAAAAAAGGCTCATTTCATGAGTGTTTCTATAAATTTTAAAACATCTTCAGTTGTCTTTCCTTCATTCTTTCATTGCACACCCAAATTTTAGCAAAATGTGCATATGGACTGTGATGTACGAATATTCATTAGTGAATTTCAAAAAGCAGTATTATTACATATTATGTATTAATACTTCCTCTTGAAATACTCATGTTTATAATTAGATATCATATATGTTTATAAATGAACAATTACACATTGTTACATAATATTGTATATTTTCTACTTTCATTAATAATAATTTTATGTTTTATAAAATATAAAATATTTTCATTATATTGACATTAATATCAGTGGGATCTTTCACACAAAACTCTGACTTTAAAATAGGAAACTCTTACAACAGTTGAGTTGTCACTGAAAAAAAAAGAAAAACATCACGACTTCCTAATTGAGAGACATACATGGTAAGAATTTTCCAAAGAATTATTCTTAAAGCAAAGTACACACCAGGCAGTTTGATAGAGCAAGTACTTTGTGTCCTCTACAAAACTAATTGTTTTCCACTGCTAGATCTCTCCTTAGAGATAGTCCCCCACAGGGTAGCTCCAAATATTATTATTTCTCCTCCTACCTGGTCCAGCCTCTACCATAATTTCATTTTCCCATCCTGGGGGAGGGGAGTGGTAGAAATCCTCACTCCAGATGATGCCTTCTGGTGGCTGACCTGGAACAGAGACTGACAGGGCAAAGGATAAAGTAATTATTTATTAAAAGGTCTCAATGGGTACTGTTGGGCCACACAAGCGTCCAGATGGACCACACCCAAGATGCCCCCAGAGTGGTCACAAAATGAATACCCGGGTCATGAGGTCTCACATTTTTATAAGTTCTGGTCCATTTGTATATTAGAATCAATTGCCCAACCATGGCTTCAGGTTATGAAGTTCCATCCTCCTTGTTTTTTTCTTCTCACTTCACTGTTGTTTTTGTTCCTGGGCCTGAAAATTGTCCTTGGTATCAAACTAGAGAAGGAATTGTTTTGTCTGTCTACACCACAAAAAGAGCTTAGCAGCACTTAATAAGAAACCTAAAACTACTCACTAAAACAGCACAGAGTTTAAGTTATCACTGGACCAAAGCTAACATCCTGCCACCACATGCTTTGGTCTTACACCCTGCAGTGGATGCAGCTTTTCTGTGAATCTACCCTGTCCAAATAATCAGTACACTAAATATTTTTCACTGAAGACATTGACCATAGTTGGAAAGGGAAAAAAAGAGATCAGGGATATTTTGATTTTATTATTCTTTATTCTTTATCAGTTATTTTCTTACTGCTAGTTATCTTACAAGCCTTATCCATTTTGTCAATTACAAGTAATCTTTCTGTACGTGAGATAAATTTATCAATATCAAGCATGATGAATGTTGCTGGTACCAACCTTTGGCACAGAGAATTAGATATTTACCATGAAAGGAATGGGAAATTCACTCTTTCAATTCTTTTTTTTCAACAACCTGATTTGAAACATCATTTTCATTTCCCTGGACTTTTGTTTTCATTTAATATAGAACAAATACGGAAGTTTAAATGGGGTTTTATTTGAGTTAGAAGATACTTTTTAAATCAAGTTGAATGGCTTTTCTGATTCTCATCTGAAACACTCTATTATACACAGATTTAAAGATTAGGTAGTGATATTAATGTTCCAGAGGTCTTTCTGTAAAGAATAATATAAGTTATAATAATTGTGCATTAATAACATTTTAATAAAAAATTGGCATTATTCTACAAATGACATTAATTCGTTGGAATAATGGTTATATCTTTAACATAATATGATCAAATTATATTTAAAATTAAATAGACAAGCAAATGCATTACAAAAAAGGGCCACTATATATTAAATCATGTCATCATTAAAACAGTAATAAAAGGCACTCATACATTAAATTGTGTAAAGTATAAAAACTGATGCTCATATTGGCTAGATGTGTTTGCCATGAATTTTAACAATATCATGATGGCTGCAGAAGTTATTACATATTTGCATAGTTTACCCTTGCTTTTCAAATTGCACAATTCATAGTTTCTAATGAAAAGTAAATTGTTCTTTCTGACATATATCTGAATCACATTATTGATATCAGTATTTCCGATTGTTTTTTAACCATATGACTTTTAATACGTGGGTTCTGAGAATCAGTAACAAAGACAGTGAAATATCAACGTATTTTCCAGATGCTTTTGTAAGAAAACACAAGACCTTTCAGAGTGAAAACTGACTTGTTCAAGTCAGTTATTATTTATTATTATTAATTATTCAAGAACAAGTGAATCACACCAACATTCATTAACTTAAGCCTGTTGTATGCTAATTATCTGAGTATCTTTGTGAACTCTGGCATGTTGGTCTTGCTAACACTTTTCTATTGCTGCTTCATCTCCATAAATATCTGCAATCTTTCTATTCTATTACAGTTGTACAGCTGTAACCTCCATTTTAAAGATCTGAGTTTCTCATTATTACTTTCCCTTCTGTTTTAATATCAAACACCCTTTATACAGTCTTTACTGTGCCACAAGCCACCAAAAATAGGGTTTCTTTCATATCAAAAGGCTATCTGCAGAGGGATTCATCCTAAAAAGAAAACTGAATAAGAGAAGTCTCAAGCTTTGTTTTCTTGAGAATCCCTGCCAGGAACTTATAAAAATGGAATGAAGATAAAGGGAAATTATTGAGATGATTAGCCATATCCCTGATAACTTTTTGTGTGTAGCATTAAGTTATTCCCACACAATAATTCACTCAGTACTTCACAAATAGTTGATTGTTTGGATTTTTTTATTCTGCAGCAATGAAAGAGTACATTGACTGAGATGGCTCACGTAATTACTCTGTAGTTATCAGAGCAATGAATACCTGCTTTTTGTAAGAAATCGTATCCCAGCATGTATGAGTCATGGTTTTATTTGCCTTATTTGGTTATATGAGATGCTCTTCTGAAAATTTATGTCTGATTCTTCCTAGTATGTGTTCTTGTTCCAGAGAATAAACTTCCTTGCTGATTCCAAAGTCTCAGCATAGCAGCTTTATAAACTTCTTCAGATTAAAAAAAGTCCAAATCTGTTTCTCCTCAATATTAAAAATCCAGTAAATATTTTTGGTTTAAATGAAACTATTGATTTAAAAACAAAACTTATCTTTGACAATATGGAAGCATTTAAGGAGAGCCAAGATTTTTTAAAATTTATTAAATAAGTAAAATATGTCACATTTAAAAATATATTGAAAAGTTATCTTTCTTTTAGTGGGTTTATTTAGGGGGCAGATTGTCAAATCCAGCAGTTAAGGCTGGTTTTATCAGTCTATTTTCTGAGGAAGAAACCAAGCCATAAACAATAGGTTTTCTGAGAGAGCTAAAACACAAAGATGCAGAAAAACAAGCCAAAGAGAGCAAGCACATTTGGATGTGATCATGAAGTAATTTACTAGTATTTCAAAGTGCTTCACCCAGTGGTTACAACCTCTTTGTCACCTCAAGGGCAGACAAGACCTCACTGTAACATTTTAACTTTAATATTGGTAGCAACACTGTAAGATTTACTGATTGCCCACTTGATGTTACAATCACCTCATTTTCTTTAGAGTTTCTTTTGAGAGGATAGTGACCTACTGCCATTCTATTGTACTGTGTACAATTTATGTGACACCAAAATGCCTCCAGGTTCAATGTGCACTATTGAGAGTAAAATAAATTATTCCCCTAAGTTTTCTTTTGACTGTTTAATAGCACCAGATAAGTTCAAAAGGAGAAAAAAATGCCCAGAACACAAAAGTGGAATCAATTATATCATATTTCACTTGGAGTTCAGTTTGGAAGAATATATATTTGGATAAAACATCCATTTTTGACTAGTGAAAAACTGATTTATCAAGACAAATACAGAAAATGAAACTAAACACAGATAAAAAAAAGTAATAAATGAAATATCAAAGTATATTTACCTTAATTTTTAAAGATTTTTTCCATATCAAATTATTTCAAACATGATTTCCATTAAATGCAATTTTTATATAAATTAAAAAGAAAACTGCAAGGAAATGCTTTTTTTTTTTTTTTTTTTTTTTTTGCTTTTTTTTAACTTTTTTTGTTAATGATTAAATGATGAAAATAATTTCACAGAAAGACTGGGGCTGAAAGAGACCTCTGGAGATATCCAGTCAAGTTCCAAATCTGATTTTCATTAAATTTGGAACAGAAGTTGTTAAAAGCTTTTACCAATACTTAACAGCATCAGAAATAAACGAAAGCAAAATAGTACATCATGGTAATGTCCAAAGTTTAAAGAAGTTCGGTTATAAAAACCTTCAAAACTTTGACAAAATTGTCCTTGAGAGTGAAGCAGAGGTAGACATTTCACTGGAATTGTAATAGAAAAGAGACATACACACCATTATCAAACTCTAGGTTTTTATCTGGGGAAAGGGTTTTTTTTCTGGGGTTTTGTGGGTTTTTTGGGGTTTTGGGTTGTTTCTTTTTTGCTTGGTTTGGGTTTTTTTGTTGTTGTTGTTGTTTTGTATTGTTTGTTTGAGGGTTTTTCTAGGGTTTTTTTAATTTACTATAGAAATATACACCATTATACTCCTGAAATATTTGATTTCTTGGGGATTAATTAGATGTGCATAGGTGGGCAAAAAGACAAAATGGATTAAAAAGAATGGGTGTTTTGGGATTGCGTAGGGACATGTAAGGCTAACACAATCTGCAGCAATCCTGCATAACCACAGAGCAAACATTCATTTGATTCTCAGCCAATGGTATATGTATGTATATGTATATGTATGTATATATATATGTATATATATACAATGATGTATAATATACATCATCCCTCAAACAACAGAGGCAGGTGAGTCTATGTCTGCATTTCAGCTACAGTGTCTGGAGTAGAGGGTCAAATTCACTCCTCCTTCATTTGTTTTAGACAAACTACTTAAGCAAGTAGTTTTTTTGTTTGTCTCAACTGTTGGCATCAGTTTTGTATGGGTCATTCCTGTGGGTACAACAGACAGAATAGCAAACAATCAACCAAGTAAGTTTTAGTTAATTGCAGTTAAGAAAAAACACTACATATGTGCTTGATATTTTTCTTTTCTACTAAGATTGGCTTACAAAGATACAATAATATTTTAGTTGAGAAAAAGAAATAAAAAACCCCTCAGTGGTTTTCCTATGTTTTATTAAAAATAGTCTTCTTGTGAAATTGAAGTACCATGTCCTCAGGTTTCAGATGATTCTTTTCCTTAGGTATTTTCAAAGAATTTAAACTAGACAATGACATGTCGAACATTAAAAAACTCACCCTTTCTTTTGGCTTGCTCCTATGATGTGTTTTATGGACCAGATTTTCTTTCAGGGCACATGGAATTTGCTGGTTTCATTGTATACTAAGCTTAAAGCACTTTTGTAATTGTAATTTTATGTAATTGAATTTTTTTTTTTTTCCCCAAAATATGCCATAGGGCCAGACTTGTGAAATTATACCCAAATTACCTGTGTCTGAGTTAGCTTTCACTCTGAGATGTCATAGTTTAATTAAAATCTGCCTTATAGGACTTAAATTGCTGCAGAAAAAAAAATTTATTTTTTTATGAATTAAGTATATTTTTAAGCCTTTTCAAATTTTATAAATATTGTGTCCTTCTAAATTTCTGACTTAGTGTATAGACCTTATCATCTGGCTATAATTATTCTGTGAACCCAACACTATAAAAATATTTCTTCACTGCCCTCTTGGTTTCATGAAAAATCTAACATAGTTTTATGATGAAGTACATTCAGAAATTAACATTTTTGTGTAAACTCTCATCAGAAAAAAGCATCTGGTAGCAATGCTTGGACTTAATGATCAGTGTAGCCTCCAGACTGTGATTTCAATCATTTCCATAAGTTGTTATGGTCAAATTCAGTAGGTAAACTTGGAAACTGCTCAGTAATCATTTGTGCGAATTGAATCATAGAATCACAGATTTGTTTCCATTGGAAAAGACCTTTAAGATCACTGAGTCTGAACATTAACCTACCACTGTCACATCTACCACTAAACTGTGTCCTCAGTTTCCTGAAATGACAAGGCTTATAAAGTTCACACCAGGACATGACCTAAGGGGAATGCAAATTTTCAGTTGTGGATTTGGAGAAACATTGGGGTTTTAATAATTCAGGGAAAAGTTGAGGTCTGACAATAGCTCTGAGTAAACATTGCTGTTATTTGCTCACAGCCAATTTCATTTGTGACTGGGCATTTAACTGCTGAGTTTATTATAAAATTTCAGAAAGGATCTGCTAAAATCCAAAAACCTTACAAATCACCAGGCAATTCTTTTTTTCCTGAGCTTTAGGCTTACGGATATTAAAACCTTACACATATTACTTGGTAATATAATCAATATTAGTAATATGCAGACAACCATTAACATGAAATAAGAAATACAAAATCCTTTATACACTTTGGAAAGAATTCTGACACTTAGGTAGCTGGAAGGATGAGAAGGGTATAATTTTACCATTAATTTTCTGCCCTGAGCCCTGGTTGCAGAAGTGGCAATGCACCCAGAATGGTGTTGTGCTCCAAACAAGAGTTTTTCCCCAGCTACCAAAATGCAGACAGGAGTCCAGAGGCAGCTCCATCTCTGTGGGAACACACACTGTGTGCTCTCTTCCAAGCATCCCTCCCACCTTGTCTCTCCCCACTGTGCTTCCAAGGGCACAGCAGAACTGCAGAGTGAGAGGTTCACAGATCCATCATGTTCCATCACTCTCCATCAGGGAGAGCTGATGGCTGAGACTGGAACACAGCCCTTAACAGCAACAGCTGTAGGCAAGACTCACATTTGTTTTCAGCCTGAAGGCACTTGACTCATGATTGCAGTCCCTCTCAGACCTTTCCTGTTTGCACTAGGAAGTGAAGTTTTGGACATATACTGAAATGCACAGTATCATTCTGGGGCAAATTAAGTATGAGCTCCCGTATTTTTTGGCTAATTATTAACACAACATTCCATATTTAAAAATATGAAAGCACTGGGCTTTCCTAGCTTTTACAAATACTGACATTATTTATCATTAACCTTGGGGAAATTCTAACCCCAAGTTTTAAAATGTATTCTCCTGAATTCTTCTCTATAAAACCAAAATCAACAGCTATTATAGCAAAATTCTTTTTTTTTTTTCCTGGTTGTTTTCTTGGCAGAAGAAAAAGGAAACAGCACAAAGGTATAAGGATTAGTAGATTAATGTATTTTAATGACTGTGTACTCAGATGGAAAATGTTCTTTTTGGAACAAACTCATTCCTGGTGGATCACTCAAAGTTCATGCAGCAATTAACATTAATTATTTCCAACATATGCTGAAAACATTTTAACAGCAAAGTTAATTATTGAATGCAACTGAAATACACTGATGTTATAAATACAAGAAAACTCAAATCTAAGGGGAATGGTGCCAGAAACTAGAAGAAGAAACTGTGATCCATTCCTATAATAAGTGCTAACGCAACATCTCTTTCAGACATCTTTGCCCAACTCTAGCATCTCACAAAACTAATTTGGGATACTATGCCTGTGGAGAAAATACCTAACTTGCCATGCATGTCCCATTCTTCTCTGACTCTTGAGACTAATATCTGACACAAAAGACATCATAAAGCTTTTCACAGATTCCTCCTTGGTATTCATATTAAGTTATGTTAAGAAACAGATTTCCAGCAATAGGCTTTTCTTCAAAAGGAAGATTAAGTGATTCATAATAATTGGGCTTTTTTAAACTTCTTGTGCTTCTTTTGAAGAACTATATTGTTGAGAAAAGTTTTGGTTCTTTCCTTCATAACGGCAGATCCAAACTAAAATATCTGATTATAAATAAGTTATAGGTAATCTTTCCACATATTCTATTAAAATTAATAGATTTCAGTGATGCAAACTTTCTTTTCTCTACTTTGATTATTTTACTTAATTATCAAATTAAAAAATTCTAAAAATAGAGAGGACAAATATTAAAAATAATATCTCACCACAGCCTCTAACCTGCATATATTTTCCTTATATTGTAAAATTTAACCATGTAGGAGTAATTTGTTCTGTGTGATATCCTCAATTTTTTGTATTTTGGTTGTTTCAGCTATTTTCCAATAGTGATAATGATTTTGAAATTTGCCAATATTTTGGAGTTTTTTCTTATGCAAACAATTGAATGTTAATCTTTAAAATAGTTGATTCATTTCCAAGAAGGCTCATAAAAGTTTTTAATTTTAGTTTTAGCATGTTAAAATAAATTTCTTACTTTCAAGAAGAGGTGTAATTAATTTTGTAACAGGATTTTATTTTTAACAAATGAGTACAAGGTAGAAACTTTATTTTGCTCTTGCTTTCAATTCACTCTTACAAAAAAAATAGCTTGTAGAAGACCAATTTTCAAAGAAATTCTATAGGCTCAAAAGCTCTTTGGCCTATGCTCTTTCTTAATGCACAAAAATTAATACGAAAGAACCTGAAACAAAGCTCACAATATTTAGTTCTGTGGTGCACTCAGAGATATTAAACTGTGAAGTTACTAATACAAAGATTTAGTAATAGTGTGAATTTCATTCTTTTTAGCTGTAACTTCTTACATGTAGCAGAGTTTTCTCCTGTTCCTTTAACACTTATAAAAGTTAATGAAAATAATATTTGGCTTGAATTGGCTAGAAAACGGGGACTCTACTTGCATGTTTATCCAGATATTTAGAGGAGCAAGACTAAGGTGGAAGTCATGGCATCACATTCCAACACAATCTGATGTAAAGTGTTCTGTAAAAAGGCATTAAAAAGAAAGGGGGAAGACAAAGCAGAAGCTCAATCAGTGGTGAAGAAGAAATAAATTATCCTATCTGTCTGTGTCCAGGCAAACAAATTTGCAAGGTCTTTCAGAGGGACTGTTATGAGCAGTGCAGAAGAAACCATGTCAGAGCACGAGTTGTTTGACAGCAAAATAAAACAGACTTGGTGCTGACTTGTGAGAGTGAGAGTTTGTAGTGCAGGAGCTTCCCTATAGAGCTTGGAGGGGAAGCAGGCTTTCCAAAAACATTTTAAAAAAGTCTGATATTCTTTCTTTTTCTTTTTCTAGAAGGCTGACAGAATTTTAGATGTGACTTGGAGGAAATGGGCCAGAAGCAGCCCAGACTGACACGTTATCATATGGGGCTAGTTTTGATATTGTTGTAATAACTTCCTCCTGGGTTAGATTTCACAGAACAGGCTTCTTTCCACATTCCACTTAGGAAATGCAAATATCTTGTCAGGACAACTCCTGAGAGAGTTTAACTCCAAACTGGGTTTGGCAAGCTTAACTCTCAGCAGGTTCCAAATAGTTTGCTTAGTATACACCCAATGAAATAATTGGTCTTAGTTATCTACATAGTTCAGGTTTTTTAAGGTGTGAAGATTACAGGTTTAATATTATTGCTTTTACATGATGTTTCTTAATCTGATACTGATTTAATTTTCTGCTGTTAAATAAAAGTGTAATTTGCATTGATATTATTCTATTATCTTGTCAATGTAACATAATCTCCAAATCCCTACTTCAGAAACCTTTAGACTGGCATATTATTGTATTTCTATATTGTTATTTGGGTTTTTTTACTGACATCCTTTTATCATTGTCTTGACACAGTAATATCTCATAGCATAGTTGTATTGAAATAATTTTCCATCAGTTTAACATGACATTGTCTCCCTGGACTTGTACTGACACTTAAAACAAATGAAGAATTACTGTTGCTATTTTGTTGAGGAAAAAAAGAAAATGCTTCACTCAAAAAACAATTTTGTTTTCACAATGCAATGATCCACTTTAATAACTGCTTTCAATTTCAGATGTCTTTCTTATTTCTCTTTTTTTTCCCCCTTTTTTTCCCTTGCTACTATAAAAAGCTATAAAACAAAAGCAGAATTTCATCTTTGCTTATCTGAAAAGGCTTCACATATTGAAATGTATTTAATTTTAGGTAAAAAAATACATTAAAAAGGCAGTTAGTTGCAACTGAGACATAAAACTACCAGAGAAGACTATATGAAGAACTATATCAAAACTTCTCTGTTCCTTTTTCATGTTTTAACATGATGATCACATTCCTTTTACTTTCATACTCCAAGCTATAACCAAGATAATGAAACATGGACTAAAGGGAAGATACATGAAATGAGATTATTTTCATATCTTGATGTTTTGCATTAGAATTTATTTCATTAGTGACTCTGAGATAAAAATTGGCAACCAACAAAATTTGTCAATGGCTCAGAGTTTGAAAGCACTGTCTAAACATATAAGGGTCAGACTATCAGCAAGACTAGGCAATGTTAAAAAATGGGTATAAAATGACATTTAAATAGTGCAAAATAAAAACTGTGTCTCTGTAAAGGTCAACGAGGATGTGTTATAAACCTTAAACTCATCACCAAACATAAAATCTGCCTATGTGAAGTGATCATGAAAAAAAGCCCCAGGGCTGTATCAGGGCATCTATTTCAAATAGAAAAAAAACATGAATACCATTATACTATAAAACAGGACTATATTTTTGTTGCTAATATTCTGAGAGATTACTTCTAACTGGAAGACCGTCAGGAAAGCATTACCAGGAAAATTTCCAGGAGAGACATGAGGTATCTGTCATACAATGAGAGGAAAACAATGGGGCCCTTCTAAGTGCTAGCAGAGAATATGGTTTTCTCATCAAGATTCAAAAAGAATGAAATTTTCTCTTTTCAAGGGGAAGAAACCTTTCAGTTAGAGGACAGCTATAACACAAGAACAAAGATGTGTTTTACTGGTTATAAACATCGTTAGGCTGCTCCAAGAAAATGTCTACTTAACTGAACTTCTGTTCTTCCATACAAAAAGAGAGAGCTTTCTTTCTGTGAAGAAGTTTTAAGACCAGATGATAATGTGTCTAAATGGATTTGTATACAAAACACATCACAGATGTGAGGTTTTATTAACTGTGTTACTTTTCCAGCCTGTGAGACAGTGCAGCCAGGAGGAAGGTTGTGTGGCTCAGTGAGGTGGTGTCAATGCTGCAGTGATGATGCAGAGCTGTGGGGACCTGTGTTTCCTTGAAGAGTAGAGACATAATCCCGGATCCTGAGGACTGTCACTGGGTTCCTCAACAATGTCTTTTTCATGGTTAGTTTCACTACTCTTAAGTGGTTTTGGAGTACATTTGAGTACAGAATGTCTTGCCAATGTCTTCCCAAATTGCACTGTTTTATTGTGATTTGTTGCAGCCATTGCCACTGCTCTCAAACCTCCTATTCAGATAACTTCTGGACATGTTGATGCTCAGCAGACTGAGTGTGTTCTTTGTCTATATATTTCCTTAAGCACACCAAAACTGCTCTGTTCTTTGTAACAGGTTTGTACCGTATTTCGTCCACTTCTGTTACAGCAAAAATCAAGGTTCACCAGCTCATGCGAAAAGCTATCCTAGCTTCAAGTAACTCATGCTAACTGCTACAGTAGTGTGGCCAGGAAACACATCTTGGGTTAGTCTTGAAATAAAATTATTATTATATGATCCCTCTCAGAGATCTGCTCACCACGAGTGACTGCACAAAGGTCTCAACAGTATCAAGAACCTCTTCTCCCAAGTCCTTGATGTGGACCTGTTTTTCACAGCTCTTTGCCAGTTTTAGTGTGACTGCCTATTGACTGTCACATAAGCCAGAATAAAGCTTTGTGTTCTCTAGTGCTGGTCAGGTGCCATCAAAAGAGAATAAAAATGGAAAATGGTGAAAAAGCAATTGAGAACTGTGAAGAGTATTTAATGGATAATGGGTGACAGCCATAGTTCTCTTTGTTTATGAGCACTTCCAGTTTGGTTGAGGTCAATGCTTGTGGGATTGCCTGTTGCTAATGCACTTATCAGAAAAATCAGAAAAATCTCCCTTTGACACCAGCTGACGTAAGTGCATTAATGCAAACCAACATGAAGTGCCTCAACAACACCAGGTGACTGAGTCATGGTCCGCATTTTGTGCCTGTCTGCTTCTTTTCATCAGGAACATGAGGCTGTATTTTAAGAGGTAGTCCAGGAGCACTTTGTCAATAATATAAATTTAAACTTAAAAAGGCAGGGTAAGGTGAGGTTAAGGTTAGCTGATGAAATCTAAACTGTTGCTGTCTTTTTCACAAGTAATAAACACATTAGAATGCATCTACAACTTGCAAAGACCATTTTAGGCAGTCAAGCCAAGAAGGGGAAAGGGTCATATTTAAATGCACACCTGAACAATTCAGAGCTTTACAACATTAGTCAAGTCTTCTTAAACCATGCTGCTGTAACTGATTGAAGTAGCCTCAGAACTTTAGAATTAAGTAAGCTGACACTTCTGGATAACATTGATTTGCCACATATTGGCCCAGGTGAACTAATATTGAACATAAGATGAGCATATTATATATAATTGACAGAAAGCTGCCAGGAAGCAGTTTTTGCAAAAAGTCCAAGTTGTTTCTCTAATTTTGGCATGCATTACAATCACTCTTCTGCAAAGTTTTAGTTACAGTATCAGCAACTTATCATTCCAAGGACCATGTCATTACCAAATAGATGGTTCTGCAGAGGTCGTAGAACATGACTGAAAAAATATCATGCTGGTTAACTCAGTATATTATTTTGTAGCTTAAGAAAATTAATGCATTTGTGGAAATTTTTTACTCATGAGGGTATCATTATTATAAGGATATAATTAATATAATTAATTTAATTAATTATAAGCCATTAATAAGCCATATAATTATGATTTCCTTATTTATGCTTCCCAACAAAATTGATAGTAGAAGCTCAAGCAGGAAGGCTTTTCAGAATTATTGACTTTGTGTATCCTTGAGATCAGAGGATTTTGAAAAAGAAAATGTCTGTCAATGGCAAAAAAATCTTATAAGAATGTGGAATAAATTGTCAAAAGGAAAAGAAATATATTAAATTTTCCATCTTGATATAAGCACATTTTCTTTTTTGTGAAAAATAACCACTGAAATGGAGGAACATGATGAATGCCATGCTAAAAGATATATTGAAATCAAGGTAAAGAACTTTTTGTCAAAATACATCTCAGGGTTTTTTGATGTAGGGTTAGATTTTTCAACAGTTTCACCAATTATTTGGTAGAGGATTAAAGCACAAAATTCCAGAGGACCAAACAGGAAAAATCAAGTTTGAACCCCTGACTACATGCTCTGGTAGGTCTTTATATCTTGGTGTTCCAGTAACCCACTTTCAATAAAAATCCACATCAAAATTAAACCTCACTCTTGTTTACCTTGTCCTTGTCCTTGTTTACCTTTCTGCTTTGTTCTCAGAACGAGGGCTTGAGTGGTCACAATTCTCCCTTTGACCTTTTTGTCTCTGAATATGATTTCAACTTCAGCTTGATCACAAAGTCTTTGTGATGGAGGATGGAAAGACTTACAGGTTTGACAAGCATAGCCCAGAGCATTTTATTTTGGTACTTCAGTATAAGTACATATACTTTTAGATTCTCCTCTAATTCTATGGAAGAATGCTTTTAAAATCTTTTTGCAGAGATGAAGAGCAGGACTGAAACAACAAATCATAGTTCATAAAGCCTTGTCATGCATACAGGGGTGTTTGGATCACCCTGACTCATATTGCTACAGAAATGTGTCAGTTTGTTTTCAATGCAGCTTCAAGTCAAACCTGTAGACTTGAGGGAGAGTCTACAAACCCAATACCTCTTAAATATGGACCTATGTGCATATCTATGTATGTACACCAAAGACAAAAAACAGTATAGAACTGTGAAAAATGTTGGTTCCACTTCTCTGGTCAAATATTCATAAAAAGGATACTATTCAACCATTTTTTTGTCTGGCACACTGTTTGCATATACCTTAATTTTCTGTAAGTCTTCTGCTAGTGGAAGCAGCATATCTACATATTCAAATATTCGCTCTTAATAAATCTACTGTGTATGGAGACTTTGGTGTTTTACAGGGAGCCTATTTTTCACAAATCGTCTAAAATAGAGAGTGCATTACTGAAAGAGCTTGAAGTCAGTGCTTTTTGACCTAAATTATGCTTTCAAATTAGCCAACAGGAAAGTGAGCAGGAAGGCAAGCAGGAAGGCTAAGGGGATTAATTGATTACAGAGTCACAGTGAGCAGTTTAGCTCACACTGAAGTGGGGTTAATATATTATTTTAAGTAGGAAAGGAGGTAGAAACAAACAAACAAAGATCAAAGCCAATCTACTATAAGGTGTTCTCTTGATACTTGACCCCATTTTTAAAATGGGATGGTCTTAAGCAAAATTTTAATTTTTTTACCTGCATCAAGTCTGCCTACTGAGAACAAAATTCTTCCCTTTGTGGTTCTGGATGACATTCTTCTCTTGGTCTTTTGCACAGCAGAGATCACATGATCTTACAAGTAACATTGTAACAAAAATAACCAGACAAACATGATTTTACAGCTAATCCTTACCTTGAAATTAAATTATGTATAAATAAAATATCTTGGGTTTATTAGGGCTTTTTTATTAGGGTTTATTTATTAGTTTTTCCCATGTTGTAATTGCAGTATCAACACACTAGTCAATAACACACTTTGAAATGAAATGGGGGAAAAAACTACCAAATTTTAACTAATTTTCTCTTTCTGATCATGTTTTAGTGACAGAGTTTAAAGGGTGGAAACAAAGCAAATGGGAAACAACAAACTGCTGAAGTCAACGGGGAGACAGAAATCATATGAAGTTCCACCTCTAGTTCACACTATTGTGTCAGCAAGAGTAATTTGTTGCAGGTGTAGCACATAGAAGATGAGGTATGATAATCACCACAGAAAATAAGGCAATTAGCCAGCTATCCAGAGATTAGATTCCTCCTCTATAGTCTCTTTTAAACCTGATGTTGACCTTAGTTGTCCTACATTAATGGAATAAGCCTAGTGTCAGAGAGCTGGCCAAGCTCATTCTTTACTATCATTCTTAGCACACATCCATGCTATAATTCAATTATGCAAATGGGTAATTATGCATTAATATTATAAATTTACTATAATGGCATCAGAATTATATAATTAATAATTAAGGGATTGCTATATATTTAATAAAGGTCACATTTTCAACAATTAATTGAATGTGAAATGTTGATTTGCAGATTAAAGGGTGTAGAATCCCTTGTCAAAGCCCAGTAGCTGTCACATACTCTAATTCTCATTCCTTTTGAACATCAAATCCTCTTATGTATTCCTTTCTCTAATGGCCAGAAAGACATCCTGTCTACATCAGTTATTGTTATCAATATTTTTTCTGAATTCAGTAGTTGAAATTAGGAGCACATTTCTTTGACAGTTTTTCAAATTTTATGACTTCATAGTCTCACATATTTTTGTGAAGTGTAATCAGTGGAACATAGTCTCATGTGCTGACCTGGAACCATGACAGTAGAATTATGTTTGTGTTCTGTCACTGTTATGTGTTTTTCAAAAAAGCCAATATTTCTTGACTTAGAGCCTTTGGCCATCTCATACTGTGACATAAGCAACAGCATACTTAGGTCAACAAGATCTGAGTTGTAAAAGACTTGTGATAAAGATTAGCAAATTGGCAATGAGGAATCCTATTTGAAAGCAGTTAGAAATCTCTGAACTCAAAAACTTTGCCTTAAATTCTACACTAACAATAGAGATGCTAGTTAACCAGCTTCCTCCAGATTACAAAAACTACTTTTGCTTCTTTGATGAGAAGTCTCACAGTATATCAAACTCACCATACTACACATGCCTACTGCACGATTAATCTTATTTAATAGAAGTTTAACATATATGATTAAATACTAGAGTCTAGAGATATATCTTTACAGATAAATATATTGTAATTCAGCAATTGTACATGTGGTGGATTTATGATAGCTACTAAAACCCTTGGGGTTTTTATTTTCTATCTTTTTGATACTTGCAGGAGTGTTCCTGATATATCATTAGCATAGATATTTTTTTTTTTCCATGGGGAGATTGAATTCCCTCACAGGAAAAGTACATGTCATCTCATTTCTTGGTCACTGAGGATGGCATATTGACAACTTTAATTTCTTTATTTTGTGTGACCAATTTCTTCTCATGGTTATATCACTGCCATGCAGTGCACCTTTCACTTCCAGTCTTCTGTTAGGGTCAAGATTATCTTCATCTTTAATACCCATACGCAGCTCTTATTTCATTAATATCCCAAAATCCCCTTTTGCCTGAATAAAAGTTACCAGACTAATGGTATCTCATGAGAACTTCATTGGAATATATTCTTTTCATGTATTTTATATCAGATAGAAGTTTCTTTTCTGTAGGGGATACTTCTCCATGTCATACATACAGACTTTTCAGAAGACAATGAATACATCTGCTGTGTTCTGCAGCAGAACAATTGTATCAAGGGAGGTGGATGTTATTTCCTACAGAGCCAGCTGTTCCATCCCATAACTCATACTAAAACTAGCTTATGTTTTATCATGCTCTCAGACACCTTATTGTGTTTACAAATAAAACTGAAGTCATGTTCTGCTTTTACCTTTTAAATAGCCCCAAGAAGTAATTCCTGCATAACAGAACTATTCATGTGGTAATATCCAAATATTATTCTTGCAATGTTTTAATACTCTTTTTATACTGGTATTTTTTCTATATCTTAATGTATTTGATAATGTAGATTTAGCACTAGTGAATTTTAACAGCAGGTCTCAAAACTCAGCTGTAATTATCACACATCTCTGCCAACAGATAACTCCATTGACATCTGATCTGTCCATCAGATGGTATTGATGCGTTAATGAAAATAAACACTATCCAGAAAAAAAAAATCTTTGCCTTTTTCCTGTTTCAGAGTAAGATAGGACAACCCTCAGCATCAAGACAAGCTGGGGGATGAAAGGATTGAGAGTTGCTCTGCAGAGAAGGTTTTGGAGATTGTGGTGAATGAAAGAACGGACATGAGCTGGAAATGTGTGTTTGCAGAACAGAAACCCAAGTGTGTCCTGTGCTGCACCAAAAACATCATGAACAGGCGGGCAAGGGAAAGGCTTCTGCCTCTCTGTTTTGGTCTGCTGAGACGACTAGAGTGCTGAGTCCAGCTCTGGGGTACCCAGTACAAAAAATACATGGACCTGCTAGAGCTTATCCAGACAAGGGCCACAAAAAAAAGTCAGAGAGATAGAACACCCCTTTGAGAAAAGAGGAGAGTTCAAGGAGAGGAGGAGAAGAGAAGAGAAAGAGAAGAGAAAGAGAAGAGAAGAGAAGAGAAGAGAAGAGAAGAGAAGAGAAGAGAANNGAAGACAGAGAAGAGAAGAGAAGAGAAGAGAAGAGAAGAGAAGAGAAGAGAAGAGCGTGAAACACTGGAACAATCTGCTTGGAGAAGTTGTGGGTGCCCTTATAAATATCTCTATATCTCTATATATAGATATATCTAAAAAAAATTTCCAGTATACTAGTTTATGTCTTATTCTTTTGTTCCTATGGCTATACACCTCCAGTGTTTATAGAAATGTTTAAAAACCCTTCACAGGAAAAAAAATATTTTTATATAGAAACATATCCAACTAAATAAATAACTTGTAATCAGACACAATTTCCTCTGAGTTGTGCTGCGTCAATTCTTGCTCTTGTTCAACTACACATAATTAGTGATCAGAAAAAAATATTCATCATCTTGATTGCAATAATTTACTCTTCTTTCAATAATGTGACTGCAAAATTATGGATAAAGTGCTCTATTTCAGAGGCTCTGAGAAATTTCTTATTGCATCCTTTTCTCCTTTATCATTTATTGATATGCCTCTCAAAAAATTAGTCAAACAAAGTTAGCTATGTGTTGATTTTTGAATTCTATTTTTATTTATTCTGGTTTTCAGGGTAAAAGTGAATTAAAATAAAGTAATCTTTAAAAAATCATCTGCATTCCAGATAATGGAGATGATAGCACACAATCTTAAATTAACTTACAAGTCAAGATGAAATTCAAGGAAAGATTAACTAGAAAATAAAAAGTTATCTTGCTAAAAATGCAATTATGTTCCAAGGTGTTCTTATTGGTCAGTGGTGGACTTAGTCAGATGTTCAAAAGATTGTATTTCAAGAAACAGATTCCCTCTTTTCCAGCCGAATAAATGGAATCTTCTTATTCCAGGGGTGTGTGATGCTGGATTTTTAAAAATACTTTTGCTTGGTAGTTTTTTTCTTATACGAAACTACAACTCCTCCATACTTTGAATCATGAGGTAAATTATTTCTGCATTCATCAACTCAAGTAAATCTGACCAGCTTATGAGCCTTTACAATTTCTGTGTTATGCACCTTCTATTCAAATGTTTAACAGTGAGATATGGTTACCGTGTTTATGTTAACCCTTACCAATTTTCATATAATTATTACATTAAAGATACCTTTGGATAAAACAATAAATTACTTCATAAAGTACTGCACTTTATGAATCATGCTATCATGTTTTAATCACAATGATGTTTCCATTGATTATGCTGTCTAAACCATGCAAGGTACAGGATTTTTTCTATTAAAGTTCAGTTTTCTTAGGGTTTACAGTTTTTTGTATGCAATTTTAGCAACATATTAAGCATACAGTTCACATAACAACTACTAACTTCATCAATTGATATGTCATATTGTGTTTTCCTTCTATTTTGTGAATTTTGCAAAAGTATCTGAGAAGTAACTAGCAGTTTTTCTTTCATTTTGTTTCACAAGAATGCAAAAGGAATAGTTTTTTAACGAGAAGAAAAATGTTACACACTTTGTAATGTTATAAATTGTTGAAATTTTTATATCAAAGTTACAAAAATTAGTTTACTTTTACTTTGTAATCCCTAGTAGAGCTGGTAGCTCACTAAAATTCTTATTGCAGTATGATTCTCAAATGCTTACTTTATAAGCATTTGTATATTTCAAAATAGATAGTGATAATTTTAAAATCAAAAGACTGTTTCAAAATTTTACACTGCACTTAGATTATTATTTTTTTCACAGGAAGTTAAGTGTAAGTGAAGTTGGAAGTTAAAAATTCCAAAGCTGCTTAACTATTGTAAAATTACTGCAGATTAATAATCATAATATCACTATGCAGGTAAACTGTCTTTAATTTCATCTTGTCTGTCAGTAAAAGGTTTGCCAGGTTATAACCTTGAAAAGAAGAAAGAAAATCTAGTTCAAACCAATAACTCATTAGTGTTTTGTGAACTGTAGCCAAATATTTTGAAAATGTTAAAAAAACCCCAACCACCAACATGAGGAAGAAAATGTACAAGCCTAAGGGATTCATATAGTGACACAATCTGTCCTACTTTGATGGATTTTTCCTTTAGATATTCAGAGATGTCTTTAAGAAAGAACTTGTGATACATTCACAGTGATATATATATAATATCTTTTTCATCTTGCAGAATAAAAGTACCCTTTTCATTCCTGCTGACCCATTTGAGTACTGCTTTCTCCATAACAACCTTGTGAGCCATCTGTTTCAGGTCTCCCATTTGATCTTGTAGCTTGAGATCATGTTTTGAAAAATGTCACATTCAATATAACCTGCATAGGCACATTCTTATCCATTTTTCTGGTCTTCAGAAAGGAGTTTTTCAAGTTGGCATTTTGTGTATATCTTAGCAAAATTCTGACAGTTTTTTTCTGAAAGACATGGAGACAACTTCCCAGAGACAGGTCTGATTAAGATGTCTTACCCAACAAGTCTGCTCTTGAGTCACTCTTTGGTTAATGGTATTATTAGCTTAACAGTCATAAAAAATATTTTATTTTAGAAAATGTTTATATCTTGAAGTATGCATTCTTAAGTCTTTTCCAAAATATTTATAGCAGCAAGGAACCTGATCAGTGAACATGAATCAGTTCTACAATCACATCTTTCTCTTCAGTGTGTTCAATCACAATTTTAGAACTGGTTGAATTTCTAGAAGTAATGAATACAAGTCCTTCTCTTCTTAAAAGATATTTTCATTAGCAGAATATTCTTTTTTCTCTGATGAGTTTTATAGATTTCCATAATTTCTGGGTTTGGGTTGGGTTTTCTTCATACGTGTTAATGTTTTTGTCTTATTTTTTGGTTGCATATACCCATTTTTCTCTGTTACATTTTCCTGCCCACCTTCTGTGGCCAAGTCCCAGCCACTCATAGCATATAGATTTTCAAAAATTCAACTATTAACTGAACAGATTTGTTTACAGGAGTGAGAAAACAACCTGTTTGTTTTAGCTTCTCTTGTGAACTGAGACATAGCATATTTAGCTCATTTGTCTGTTTTTATAGAGAAGCACAACTGACATATTTCAGCTTAAAGGTCTGCTTGCTCTAGTGGCAGCCTTTATGTTTTGTGTGCATTCAGTCTTACAAAAATCTGCCTAATAAATCATATGCTTACAATAGAAGAAATAGAACAGTACTGCTCAAAAAAAATACATACAACACCATCAAACTGGCTGCTTAAAAGTTTTTTTTTTTTAACAAAGAAACAAGAATATGTAGTACAGAGATACTTTAAATCACCTTGAGAATTTAATTTTTCTATCCTTAATGATAGTTTGAGTTGTAAATAAAAATTAACAATTTATAGTATAAGAGAAAACAATCTGTGCACAAAGTATACAATACAGTAAGTTTTTTGCATGTCAAGTCAAATACCCCTATCTTACTCTTTGGCCAATTGATTTTTTATGAGCAAACTCCATGATGCTTACCGTTGCTTTATTTCCAGTAATATTTTGAAAGCTTGTTTTAATTACAGTAAAGGCAACTCTTATTGAAAATTTTCTTTTTTATTTAATTACTTTTTCTGCTTTTATAAATTCAGCATAGGACTGCATGGTGTATCATAATCATCGTCAACAAATGCCAACAAATGCATCAGTTAATATATAATTTAGTAGGCACTAAAGCACTGTGAGTTAAGATAATATGGTAAATCAACATCAGTGTGACAATTTGCACTATTTACAGATTTTATACTGTATAAAGCATATTTCTATTTTCTTTTCAATTTTCTCCAGTTAACTCCCTCTTCAACCAGCCACGTTTATCATTTCCTCCCAATATTTCTAATTTCAGAACTCATTGTAACCTGCTCTCTGTTGTAATTGGTACCCACTACTTCCTTGCTTCAGCATCTCCCATAAACGCTATTAACAACCTTGTTCTTTCATCTTCTGGGTTATTAATGGTGATGTCTATCCATTCATGATTTGCAGATTTTTCATGCAAGGACTACTCATAAATGCTGATACAACTTTACAAACTTTGTTAGGAATTTTAATCTCATTGGTTTGCCCAGACCTCAGGATATTTTTCTGCACTGGTAAAGCTCAGAGAATTTAAATAAAGAAATAAATTAATAAAATAAATTAAAAATTTATTCAATAAAATATATTATCACTTTTGAGAGGCTGTATTTAACTACTTGTTTTAAGCTTAAGGCATGATTATGGCAACTATATACACAAAAAGCCTGCAGGTACTCTTAAAACTACAGGGGTTTTTTTAATAATGAAAATGTTAAAAAGATATTTTTTCTGATATTTTTTTCTTTCCTACCTGTTTGAACTCTATTTAACTTGTGGTATTGTTCAAAATTTTTACCACTAACTTTCTTGGGCTTTCATCTCCAAAATTTTCTGTATATCTCTCTTAATAATATTTTTAAAAAATTAGGTGGACTGAGTCAGTCATACTGTATAAATAAAATCTTGAGAAATTATTAATATATTTTTTTCTATCCAAGATCAACTTTTTCTGAGTCCTTATTAAGTCACTTAACCTTCCACCAAAGAAAGAGAAAACATTTTAAAAATGATTACAGTAACAGGAGAATCAAAAGACCTTTCTCATGTAAATCAAGTGTACCCATAGTAGAACATAGTAAAATGTTTTCCAGCTATGGTAGATCATATAAAAGGATGGAGCATAAAACTGACCTATATAAATGGAAAAATGCTACCAAAGATGTAATGGTAATATTTCTAATCTTACATATCACAGCTAGTTCTAAAGAGTAGCTTACTGTAATGAGACTACCAGCTATTTCAGAACTTTGCTCTGGCCTTTAAAGAGATAAATTTCCTAAGGAAAGTTATGTAAGTGAGTAGCATACAAATTATTTTACTAGCTGACAGTAAATCACCAGTAACACTGCAGCATGCAGGAATAAGAACAGCACATACAGAAAAGCAGAACAATAAATGTGGGGTTTGGGGATTTCAATGGTTTGGGTTTTTTTTCCTCTAATGAATAGCAACAGCCTTAATGTGAAAAAGTGTGTGACTTTCAGAAAAGGCTTCAAAGATTTTTGTCAAGCAGAAGAAAAAAATAAATATCTTTCATTTAAGCAAAACCAGTGTTATCTTTTTTTTTTTTTTTTTTTGCTTTTATCATTACATATATATATATTTGCTGCTGCAATATAGTCTAGAAATGGGTTTATATTTTTATTCCTACTGTGAAATCAGTGGCTGCCACATCCATAAAATTGCAATCTTAAATCAAAACTGCAAATCATATCACTGTTTATTATCTAATAAATTATCTAATTTATTATTATCACTGTTTATTAGTGAATCCCATGGGCAGTATGTAAAAATAAAAAAAACCTCCAACATGAAACAGTACAAATATGTCTGTTTTTTTACAGATGGATTTTCATTTAATAGAAATCCACACTTTTTCTCATTCTCTTTAGGGTCTTTAAGTGGAAGGATTAAAGATGAAATCAATGAATGGAGCATGGATTCTAGATAAACTAGCAAAGTTGCAGTGAACTCTTGAGTGTCCCAACAGCCAGCTAGCCAGCAAAGTATATCAGAGTATATCAGTTCAGAGTATATTTTGAGATATAATCAGGAGTCTACTTCTAAAGAGACTTTCTTGGATGATTTGAGCAGTGCATTATGTATAACCAATAGTGTTGCTGTTATATCCTAGATATTGAAAATCCCGTGTCTTACCTATAAGGTAAAAAAAGACACACAAGAAATGTCAGCAAAAGAGCTTCACTTCCTAAGAACACACAAATTAACTCGCTCGTATCAAATCTAGTTTAATTGCAGAACACAGCAGTTATGAACAGGAGGCAAAACATCTGATGACACTGATAAGCTGTCTGCTCAAACTCGCAGGGTGAGAAGGGCTTAGAGGGTGTCTTCTTACTTCCCAGAGAAGTTTTCTGCCGTGCTACTGATGAGAAAGAGATAGACACATTCCAAGTGCAGCTCTGAATTTCCTTGGAGCATTCAAACATATCCTTCTCTTTGATATTTTCATCTACCTGTCATAGGTACTCCAAACCTTACCTTGATATTGTCACTCCAGCACCAGAAACCTTCTTTATTTCACTTATTTCAAAAGAAACAGGACACCTAAGGTCAGGCTTATGAGTAGTCTCCTAACCTTACAAATTATTCTCTAACTTCTGTCCAAGTTAGGTGCTAGAGCCATGACATTTAAAGGCTTTTTTTTTTTTTAATGTCCTTTTGTTTACTAACATTTTCTAACTTTAGATTTTTAATATATTCAGGGCATCATAAACAGACTTCAATATTTGTTCCACCCTTCTCAGGTTGCAAATGTGCTTTCTAACCACTGTTATCACTGAAGTTAATTCAGAAGTTCAGTTAGTGCATCCTGACATCTGGATTTCTTCTCTTGTTACTTGTAGTGGAGCAGCATTTGGAGACAGCTCCAGACTCTACCAATGTAAAGTCTTTTGGCTTCCTACAAATACTCCTTCATATTAAAATCTATGCCAAAAACCAGGTAACATTTCTTTTCAGCTTATATCCATGATGTGTTTAAAAACTGCAATTGTTTTCTGCATTTTGAAAGACAAATCCTTGGGATTCCAAGGAAAGAATCCTTGGGATTCATACTCAAGGCCTGCCTTGAAAATATCCTAATAATGGTCACTAGTTAATGATTTGCAATTTATCAAAGCCTACCAAATCTGGCTGCATCTGCCTGGACTCTCCATGGCTCCACCACGCTGCCCACAGCCAAGGAATCCATTTCAGGCCTCTCAGGGGGAGCCCTACTGCTCCTGGCTCCTGAGTCCAGGAAGCCATTGGCCCCCACAGCACCTTGACATTATTGCAGCACAACTCGTTCTAGTTTTATCCTTTTTTTCACTTCCATGTCATTTTGCACAGCTTTTACCAACTTCCTTTCTTTGACAATGCAGTAAAAATTTCACTAGCAATAACATATCCAATCTTTTAAGAAGGAATTAAAGCAGCTACTCTTGTTGTTTTGTTAAAAAAATATATATATTTTATTAAGGAAATCAAGCTTTTTTAAAAAATTTTCCCTCTGCTCACATATCATCTTCCTTCTTTTTTCTGCTTAAGACTAATAGGTAAGTACTAAAAGCAATCACCCAAGTCTGAGAATTTTTTTTTTCCTATGTATTATCCTAGATTTCATCTTCAAAAATCTGGCTACTGCAAATGCAATGTCTTTAACCACTTCTTTTCAAAAGATAGGAATTACCTGGTCCTTCCAAGTCTTTTTTTTTGCCGGTTCAGCCTCAAATTTATGCATTGTGTGCAATGCATTTGATATTTTATTTGGGATATAGAACAGGGTTTTTCAGAGTCACTAAATAACACTGTGCTCAAGGACAGATCCCAGATGTAGGGCCAGAAAAAGTTTTCTTTTCATTGTGGCTTACTCATATCATTCTCATTATAGCTTAATCACCTCATTCATTTGTCAGTGGATAGAGAGGAGGATTTTAAATGGACAGTTGTGCTTTTATAAACATTTTTTCCCTTGAGATTGGTGAGATGTACCTTCAGTATTCAGATTGTCTGGATCTTAGAACAGAGATTTGTTTAACTTAGTAATAAAAAATAGCTATGTATTTAATTAATGGACCTGTTTAATTTGAATGACAGGCTCTACCTAGGTATTTTAATTTAGCTTTCCCATAATAACATAAACCTTAGAACTTAAGACTCAAAGGGAACACTGCCATTTAATGAAGGAACACAAAAATTACTTTAATTTTTTTGAAGAACATTTCTCTTCAGAATTTCTTAATCAAACTTGAGTTCAGGCAAAATGCATTTTTATTCAAACATTAACTGCTATACAAACCTGAAAAGATAACTTTGTAATCCTTTTATCAATTTAAAACAAAGGCTGCAGTGGTTGAGTTTAATTAAGAAAAAGTAAATTGCTTTCTGTTAGCCAAATTAATATGTATCTATGAACCATGACCCTTTTCTTTCATTTACACTGGAAAATTACTTAAAATGATAGTCCCTTTCAAAATATTTGTATAAAAAAGGAAAATTAATATCATGGTATTAATCCAAGCTGGGATGGCTTGTATCAGTTTTTCCTATTATTTTCTATAAAAAGTTATCTGAGAGAGGGTGAAAATTAATTTAAGAATTACCTTCACATTTATTCCTTCCATTTATAAATTGAGTATTTTTAGTTAGTCCAGATCAGATTCTTATCTGAAGTAAACTGCGGTATCAAGATTTATTTTTTCAAATTCCACTCTGACATAGCATTATCAATCAGAAAATCATTACCTTGACTCTATAAATGGGGTAATTGAGGAACAGTGAAATTATTGTGGCTTGTCCTCTACCATTTTATGAACAATGATCAGTAACCGATGTAAGGATATAAACCAGAATACCAAAAAGATGATTTGATGTCTATGCCTTGAAATTTCTTAGTAGAACTGTTACTACAGGTAACAGGCAAACGGCACAGAATCAGATATAATTTTAAACAACATTTCCTCCAGTCAAATCAATTTCAGCTTTCAAATCAAACCTTGTAAACACCATCGTATAAAATATAAACTTCACAAAATACAATCTAATCCATATTTCCTTCAACTGAAATATTCTGTCTTTAACATCAGTATTACAAAAAACATCTTATCATGGGAAAATGAAATTTGTTTCCTGATATCCAGAATATAATTGTAGCACTGGAATTGGAGCTGAGATTGCAAGTCTGACTGGTACAGACTTGAGGCAGGATTTGAAACTGGATTTTTCGTACATCTAGATAATTTATGAGCTTTAGTGCCTGCATGGTGAGATCTGTAACAACTCCCTCAGCATTATGGAAGAGTAACCTTTCAAGGGACACTTCAGAAGACTGTCCTCATGCTGTTCAGAGAGTTGCATCACTCTGCAGCAGACTTTTTTAGTTGGCACTAGTCCATCTAAAATATGGCATTTCAGCCTTGCTGCAGCATCACATCATCAAAATCAGGCAGTCAAACCATATTCCAGAGAAACATTCAGCACTTTGCACTTTTACAAAGACAAATAGGGTTTGTAGGCAGGATAATGTGATTGTAGGACCAAAATCCATAAATTTCATGAGCTTTAGAAAATGCACATCAGTTAGGAAAATACATAGTTTTCTTGCCATAATAAGAAGCAAACTTTGTGCAGAAGGGCAGTAAGAGTATTCCTGTTATTCAGAAGTGAAGGAGCAGATATAAAGAAGGTACAGCTGATTCTGCCAAAATCATCATATGCCTAGGAATTGCTCATGCTTGAGGGTGTTTCCAGATAGGAGGTCAATAGAGAAACTGTAAAGTTCCCCTTTTCAAACCACAGATTTACATTTAAGCATCTACATCAATCGTGCACAGGACACTGCACTTAACTCTTTCACTGATTTTCTAACTCACTCATAATATTTTACAGTTGAAAATCAGTTTAAACTGATTTCTTATTATTTTCAAGGCATCCTGGAAAGGTTTTTTAGTTTACTTTACTCTTTCCACTCCTCTGTTTTAGAGAAGTAGCTTTACATCCGTTTTTTTATAGGTAGCATCAAGTGTCACACTGCAGATCCTAAAACTGCCACTTCAGGCAACCCAGAAGTTAGAAGTTTGGATCCCACTTACAGCTAAGTAGGATTTACACATTTGGTACGTCTGTGGTCATGGTTAACTCTGTGAGAAGATGACAAATACTACAGCCCCTTCTCTCCTTTCTACTTCAGCCCCTTCTCTCCTTTCTACCCTTAGCATTCCTCAGCACATTCCACGTTTTGTGTCACGGGAGAGGGGAGCTGTTTCAAACTCATGGCTAGACACATGCTTGCTTCTTTCACTTAGCATACAGACCTAATTATCTAATTTTCCCTACTGTCATACAAAATGCAGTTTCAAGGAAAAATATTTTTATTCTTCAGCCCTGTAGAAGCATAATTTAAAATGCCATTTCCCATATTTTGTGAGAAGACAGAACCCCCACATGATAGTCTAGATGCAGAAGCATTGTCAAATTTTCGCTTTGCTCTTCCCATACTCTCCCAATAGATCGTCTGGTGCTACTGCTCAAAGTAGAATACCTAAAAGATGATTAGGGGTCTGGATCTCTCTTGTGAGGGGAGACTGCAGGAGCTGGGCCTGTTCAGTCTGGAGAAGACAGGACTGAGAGGGAATCTCATCAATGCATATAAATACCTCAAAGGCAGGTGCAACGGGATGGTGCCAGAGTGTTTCCAGTGGTGCCCAGCAACAGGGTAGAGAGCAGTGGCCATAAACTAAAGCACAAGAAGTTTCATCTCGACACAAGGAAGAACTTTGCACTGAGGGTGGCTGAGCACTGGAACAGCTGCCCAGGGAGATCAAGGAGTCTCCCTCTCTTGGAGACATTCAAAACCCACCTGGACACATTTCTGTGTCACCTGCTCCAGGTGACACTGCCTTGGCAGGGCATTGGGCTAAATGATCTCCAGAGGTCCCTTCCGATCCTAACAATTCTGTGATTCCATGATTCTGAGATCTGAATACTTCACAATTAAACCCATTATTCTGGAATTCCTCTTCTCTGTGTCTTTAATTTATTGCTAACAACAATCTCATCAATTGTATTTACAAAGACTAAGAAGTAACCACAGAATAAAGGTTAACTTCTGCTCATAGAACAAAGAACAGACTGTGCTACTCTGAAATAGTCATCTTTATTTCCTCATCACAAATTCATTCTGATATAGCTTTTCTTCTTTCCAGTTTATAAACAGTCATTTTGACTTTGATTATTTTCCTTCCTGGTATAAGTATGGTGAAGATATTTGGTGTAACTTTTCTTCGCTGTTTTTGTTTGGGGTTTTTGTGGGGAGATTTTTTGGTTTTTGTTTTTCTTTTGTCTCTACTAGTAACACACTCCCAATTGTATTCTTCCTTTAACAGTTTCCATCAGGAGAGACAGATTCCTTCCTCTGTCTCTTCAAATATGGAGCCAAAGAATGTTTCAGAATTTTTTAGTTGCTAATTGTTAATTTAAGTTTTAATGTTTCTTAGGTGACATCATTTAGCTTTGCAGTTACTTTCTGAAAACTTGGACAGAAACAGAATGTTTTTTTACTAACTCAGAACCAGAGTACACCTGACTGAAAATGCATTACTTTTTCTCAAGGCATCTTTGTAATTACATTTATTGAAGACACACCTGTTTAAAATTTCATAATCAATTTATCATTCAACAGATTAAAGACAGTTAGACTTCTTTCTACATAATAGGTGCACCTGGACACTAGTGATTCCAGAAATCTTAAGGCAATGAGAATAATAGATATGAAGCCATGTAAAAATGAATATAATTCTGTGAAGAGGTCCTTGAAGCCTCATAAATTATGCCCATAGTAGTTAAGCATTTTGCCTCAAATGGGTAATTTCCTTCTTTTTGATATATTCTTACAAACTTGTACATGTTTATATACCAGACTCACTAAAATAATTTTTCTCATGACCTTAGTTTGCTTTTGTGTCATCTTGTGATTTCTCACACTGCTTGAATGAACTACAGTCTGTAATATGCAATTGCATGTCAAATAAATTTAAGATTTTTTCTCTGACAGCTTTTTAGCATACTAAGAACCACCCTCCTTTGGAATCTAATCCGCTATCCTCACTCCTGTATGAGATCATTATGATTCATGAAGCTATATTTATGGATAAACAGTCTGTTCCAGCACCTTTATTTTGTGTCTTTTTTTCCCTTTTCCTTCTACCCTCCTTCTCCCATCAGCTGAAACAAACCACATGTTTCTTCTCCTAATCATCACATTTTTCCATGGGATCTGAAGTCTACTGGTAAGAGTCATGCATTTGGAAGCAAAGTTATGTCCCCTCCCAAGATCATGCTCATCACCCTCAGCCTACTGGTGATTGGGGAATGTTGGACAGACAGCACTGATGCTGTGCAGAGCTGCTCAGCAGTTGCCAAAACACTGGTGTGTCATCCACACTTTTCCAGCTACTGATGTACAGCACTGTGACAGCTGTTATGGGGGAAATTCACTCCATCTCTGACAGACCCCAGATATGCAGAAATACTCAGGATGTTTGCTGACAACTCTAACAGGATGAAGAAGGGAAGAATGCTATTAAACAAAATTGTTACAGCTAAAGAAGGCTGAGACCAGACTGTTAAAATATTCACAAAATGTCTGACAGGAAAAATGAAGGTCGTTTCATTCCAGATTATATCACAGTGCACTTCATTGCATGCAGCATTCATCTAAGAGACTATGTCCTTATGACTTGGCCTATTTTTAAACCCCAGATAAAATTATGCATTCTAAATCTATAGTTTTATCACTTTTCAGGCTCAGAACATGAATAAACATTTGCTATATCAACTGATTTCACTTGTTTTAATTGCCCTTTTAGTTAATATTTAACACTGCGATGTGTCAAAATAAATTGTTTCATCAGCAGACAAAAGCCATTGCTCTGTTACCGGAAAGTAAGTAATTTTCTACATTAACTCCAAAGAGTGCACACTATAAAAGTTAAATATTTGCAAAAAAATATTGAAAATCTGTAGCTTCCTTGCATAACATGGGTATGTTGTTAGTTAATAAACTTCTTATTAAATTAAAGGCACTTTGGGATCAACCAGAATTGATATAAGAAAAATATTAAGGAAATTTGAAATCAGATACTAAACCTACTGGAGGCATTGATTATGAAATAAACAATGGAAGTGTCAGCCTGGAAAGCACAGAAAGATGCTGAAGAATGCATTTCTAAATCAGAATGACTAGGTTTTGTATCTGCAACAAAGTACCTTTCTGTGTCTTTTTTTTTTTTCCTCTGTAGAAAAAACAAAATTGTGAATTAATAAAATATCTAATGCTTCAGAAGAGAAATCTTGGAGTGAGAAGTGTAGGAGTTGTTTATTTGACTATTTTTCCCATAATACAAAGCGCAGTTTTCCATTAACACTTGCAGATGAAAAGAAAGGAACTGTTGATTTGGGGAAGTTTTTTAAGAAACAATGAGGTTTATTCCTGTGGCTATGAACTGAATTTAAATTGCTTACCTCATAGCAGAAGATTTCAGACAAATTCTTGCAGTCAGCTTCATCTCCCTAGGGGAAAAAACAAAGTAGTCATCTCCATTTTTGCTATTGGTGAAAAAGAGAACTTTCAGAACTTTCCAAAGGACAGACTCATACTTCCTATTTAAGAAATTATTTTTAAAAAGAGAGGTGAGCCTCTCATTTATAGTGGTTTTTTTTGTTTAGTTGGGGGTTTTTTACTACAATGGAACTTGCATGATTAAATTAGATGGGTAGTTGCTGGTTATTTTAGGATGCAGTTCCTCTGCCTGTGCAGACAATGCATAACTGTATAAGTACCCTAGGATGTCCAATCACTCACCTGGGGCTGGCAAATGAGGTGCAGAACATCTATGCCTTTATGGAGCAACAGAAATTTTAGGGCACCTCCAAAAGGGCTAAAACGTCTGTGTCTTGACATCAGAATAATTCCTGTGATGTGTTAGTCATAAATACTGCACAGTGTACACTAATTGTATGCTATTTGTACAGTGATCTACTCAGTGAGACATATTTTTACACCAGTCTTATGTGAGTGATTTAGGAAAAAATTTAACCTTTAGATTTCATAATATTTAGTTAATCTTAAAGTCCCAGAAAAAGTGTTTGTTGTCCTAGAATTGATTGAAACATAATGTTGTCTCTCATGCTTTATTTGCATGTTTACAACCAATGTACACAACAAATGAAGTTGAAACACCATCCTCTCTACTCCTTAGAATCTTTTAAAAAGGAATGGGGAGGGGGACATAGATAAAAGATTTGACGCTCATAAAATGCATTGATTCTTCTCTTTTTTATTTCTTCAGATGAACACATTTCAGCAACTTATTGCATGAAATATTGATGAGTTGTGAAGTTGTGACTGCCATCAAGTAATGCCAAGAGTTCTTGGTTTCTGCTGAACAGGATGCAAAGACAAACTTTTAACATGAAACCTGAGATTTAAAGAAATGAAATTTCCAATGAGAAAGATTTTCTTTTGCAGTAAAGCATGTTCTATTTCATATACATTGGTGTGTTTTTCTTCTAAGTCAGCAGAGTGAATTTCACCACTCTTATGAAAATCCATTTATTCTCCATTTACCATTATATATGCTTTGGTCACAGTAGGATTGACGTAGATTTGTAAGCTAAAGAACATGTCCTGGTCCAGTTATAAAAAGGATTTTTTATACATTAGAAAGGGTATAACTTGTGTTTACGGTACATCTCATTACATTTCTGAGTGATGCTTCTATCTTAAGCAAAGTAATATTTGTTCCTTTTGGAAAGTCCAAATCCTCTTTATTTTGAAGGAACCATTTTTTAAATAAAGAAAAGAGAGAGCTAGGTATATTTTGAAATGAGCATGCTATGGAAACCCTCTATCCAGTGTTAGGAATTTTATTTACATTCATTTAAGGAAAAAATATTTAATTTTGACTTGAGGAAAATTGCACTATTGTTATGATGGTTTGTAGAAGCTTTTTCTTCTGATTAATATTGTTTTACTGCACACCAAAACACACATTTATTCAGTGTTTGATAAAAACAAAGAGGGACTTATTAAACCTAGGTGTACGGAGATATTCTGACAAGTATTGACTAATTCACAAAGAAAACAACAAAAGTTTTCACAATTTTTTTCACTCTTCACTTGGCTTTTAAAAATAATTCTAATAGAATATTACAGATATATATTTAGACTATAAAAGTGGAAAATTAAATAGCACAGTATTTTAAAACATGCCTTAGAACAGAGCTTATTAAACAATGTACAACAGCTAGAAAATTTAAAATCTGAATGAAACGTTTAATTGATTGCCTGTGATTATCTCCATTTGAGAGTTATGCATTCAGATACAGTGACTGTCCTGCTCTGATCTATTTGTGTTTGGAAGAAGCCTTGGATCTCAATTCTCCAGATTAAGTTTCAATTTAAAGTTTTCTTGATATTGATGTAAAGATCCTCTTATGAAGAAAATGCAAAAGAATTTTTTCCAGAGTAATTTAGTTCCAGCTGCTACTAGAGGATTTGATATTCCACAGGGTTTCTCAACCACATCTTTATTTCCTTATATGTTGCAAAAGGCCCTAGTATTGGATTTTTACAGAGCTCCACATTTGCACAGAAGTAATTTTTCCTGGGCTGTGTATGATTATTTAAGAAAAAAACCCAAGTTCTGCAGCAATGTTATATTAAAGAATTTACACAGTAGAATAATCCCAGTTTGTTGCTGTGATTTTAGTAAATCAGTAAAATAATATAATTAGATTTCTTATCTCATTGCAAATTTATATTGACACTATGTAACATTTATCCAGGATATTTACAAATTAGATACATTTAAAGTCACTTTACAAAGTTTAAATAACTAATGTCCTGTGTAGAAGGTAAAAAAGTTTTTAATTTTTTGGTTTGGGTTTTTTTTTTTTTTATTTCATGACATTTACAAATTAAGAGAACAAATATAGCATAAAGATGCTTCATGCCTGAAAAAAAAAATCTTCTTGTGGTGACTTTATGTAGATGTTTTGCAGACATAGAGTATTCTATATTGTTTCTCTTTACCATAGCCTCACTAATTTTTAAAGAGTTTTAGAACATGTTGGTAACGTTTGAATTCTACATGTATACAAAGGATATATATCTCCACACAAGTAATTCAGCCTTTTGGTTTATGGATAGACTTGTGAATATAAGGGTATTCTTTATAATTTTTATGATGTTTTTATGTTTCTCTAGGTAGCATATTCTGTCATTAGTATGTAACTGATTAAACTGTCATATAACAACATGTGCTGTTGTTTGAAAAACTGTCCCAAAATACTATTAAGTCTCCTTGTCCAGACACAAGTAATAATTTATCAAAGTATAAAATGCTTCATAAATGAGGTGATCTCAGGAGAGTTTTGTAGACATATTTTCTTCTAATGCATCATGTTAGTAATTAGATACCCTTGAATTATTTTCTTTTTCTGGAAGTAAAAAGCTATTTTAATATAATTGTGATGATGTGGATTTTGAGTCAATTGAAAACATATGAGGATTTCCAGTAAACCATGTATTGCCATGCAGAATGGAGACGTTTTCCTGGTTTGGATCATTTAGCCATCTAGAAGTGGATACAAAACCCATCAACATAAATCTTTTACACATGTATTAAATCATTGCATTTCCAACACCGAAATTTTTGAGCAATCTTTTTCAAATAATACCTTAAAGATAGTTAAAAACACTAAATTGTGATGGGAAAGAACTCCTGTTAAGCTTTTGACTATTTCTCTTTGTATCCTCATTGTTCATCAGTAACTTCAGCCAATATCCAATACTGTGACTGAGGTACCATCAGAGGCTTCACAGCAGCCTTGACTGGTGACAAAACCAGTACAGCTGTCACACAGCTCAAAGTCCAAAGGCTTTGCAACTACAAACGAGAACACTTCTCATGTAATATGACTTTTAGACATAAATTGATACATCACTTTACTCATTAGATGAACAGTTTGCTCAGGCACAGTACCTAACACTAAATATTCTGTATCTACCCAAACATTTTACCATTTTTCAAGATGGAATTTATATCAGTTTAATTATTAACGTTAACTTGTTTTTCCAAATGCTTGCAGGTTTTTATTTTTTTTTATGACACTATATCAGAAAGGATTTTTTGCATTTGGTTATTCAATTTAATTTTTTAATTAATGAAGCTTAAATATACACAATCTTGTCCAGTGAACTGCCAGTGTTTTGTACTTCTTAATCAGAGCTAGCATGTTCATTTTGGCATGAAAAAGCATCTAAACAAGAGCAGCAAGATAGCATCTGGGACAGAAAAGCTTTTGGTGTTAGAGCACATGCTGCTATCATTAGGCAGCTTTGACACTAAAGCTCATTTCTGCTCCTATCTTCAGGATGGATGATTGATCATATAAAACAGTAGGCATCACTGTGGATCAATATGATAATCAGACTAGAAAAAAGTCTTCTGGAATATGGATATGGGTGAGATGTGTAGAATTTTACAGTAGAAAAGAGAAATTTATTGGATTTTTTTCCCTTTTTCCCATACACTCTTTGGTTTATTTTCAGCTTTTGACATTATAGAAAGCATTTATAATTCCTATTTAAATTCAATGTTTTATTTCTAAAATATGTGGAATTACTTTCATATTGTGTGTTTCTAGACCATTGTTCTTTAGCATAATGTAGTTCGATAACTATGACAATAATGAAACACAAACAGCATTTTTACTAGCACACTTGAAGATATCTAATAAAAAACAGTTTAGAAAAACATCTGCCAGTGATCAATTCCCTGAGTAACAAAACAATGCATAAAATCTGTCTTCCTGTTAATAAGACTAGCATGTGAGTAGATTAAAATAAATTATCAGTTTCACGTTGGGTTTCAGCCTGAGGACAGTGTTCCACTGGCTGGAAGTTTTGATTCTAGCCACATTTTTCATTTTTTAACAATCAGTCAAGGCTGAATGCAAAAACTCAGGAGGTGCCTCAAGGTATTAACCCACCTGATCATTACACACCATAAACTGGCCATGGCAGAAACCCTTATTTACTCAAACAAAATTAATTGCTGAAAAGTTATTTGTTGGCATTACATTTTGCCTAGAGATAAAGAAGATGCATTTATTGGCAAGCATGGGAAAGCAGCCAGGCATGTTCTTTGACATTTGAAGCCTCTCCACCTGCTGGAAATAAAATAGTTAGATATGCCAGTAACAAGAAGACACGCACCACACGGATCCTGGTTTCTCAGGGAACTGAACGGGACAGCACCCAGAAGGAATGGGTGCTGTCCGTGGTGCTGAACACTCGCCCAGGATGCTCCGGGCCGAGTCTGAGGGCAAGAACTGAGAGCCTGCCTCCGTGGCTGAAACAGCACCGAGGGTCCTTGAGGATTTCTCTAAAACAGGTGACAGTAATATATGGAACCGTTGATGCATTTTTAAAAATATGCTTGTCTTTTTCAAGGCTGAAATAAAGACTTGCTGTATGCAGTTTGCTTCCATTTGCACTTAGGTAAAATTTATATTTATATGTATTTACATATATTAATATACAAATATATATTTTTATATATATATGTACATACACATACACATATATACACATACACACACATACATATACACTACTAAATTTTAATATATTAAAATGCTTTTCTTGATACAATGCTTGAGCATATTTTGCACAGAATTGTTTCCTTCTTTTTATTATCACATGCAAATATATTAAATAGGAGATAAAATTACTGGATTCTGTACATAGTTCAGATCTCCAGCTTTCGCTGAAATCTCTATTTTACTAAGAAGTTACGGTTCAGATGCTGCAGTCAATTTATCTTCCTACCTTTTTTGAGGCCAAAACAACACATCATAGCATTTGGCTTTTAATACCAACTATACACTAAAAAAAAAAAAAAAAATTCACTCTCCATCCAGAAAACACTTAAACACATAGATTCAGAGAGAATGAGATCCAAATTGTAGGTGAATGGACAGATGCTGAAGTCACTGCTCCTACTTAGTATAAAATTTTACAGGCATGAACATATAACTAGGCTACTATCATACCAAGATAAACTTCTAATACAGTTCCATTCTCATTTTGTACAGTTCTGTTCTCTTCCTTCATGCTTTCTAAGTTCTCTGTGAATTAAAAATATATATATATATATTTGCATTGGTGTTTGCTGTTTAATTTCAAAAAGCTGTTACTTGTCTCCATAAATATATCAAAAAACAGTTCTAAGAAAAATCCCTGAAAATAGATGTTGCAGCCCGGATCTGTTTCATTTAACTGGTTTAAAGTTTTAATGTTAATGGTTTGTTCTTATATTCCCCCATGTTCTCCCCGAGTTGGTTTATTCCTGAAGTTGTAGCCTCCCCTAAGTTACCTTGGATGGCATTTCTCCACCTCTTGTTCCAGCTCCTTCCCTATCAATCACTGTTACCCTGCCCCTTGTTCTGGCACCTTCCATGTCACTCCAACCCTGAACCAATCCTTTGAGCGTTCCTCCCCCTGGGTGTTCCTGGGTGTTTCCTAACCCTCCATGCCCCATTGGACCATGTGCCCTGCCCTCTGCTCCCACTTGCCCCAGCTGGCCCCAAAGAAATGCTCTAACCCCTTCACTCTGCCCCTGCTGATCCCTCACTGGATTGTGTTTGGTACTCACCCCTTGCTCTGGTGCTGTATAAAATCCTGAGCACTGCAGTGCTCACGGCTCTTTGGTTCCTGATCCCTTCAACCTGGATAAACCTCCTGCTGACACCTCAGCACTGAAGAGCCTCCTCCTTCTCCTTTCCCCACCCTCTGACTGCAGTGAGAGCCCTTCCACTGCAGAGCAAGTGGCTCTAAAGGTTCAGCTGTCAGCACAAACCCCACACCACAGTTGTTCCCCACAGCTGGGGCAGCGCCGGGGGTTTTTCCAGCTAGCCCAGGCTCTGGTGGGCTGCGTCAATACACATTGTTGATTCTTAAGCTTATTATTAGAAATGACAGAAGCTATTTAAGACTAATTTCTATAGATGTACAGGAATATTAATAAAAGCAAAACCAAAAAAACTTCATTGAATGTTACCTGTGAAAATAGAAAATTGCAAACAAATTAACATCAGACCTGAAACTGAGCCTTAGATTAGTTTCTGATATCTTCTCCTGCTATCTATGCACTTGCTTTCTTAAAAATTCTGCTAGGACTTGTGCATATTAGGACAAATATATTAAGTACTATCTATATTATTGAATATTCTTCCCATAGGTCTGATACTGACTTCATAGCATTGAAATGGAGTCCATTTCATCCCATTAGTTGGTTTATATTCTCCAGAGATCTTTTCAGCAATATCAGATGCTCACATAAGAAAATGCATTTATTTATTTATTTTACACTTGTTATTAAATAAATCATTATCACTAAGCTTCTGTACATATTTTAAGCTTTTTTTATTTCAGTCACATAAATGTGTATTTATATTATATGTAAATGTAGATGATTAATCACATAGGCCTATTCCATGTACTTAAAGTATCACACAGCAGACCTTATATGGTCATTCCTTTCTTAGAATCACTAACTGATGTTGCCTTCATTACCCTTTTGAATATGCTAAATTTAATGAACTAAACCCACTCTGCCTAAAAATTTGCAAGTTCCCTATAACAGTCCAAACTCCAACAGCAAAACAAGCAATATAGCATGTTCCCACAATGCTGTCAAAATGAACGACAGGAGTACTGTTGGGTTTTTTATTATTTACTGGACCTATTTTATGCGACTTCAGTTCTGACTTTAATTTTAACTAGTAATAAAGTGAATTCATTTTGACAGCTCCTTAAAATACTCAGGAATGTTTCTGCAAAATGAAACCATATTGCTCTCATAAAGTGTACTCTGTCTGACAGCTTGCTGACTTTCTGTCAAGAAACATACATTCACTTCTGGGAAGCTGAAGTTTAAAAAATCAAAAAAAAACACAGAACTAAATTTTGCAAAATGCATACACTACCCTCAGTTTGCCCGAAAACAAGATACTGAATTATACATGCACATACATGGAATTTGGGTACAAATTTTTATGAATTTTGAGCCTTTGAATGTTCAAGAACGTTTTATAAGACACTAGAAAGTTTTCAGAATAAATTTCATCCACCTTGACTCACAAAGTGTTTTAAATTAAATGGGTTGATCTGGATGCACAACACTCATATTGTGGATATGTTATTTTGCAGAGGGTATATGAGCTGTTCAGACAGCTAATATACCTTTGGAGAATGACATAAGAGCCATAGCACCTTAACAGGTTTCCTTCCAGTCTATTTACCCATAAATCTGGATTGAACCTAACAATAAAGTCTGCCCAAGTGCCTGCTCTCCTGTTTTCATTTCACCTACAATAAATACAGTTTAGGTGAAGCTTTTTAACGCTCATACACAAACCAATTATACTAGAGAAGCTATTCAATATTCAATACTCCCAAAGAAGGCACAAACATGAAATTATGCAGTGACTCCATGACTCTGTTCAGAAAGGAACAAAGCAGTTGTGTCTGGGTAACTTTTACTGAGGAATGTGACAGCTTGTTACATCTCTTTCCCCTCATGTAATAAAAAGGTGGATTGTTCTGCATGAGAAACATGACTGTCCTTTCAGGTGTCTGAGGCACAATGACCTAAACTGACACCTTCAATGTCAATCATAAATGTATTTTCACCTGCACTCTTATTTCAGTGCTGCAAGCCTAAGGCTTACTATGTAAAAAATACAGAGAGCATTACTCCTCCAATAGCATGTTTGAACTTTCAATATTCTCTCAGTTCATAGTGTTCATAACTTATTAATACCTTTACTTAACTGAAGCAGTAGCTACTGTTATATTTTAATAAGCTGAGTGTTTTCAAGCTCTCTAAATACTAATGACACCAACAAACAATCCATTGACATTTGAAGGTTACCCTCATAGAAAATTGTTAATCCTTAGCAATATCCAGCACCACAAGATACTTGCAAGTGTTAAGAATCACAGTTTGCAGTAAAACAGATCATAAATCAATGAGGCAGCTGATAGTGAAAAAGTGAAACAGTAAAATTCATTGCATTTTAAAACAGTAGAATACATTGCACTTTAAAAACTATATTTTTTTACTTAAAGCTGGTTCTGTTTTCCTTTTCCATAGTGGTGCTATGGCTATTGAGGTTAGGTACATGTGATAAAATGAAGCAAAGCTAAGTGTGAAATATCTGTAGCTACTACTCTTTAAGAAACCTTTTGAACACTAGCCCTACACAACAACAACAACAACTAAAAAAAATAAAGGCTTTTTTCAATTCTAGCTGTAAATAGTACTCGCAGATCTACATTTCATTCGTAGCAAAGGGAACAAAAGAAGATAAAGCATTCAACTCTGTACGTGTTATTCCAAAAAACAAGTACATATTCCTTAGAGAAAGTAGGATGTAAGGTCTGCTGCAACAATTAGGTCTTCAGAAAGAGAAACACAATGTTTTTTTCCCGTTTTTATTCAATTCACAAAGCTATCCTTGCCAGGCAGGGAAATGACTAAGAAAAAAATATCAGAAGTGATGTTATGCTAATGCTCATAGGGATTCTATAAAACCAATCCAAAATCACATGTGTTTTGAAAAGAATCACTGATTGTCAGCTGTCATATTTCCCTGCCAATAAAGCCTCAGCCAGTGTAGAAGTTGTTAAGCACGTCAGAAGAATCTTACATAGGTATTTCTGGAACAAATTTTTCCATATACTTAAAAAAATTATTTAAACTTGAATTGGTATGTAAGTTCCCTTCAGAGAAATAGCTAGATGAGGCATTTTCAACTATACTTTACATTTTATCTTTTCATAAATACTTTCTTTTAACTGAAATTAACTTTAGTATTTTGGGCTTTTTTTCAACTTAAATGTTGTAAAAGGTGTTCTGATTTTGTCTTGGTTGAATGAAATAAACACTGTTTTGTGTTCAAGTCATGTGATATTTCAAAATTTTCTGTGTTGCAGAATGGGAAAAGAATTGTGTCTATAAAAATTTCCAGCAGAAAAAAAAAAAAAAAAAAAAAAAAGCCAAACCTATTTTCAGCCTAACTAAGCAATTTCAATGTCTCATTGATTAGTCTTTCCTGAAGGTGGGAGGATAGGGAAAAGGAGATTGTGAGATTTCAGAAGTGCAGTTCGGTGTAAAACACCCCTGTGAAACTCTTCAGTCATTAGATAAAATTCAGGCATTTCTGATTTTAAAAGGGGAAAGGATTTGTTAAAATTATTCTGCTTTTCTCCCAGGTCCAGTTCTTCTGCACGTTAGGAAGATTTCTAAAGTCTTTCTGTACGTATTAAGCTACTTTTTCTTCATACCTGCCTGATGTTTGCTCTGTTATAAGATGTAAGTCATGGAAATATTTGCAGCTGCAGTTTTTCACCTTGGCTTTAAATATCATATTTTTTGTCTTGTCTTTTTGTAGACAAGAGACTGTGCCTTTAGAAAAATATTCAATGCTTTGTGCCCTCAATGTACAGTGGTTCATCTAGGCATTAGTTCTTACTATAATTTAATATGTAACTATTTTTTAATACATCAATTATCTGACAGTTCTTAATTTTAACATTTCCTAGAGCAGACTACAGATTGTTCCAGTAACTCTTCTCTGAACAATTTCCAATCTTTTCCTTTTTAAAACAGACTGCAAAAGTAGTCAGAGCAGTCTGACCGCAACTTCAAATAGAGTAAACAGAAAAAAAAAAAAAAACAAACAACAAGTTCCTGTGTGTCATGACTTTAAAAATTGAACACTTGCATCAAAACATGAGCATTTCTAATGGAACATGAGCTATAGTGTGGTGGTTATGTATCAGCAGTGGTAGAGGTAACTGTGGTGTTACAGTTCTTCTGAAAGTGTGGAGATTCACAAGTCTTGAAATGTCATTCTTTCCTAGGTCCACCTTGTGCCTGGTACTTCTAAGACCAAGTTTAGCACACAATGAGAAGAAAATAATATTTGAAGTCGAAAATATCATTCCATTCTGCAAATATGGCAGCATCTGGGGAATTTCCCAACTGTTTTAAATTTTCCATAAAGATAACGTCTTCTGGTGAGGTTTTGTTGGTTTTTATTCCGTAAAAGGAGCTTGGAAATTTCCCTATTGCATTCTGCACTTCCGTTATCAATGTAGTGTTTTGGTAGGCATTACTGTAAGATTTGAATATGAAATACATTCCTGTAATAAACCTAAATAGACTAGGATGGAAACCAGTTACTTCTGAAAGCCAGGAGTGTCTTGCTTTTTATAGAATTACAGTGGCAGTAGTTACAGGCAGTCTCAGTGGTCTCTTTCTCTGTTTAAACACCAAAAATTTAGAAAACCCTTGAGTCTGGGATTATTTTCTCATAGGATCAGTTATGAAATAAATATCTAGACCTGTAATAAGATTTTAAATATCACTTTAAAAAAATTCCTTCATTTCAGGAGGTATGTAATTTACTTTAATTAGCTGGAAACAATACCAAGTGTTTTGCTAAAATTTCTTTGCATTACTGAAAAAAACCCAGATATGATGCTCCTTTGATTTTTTTTCCTTTTTATTCCTAATTGATTGCTTTAATTTATCATATTCTAGTTTCTTTGGAATGGCATTGCCTGCAGAGACAGCTCTGCTTTTATATTTATCCAGCTTTTATATTTTTTCTGTGCATTAAAATTCAAGGGAATTTATAAATAAGCCCAGACCAAAAAATAATACCATTTTGAATGATTCTCTTATGGTATAACTAACTGCTCCTTAATGTCACTTCTTAAATAGAAATTCCTAAAAACTTAATCAGTATACATAACAAAAATGTCAAGTCATCAGTTCTGTAGGAAATACAGAATATTCTCAAGACTAGAACACTCTATTTTTTGAAACGATTCTCTCAACCTCTATAGAGTGTTTGATTAGGCAAGACATTTATTTATGTTCAAATTGGCAAATGCAGTCACCCAGATAATTAAGTGGCTGAAAAATATTGATCTGCTAGGCATAATGTGGTCAATGTCAGAAATGTTTACCAGAGTAACATTAACATTAATACATTCCATTCCCTTGTAAAATTATTGGGTTGGGTCTTAAGACCACATTTCTTTCCATTAATCTACAAGGATTCAATAGAATCTTAGCTCCCACTGTTTTTGAGGAGTGAAGCAACATAAGAATGTCTAATACAGTTTTGAAACCTGTAAAAACATCCCTTGAGGTATACTCAAGCATGATACTGTAATATCTGTCATGATCACTCTAATCAAAAATTTCAAAAGTTCAGGAAAAGTAGAGTAACACAAATTAAGAAAAGGTACTTGCACTACTAGTTTGGAATGTCACCATAGCTGTAGCACATTTTCATCATGACAAATAAATTTGAAAATTCACACTGAAAAAAAGACTCTGGAAGCAATATCAGACATTCTTTGCTTTTAGCAATGAATGACTTCTGCTGTGTCATTGTAAAGTCAGAGTACTAGTTATTTATAAAAATATTATTTAAGACTGCTAATTTATTTAGGTCAGATAGACCAACCAGTGGATTTATTTCTCTTGAGCATAATTTCTCTCTATGTTCCTGCATTATCATGAAGTGTATGACATCAAGAGCCATCTATAGGCTGGCACCCAAATGGTTCTATTCAGGTGAAGTATTATATTTGCACTTGTTAGACTTTATCTATAAAATCCCAAGTGATATAAAGAAGGCAAATAGTTGAATAAATACAAGAAATAAGGTGTGGTAAAAACTGCTTAAGGTACTGGTTCAAAAGAAAGAGAAGAAAGCTGTTCTTGATGTAATTAATCTGTGGAGCTCCTTGCCCAAGAGTACATGTTAAAAATCCAGAGAGACAAAAGTAGTGCCTAGCTTAAATCATGGGAAAAGATCTGTAGCAGGCTATTAAGTATGAAAAGATCCCCACTGAGTCAGAAAGTCCCAGAACTACAATTTTTTTTGAGACTAGACAGATAGTCTGGGGACCTATTACTGCATACTTGTGTTTGTATTTTTTCCTAGACCTCCACTGTGGACCATTATCAGAGAGTCAAGATACTGAGCTAAATAAAATTTTAGTGTGAACAAGAGCCCATTTTGGGGTCTTTATGCATAAACTGTATCACTTATAGTTCTAGTTTTGCTTCTATATGCTTGAGGTAAGACTTCAGAAAAAAAGAATGTCTGTTATCTAAATATAATTAATTTTTTATATAACTTGGAAGTTAAGATATCAGCTACATGGATGTCCTTAAAATACACTGACACTAATTTTTCATTTGCATACAGGTGGCTGAGGAATATTTTTTGTCCATTTGATCATTACCCATCTTTTCAACTTCCTTTTTTTCTTTTAAAGTAATTATTATAAATTTTTGCCAACTTCTTTTGATGCATAGAAGATATCTTTGCAATTTTTTCACAACAAAGGAGCTTTAGGTTTGCTTATCTTGTTACTGCACCATTCCATAAAAGGTTCATTCCTGTGCAAAAGACACTAATACATTTAACAAGTGGCAGTAACAGCTACAAAAAAGTTACCAGAAAAAAAAGCTTTATTAAAACCTTTGTTTGCAATGTTTCTATAGCTGAAATGTCTGTCTTCTCTGTAAAAGACTAGTAAGATCCGGGATTTTTTCCTAGGACTTTTTCCTTTTTTTTAATTGGTTAAGAGTTAATAAAAATTTTAGTGAAATTTCTGGCTTACATCAAAGTATGACCAGTAGTTTGAGGAAGGTGATTCTCATGAGACCCCACCTTGGGTACTGTGTCCAGCCCCTGGTACAGGAAGAGCATGTTAGAGGAGGGCCAAGAAGATGATCAAAGGGCTGCAGCCTCTCTCCTGTGAGGAAAGGCAGGGAGAATTGGGATTGTTCCTCGTGGGAAAGAGAAGTCTCTGGGGAGACCTTACTGTACCCTTTTGGTACCTAAAGGAAGCTAGGGACAAACATTTTGGCAGGGTGTGTTGAGATAAGACAAGTGGCCTCAAACTGAAGGAGAGTCAGTTCAGATTAGATTTAAGGAAGAAGTTTTTTACAGTGAGAGTGGTAAAACAACAGCTTTTTGACCAGAGAGGTAATGAATGCCCCGTCCGTGAATGCACTCAAGTTCAGGTTGGGTGAAGCTCTGGACAACCTGATCTAATTGAGGATGTGCCTGCTCATTGCAGTGGGGTTGGACTAGATGACTTTTAGTGATCCCTTCCAACCCAATTGAGATCTCGCCTCTCAATTATGTGATGCCCCTTGGAAAGTCTGACAAATTAAGCACCCAACACACGTACATCAATCCTGTCTGTCAAACTCACTTCTAATATCTAAAATAACAAATACACTAAGCATACCTGCTTCCACACAGACATAGACAGGCAGAAAAATCTGTGAGACTGATTTTTATATCCTACTACAGCTTGGGTTATAGAAGACTTCAGTTTAGATTTCTGTTTTGAAATAGACTTCAGAGAAGAGATCCCCGGACTGCTGTTCTCCATCCCCTTACACAAGGTGAAGAGATAAGTGTCAACATCATGCAAAAATGTAAGATCGCCACAACTACTTCCTCCTTCAGTCTTCTGTGAACAAGATTAGGCACCAAACATCCCTTAAACCACGATACGTATGTTTGTCTCCTCACTTCAGTATTTCCCAGTTGTTATCAGCCACTCACTGACATGAGTCAGGTCAGCACTTACCTGAATTCTGTTCTTTGACTTGTCTCTATTCAAGGACTGGAGTTTATATTCTGCCTTCTGAAACAGCATCTCGGAGTTAGGTATCATAATGTTTAACTCCTCTACAGAGATCCACTCCTTACTGTCAAATACTACTTTCAGTCATGTTGAGATCACAAACTTCATTCCCTGTTAAAAATTACAACCCATGTCACAAAATTTACATTGATTTTCACTCCTGAGTGATTTTATTAGTTTTCTTCGGCCTCATTCCAGTTTTACCACATAAAATGGAAAAAATGCAAAAATGAAGCTTGAGGGAAGCAATACCTGTGTAACAGAGAAGAGTATCAAGGAAGGATAGACATGCAGTCATTTGCAATAATCCTTTAAAATTTATTCTTCTAAAATTAGGATGCCCTGAGTGCTTAATATCTGAGATGAGTCATATCCAACACTCAGGTCTCTCTCTTCATTAATAAAAGCAACCTATGGCATGAAGTGCAACCAGGGCTATAAAATGAGAAGCATTAAAAACTGGACTATATAAAATAAAGCAAAAGATATGGGAAGATATATCTCTTAAGACAGCACAGCCTACATTCCTGGAAGGTTTCACACTGAGTAGCCTGGCTGAAGGAGGAGTTATGCAGAAACTTTGATTACTATCAGTCCAGAGAAGATGCAGAAGGAAAACCGTGTCTCTGGTAAAATTTGTGGATTGCCTTTGCCCTTTCAGTGATGCTCTAAATGTAGCCTCATAGACACCAGCACAGGTGCTATCAGCTAAATGGGGAATGTGCAGTCAGATTAATGAATACTACTTCTAAAGGCAAGAGTGTAACACTGCAGCCTTGGAGTTCTGCGTATCACAGTAATACTCATTTTTAGTTTGTTCCTCTCTGTTGGGGTTGCTTTTGGGTATGGATTTGGGGGATATGGTTGTGGGGTTTTTTTTCTGGAGAAAGTTATTACAGTGAGAATGAGATCTGGTAGTAAGGTTAATTATGACTGATAAAGAATGCCACAGAATATTATGATTTATACTGAAGAGGAGAAGGCATCAAAGTTGAAAACCTAATGTCCAGGCATAGTCTGGTTTATCAATTAAATTTAGTTACTAGGCTTCACCTGATTTTTGTCTACTTGGTATCTCTGACCCCTTATTTTTCAAATATCATAAAAAATGTAAAAAACAATCAACTCAAACTCTTATACTCTTTTTATACTCACTGCTCTGTCTCTGTGTCTGCATCAAATTCTTCCACACAGTTAATACAGAAATTTAGTGTTATTCCCTCAGATGCTTGCTCTTTTGTAGTCCCAGATGTGAGAAAGTTCATGGACAGGTTTTCCCAAGCAGGCTGTTTTATCTTTGCTATGCTATTGCCAAGAAGAAATACACTGCTTGTTTAAGCTAGCACTTGTAACACAACATTGCAGTCTGCTCAGCTTCCTTCCTATCTTCTTCCTCAGTCAATATACTTCTGATCAATACCCAGTCTTAAAAGAGACATCTACTTGAGGGAACTTTCCAAGAATGGATTTGATCAATTCTCAATAGTTTGAGAATTTTTCACTGATTTTTCAAAAGATACTGGTTTCCTTAATATTGACCACAATTAATACAATATTTGCTCTCAGTGAATACAATCACATTTCTTGATCTTCTCCAGTTATTATACCTGGCCAGCAAAAGAGAATTTCTTATGGTATTTGCAGCATTTTGCAAAAAATTTTAGAATCATTTAATTTTAGGAATAGAATAATGAAAAATTATTTGTGCCTGGGAAATTTATAGTTCAGGTTATTCAAGACAATAGAATATTAAATTCATGTTTATACAGCTATGACCAAATTACAGTATAATTTTTTTTCTGATGGGATGCAAAAGACAAAATGCATTTTCCCCTGGCGTTTCTAATACCTATTTTTATATTTCAATCAATAGAAAACTCTTAAAAAATCATATTTTTCTGTGAAAGATAAAGTTATTAATAAAGTCAAACCAGAACTAAAACTTTTAGAGTAGTAGATAATACTGAACTTTCAACTTTTCATGACTTTTTTTTCTTTTATCATTTTGTCAGTATTTCCAGATTAATAATTGCACCTGGCTGACCTGTTAAACTGTGCATTTCTAGCAATACCTACTATGATTTCACTACCAAAGACTATAACTGTAAATATTTACAACAGTTTCCTCTCATGCTGCCAGATGACTGCTAGGAAACACGCTGGGTTCATTTTTTTCTCTTGTTATTTATTTGCTGTGTAAAGAATGATTCATGCCATGCAAGTCTGCATTTATATTCTGTTTGGTGATAGGTTCTTCTCTGACTACTAGCACCACTCTGTTTCCTGTCAGCTCTCTTAACTGGTCTGAGCTAGCACACCTAGAGACAACCTCTTCAGCCAGTCAAATACACAGCACCTCATGAAGGATAGAGGTAGCAGTGATTCTGCATCCTCAGCATTTTCTGAGATACAATCCTAGTTCAGAGCACCAGAGACCATGGTACCACGTGTCTCTCCTCATTCTCACTTCTCTTTCTGCAAACATGACAGTTGTAGGAGACTGTTATATATCCAACAGATAATTGGTACAGCGTTCCAAGTCTCCTTGATCTTGCATAGACTTGGAGATTGTCAGCACATTGTCACTGCATTCCAGCAGAGCTCTTATTAGTTAACTGTACTTGACAGCACCTCAGAAACTGTATATTTTAAGTTAAGCAGCCTGACATGATAAAGGTTATCACTTTCTTTCTCTAGGTAATTACTGGCAGCATTGATAAACATGTATTCCTTCTCCATTTCATCAGATGAAATGAAATGAAAGACTGATGGGAATATGTCTCTTTATAGTTTAAATTTGAAAATTCCTGAAGCATTGCAGAATCATTTATTGCTGAAGTCCTTGACTGTTAATATATTTATAGGCCTGTATATACACTTGCATGTATACTTATAGGCATCTTTGCCTACTAGCTATTATCTCTCATCTTTCAGAATATTAATAGAGATATATTTGAGAGGGAATTCCAAGTACCAGGATTGGAATACTTTTTAACTTCCTGTTATTTTATTTATTTGTTTGTTTATTTATTTTTCTCTATCATCTATCTATCTATCTATCTATCTATCTATCTATCTATCTATCTATCTATCTATCTATCTATCTATCTATCTATCTACCTATCTCTTTGAACTTCAAATAGTACAGCTCTAACAGTTGCACCACTGCAGGAATTTGTTCTTTTAATGACTCTGAATCAGGGCAGTAGAGACAACTAGGCTTATCAAAGTCATCAACAATGTTATTTTGTGAGTTTCCCTGCTGTTTTATATGTGCATTGTTCTCCACTGCATAAGTACTGGTACCTGAAAAGGGTGATAATTAGTGCAGTTAAACTCAGCAAAAAACGATTGCAGGATTGTAAAAATCTTTTGGGGGTTTGTCTATGGCTGTTCAGCAACTGCAAGTAAAGTAGAACTCCTTAAAGTGTCAGGAAAAATGCAAGAATTAAACTAGAATAAAATCTTGATAGATAATCCCTAGCAGCATGTGGCTGTCACAGCAGAACTTCCAGCTTTGTGTGCTCATTACCACAGCATAGTAGGAGAACATTTTTCTGGCAGTAGACTCTTTCCAGGGAGGTAATAATTAGGTATCTTTGTATTCTCTGAGGTGATTCTCTGGAGACTTCCATCTACGTTTTCAAGTGTCTGATGGTTTTAGGTACTCAAAGTGAAACCGCTGAGAGTGAAACAGTTTAGAGTGAAACACAGAGTATCTGCTCTCTGAAAACTAGACATTTAGAGCTTCCTCATGCTCAGGCATTTAAAAAAATGGAGGAGCACAATACTCCAAGGTTACTCATGAAAAAGCAGCAACATGAATTTATGATATTAGGGATGATATTTTACTCTCATGAGATGACCTTGATAGAAGTTGTCAAAGGGTTGGATTACCATAGGATTGGTCATGTTACTTGAGAAGAAGAGAATCCATCATTCTGTTCCAAGGAGAGCATTCTGCTGTCATTGAGTGTTTCATAAGAACAAAAAACAATTTACATGAAAATTGGGCCAGAGTATGATGCATGCTTTCTGAGAAAGATGAAGTTGAGGAAAATAGTCAGGTTTAAGAATCAAACTTCCAAAGAAGAGATGAAATGGAGATGGATGGAGGATATTTTACTTGCCTCTTTGTCCTCTGCAGTCAGTTCCTGTGACTTTTAGTCATCTATCCTAGCACGTGCATTGCATAGGCTCAAGTTATGCTGTGAAAAATCAAAATTATACCATGGCATGACCAGCCACAAATCCACTTAGAAAGATCTAGGTGAAAGATGTTATATCTGCAGAATCAGTAAGAAAGGTCTTAATAGCTCAGTCACTCAAAACAAACAGGCTCCTTTATGATAAATAGACTTTAAAGATACCAGAACAGAATCTCAGGAATCTGTAGAATAGACAAAACAGGGATAAAGCAGAAATCTCTCCTTGAACTTATTTTATTGAGAGAAAAGGTGAGACAGATACACAGGTCAGGGAGAAAGAAGGTGGCATACACATTATTACAGTGACAGATTTAGGAAGGATGGGATCTGATGAGAAGTATCCTAATTTTAGAAGAATAAATTTTAAAGGATTATTGCAAATGACTGCATGTCTGTTCTTCCTTGATACTCTTCTCTGTTACACAGGTGTTGCTTCCCTCAAGCTTCATTTCTGCATCTTTCCCATTTTATGTGGTAAAACTGGAATGAGGCCGAAGAAAACTAATAAAATCACTCAGGAGTGAAAATCAATGTAAATTTTGTGACATGGGTTGTAATTTTTAACAGGGAATGAAGTTTGTGATCTCAACATGACTGAAAGTAGTATTTGACAGTAAGGAATGGATCTCTGTAGAGGAGTTAAACATTATGATACCTAACTCCGAGATGCTGTTTCAGAAGGCAGAATATAAACTCCAGTCCTTGAGTAGAGACAAGTCAAAGAACAGAATTCAGGTAAGTGCTGACCTGACTCATGTCAGTGAGTGGCTGATAACAACTGGGAAATACTGAAGTGAGGAGACAAACATACGTATCTTGGTTTAAGGGATGTTTGGTGCCTAATCTTGTTCACAGAAGACTGAAGGAGGAAGTAGTTGTGGCGATCTTACATTTTTGCATGATGTTGACACTTATCTCTTCACCTTGTGTAAGGGGATGTGTAAGGCATACACATTATTACAGTGACAGATTTAGGAAGGATGGGATCTGATGAGAAGTCTGGTAGATTTAATTGTCAGTATTTTACTAATATGTAGGAAACTTCAAAACCTTGATGTATCTTTAATAGCTTTGGAAGGGGATTAACATTATTGCTCTCACCATTTCTTTTGTATAAAATAATTTATGACAAGAAATAAGGGCCAGACTGTGCAACTTCTAAGAAATTACTTTAATATTTTTATTGTTTGCAATCTGTTAGTTTTATCTGCTGTGCTTATATAGTAAGCACTGAGTAGTAAAGGAAGAACTACTGTTGTTGCTCAGAAATGCTCTCTAAAATTACAGAGGAATTAAAAATGAAGAATACTGAGAGTAGAATTTACCTCTTAGAGATAATAAAATACATAGTATTGTGCAAGTATCAAATGTTTTACTGCATATTAAGTATTTCTCATCTTCCACAATGAAGAAACTCGTTCATAGAGTATTTGACATTGAAGAAGGAAAAATCAAGAGACATCAGGGGCCCCCATTCCTGGGGGGATTTTTCCATAAAATTGGCTGCATTCATAAAAAGTCTAAAATCCAGAGACCTAATGCAAATCATCCAGCAAAATGATTTAACCAAGTCTTTGTTCTGTGGTCATGTACCAAAGACTATGACATTTTCTTAGTAAAATAATTAAAATATCTCTGAAAGTAGCTGGCCACACATTTCATGTATTTGAATGCACAGTTCTCTGACAATTTACATAAGACAGTATTGAAAAGGAAACTGAATTAAACTATTCTCCTTCTACTTATTTTTGAGGCCTCACTTTGTACATTTGTGTGATAGGGGTCCAGCTGAGATTCTTGGCCATTTTGAGAGAGATTTTCCTAGTATTTTTGCGCTATCAGAACCGCTTTGCGTATGGAATGTCATTTAAGACATTGGATGGAATTACCGCTGGTGGACTTTCAATTGCTATCCACCCTGTGAATAACAAGTACTCAAGTGAGAACATATGAATCCTTGGAAATTACCTAGTCACTCATATGTCTTTACAGTTGATCTTATCATTAGCAAACTTCAAAATTTTTTCACTGGTCAGCCACCACAACATATCTTCATATAGACTACTCCAAAATTTGCCACTGGTTATAAAGAAAACTCTCTTTATCAATAGTCTTATTCTGTTCTGGCAAAGGTCTGACATTTGTTACTTTATATCCCTCTCATGAGCAGCTTGCTCTAAGTGATTAATTCAATTACATTATCTAAACAGACACTGGGGAGTTTTGTGTCAGCTTTATGAAGTATGACGGACTGTGTCATATGTGACAATGCCTATCAGGAGGAGATTTCCAGCAGTGGTGAATGCACTCCACTCATATTTTCAATAAAAAGAAAAAAATTACAAAGGAGTTAAAATAGCATGAAAGAAATTATCTATCTATTCATATGGAGAAATAAAGAGATCTGTCCACAAGCAGCTGACCTGCACTGTTATGTTTCCTGATATATTCAGAAAACTTTACAGTTGAAAAATCAAAAATAAATTTAGTTGCTGTATGTCATTATAACTAGATGATCTTGAAAGTTCTTTCCAAACCAAATCATTCTATGATTCTATATGCTTCTTTTAGACTGCTAAATGCTGTCCCTCTTAATAAAACCTAAGTATTCCCTACTTAACATATCATTATCTTTAACAATTCTATCCTTTTTTTTTTTAAATGATCAATTTTTTAATCCAGGCCGCTTTATGCTTTTTATGCTTAAATACATTTTTTCCTACTCTTTAAAGAATTTCTGTGACATTATACACATTCCTATTTCTTGATCATTTATTCAAAATAAGACAGCTAATCTCTGATAGGACAAACCCAAATTGTCTACATATAAGTCTGAAAAATGCAGTGGCAGCAGATGTATGTTTTCAATGTCTGCAGGGACTCCTTAAGGGCAATAAATCAGTTGAGAAATGCATTAGGAAGCTGGGTGAATACTAAGACAGCAAGGTTAGAAGGCTAGAATAAACTGGGGCTGTAAGAAACTGGCCTAATATAGAAGTAGGAGAGACAAAGGAATTCCTGATGAAATTTACTTGTAAGCTGTCCTGCTGAAAAACAGGTCTAGAGAGGATGGTAAACAAATGATTGGCCCAGGGAAAGGTGAAAGGTCCGCTGAGAGGTTTCCATGAGTGATACTGGTATGATTAGCAGACATTTGTATGGAAGGCCTTCAAAGAAGAAACCAAAATGGAAATCAAACCATATTCTAAAGAACTTTAATTTTGAACTCTTAATTATCTGTTAAAATGCCTTGCTAGATTTTATCTTGCTCTCTTCATCTGAAGAAAAGGTTGCTTAATGAGGAACCTTTTAAAACTGCCTTTTTCCTCAGTGTAAGGTGCTCTCTTCAGATTCTTGTGCACTCTCCTCTGTTCTGGACAGCTAACACTCCACCCTGTAGTTAGGTTATTCTCACCTAAACCTATTTATTGAAAGCTTTACAGACCTCAGAGTGCTGCATAAAGAATTATGAGAAATGTTTAGTTAATAAAAACTAAACCGAGGATTTCAAAACCTTCCTTTAAAGCTGATTTGAATGCATGTCCAGAGACATGCTGAAACTAGTGACAGTTTAAACAGTTTAAGGTAGTTGCTTTGAAAGTGAAGATAATTCATTTTTTAATATCTATAACATCTGATTGTCCTGGTTTCAGATGAGATAGAGTTTATTTTCTCCTTAGTTGCTGGTAAAGTGCTGTGGTTTGGATTTAGTACAAGAATAATGTTGACAACATACTGATGCCCTGTTGCTAAATAGTGCTTACTATAAATCAAGGACTTTTCAGTGTCTCATGATCTGCCAGTGAGGGGCTGCACAAAGAGCTGGAAGGGAGCACAGCCAGCACAGCTGATCCAAACTAGTCAGCTCCAAGTCTCCTCCCCATGGCACCAGGGAAGAATGGCAGTAGTTAGTGAGCAGCTGTATAGTACTTAGGGTGGAGCTAGACCACGACACTAAAGTTTATTTCTGTGCTTCATGTTACTAACAAAGTCTCTCAGAAACTTTAAATAGAAAAAAAAAAAAGTTGGTTTCAGTGGAATGAACTATTTAGATCAAGGCCCCAGGTGTTTTTTATTGTTATTCCAAGCAGAGAAAAATTGTTTGCCATGATACTTCAGCAGCGCTTTTTTTTTTTCCCCCTTTTTTTCTATTTTTCTTGTTTAGTAAGAAATCAAAGAATAAATTATTCATTCTGCTGTATAAGAAATTCTTATTCAAGCTACCTGGTCACTTCATTTGGCCTGGAAGAAATAAATAGAGATACAAGTTTTCTTAACTCTGTTAAGAACATATAGAAGTAATGCACCTTTAATTCTTTAATGTCCACTAATTCATGCAGGGTTTGGGGTTCTACAAGGCATTGTAAAATTACTGCCACTCTCCTAGCAAAGGCAACAGATGCTGTTGAAGGGGCTAGAAATTCCTATGTGCCATTTTCTAATTGAAATGTTTACATTTACAGTTCCCATACTTCATGCTTTGCTCAGAGCTTAAATTCATAATCATCCATGTTGTTGGACATTGTTGTATAGCAGGCTTAGACAGCCTGGTGGCTTGATTAAAATCATTTCTGGAAAAAGAGAGAAATATTTCAGCACAGCATCATATTTAGCCTGATACACTATTACTTCCTAAGCAAAATAGTTAGAATTTGCTTATGGAAGACTACATAGTCAGCACTCAACAGAATGGAAAGTGATTTTTGTAGTGAAATAAATTAAAAGGAGACATGCTTTCTTTCTCAGGTTCTGACTCTGCCCAAAAGACAAAAATCTAAGGACAGACACATAAGTATGGCTTCTGTTGTTATTTCTCCCTAGGAAATTCCCAGGCTACTTTATATTTAATTTTTTAGCTTTATATTTGATCACAACACAGCATAATAGTATGCTATGATAAGATCAGAAGATCATCTAGTTATTGTTCTCTTCAGAATTAGCGTATATAAAAACTTGTTGTTAGTGGCCTGTAGCAGGAAAGTAGATGCTGAAATACTGTTAAGTGACATTAAAAAATAATTTATTGATATCCTTCTCATTTTCTCAGTGCAGACATAAATAATATATAAATGCTAGAATGGAAAAAGGAGATGCATGGTTTATGCACATTTATCCTTGGGTTGAGTGCAATTTTGCTGTGCATTGACACATCACAGCTTTCTTTAATAATCTCTTTTATCATAAAGTAGTGGATATTGAATGAGCAATGCCAGAGCAATCTAACTTCCTCCACTTGTAGTCTGAAAATATCCACATTTCTGAGAAGCACTGAAAGAAAGCCTAAAAAGATTCAGAAATGCTCAGACTCAGCGTCACTCTTTTTCTGTCTCTGGTGTAGGTAGGAGTCTGAATTTGGGTTGTGGGGATTGTTTTGAAGTTCTCTGTTCTTTATTCCTCCATGTCAGCATTCACAAAGACAGAAAATTGGGGAGGCAAAATATAAAGCCCTTAATCACCTTGATCAAGATAATCAAATGACAAAGGCATGAAGAATGGGCTGTAGGCTGAACCAAGACAGGACAAATTCTGATAACGCTCTTCCTCATTTCAGAAACATTCATGTGCTACCAAGAAAGGAAAAGAATTTATTTCCTGTTATAAAAACACTAATTTCCTAAATGGAGGCCAAGAACCTGATTCGAGCTTGTGATTCCTATCTGACTGGAAAAATAGACACTGAGTTCTGCTTGGTCTAGTGGTAAAAACAGGGCAAAATCTGTAAGCAGAAAGAATAGCCTTTATTAAAATGAAATGAAATATGTTACATTTCCTCATAAACCTTGCCTTGTTAATTCCATGCATTGTCTTCATTCTCTGGAACGTAAATGGTGTCTTCCTGCTGAAACTTTGGCTCATACTAATTAATAAATGCTGAAGACAGTCAGACTCTTGAACTGCAGAATTATACAAATGTCAGTAGATATCAGTGGATACTTAACAGAGTCTTACATCAAGTTCAAGAAATATAATGCCTGGGGGGTTGCACTGGCTTAGGGCAAGCGGAGAGATTGCGTCCAACTGTGAGTCCTTCTTATCTTCTGTGTCCTGTAGCAGATGCAGGGTAGGAAAGGGACATCAACTTAAAACAATTGTGCATGATCCAAGCTGATAGCTCTTCTCACAGTCCAGGGAGAACAGTTGCACACATCTGGTAACTAGGAGGCAGAAACAAGGGTTAGAAGATGCCTTAGGGGAAGAGGAGGGTTAAAAATTCCTCTGAGAGCTAAAAATGTCTCCCTGCCATTCTGGTGACATTATCTAACATATGACAAATACCCATGTGTGCAAGCCTGTATCATCCACAGAAAGCTCAAGTGCTGTGCTGCAAACTCTACTTTCACATTTCCTCACCTTTTGTCCCTTTGTACTCTGCAGCCTTGCCATTGCATTAATGTAGATGTGGGTTGGACTGGGCATTTGGCTGCATGCAGAAAGGAAGTCCTTTAAAATGTTTTAAACTGTCATAAAAGCAGCACCGAAATGTCATGTCAGTCCTCCTTTTCATGGCTGTACAAATATTTTGATGTTTGGTGGTAAGGAGACTGAGTTCCCATTAGGGAGGAAATCTTTTCTTACAAAATCTTTGCTAAATCCTGTTTTCTACTTGTCATTCAACACTACAGGACCTTATTTCTTGATATTTGTTGTCTATGGCCTATCCTTGTGACAATTAGGTCCGTGCTGTCAAATGAAATTAGGAAGATGTTTTCCATAATAACAGATGATAACTTAGAAATTTAGCATTTTCTGAAAATACTAATTTATCTGGACTCCTTTTCAAAATCGAACGTGAGAAGGATAAGAAACAACATGCCATAGGAGGTTAACTAATACATCACAGGATGAATCTACGTCTGACCTATATGCTTACCTTCTTACGACTGCAATGATTTTTGCAAATTGTTGCAAATTTAGGAAGTAGGTAGAGATTGCATCTTTCCTGAGCTGATGGATTAGTTTCAGAGAAGTAATGTAAGACATTGAGAAGACCTTTTAGTTACTATCCTCAAGTTCTTGTTCTGATCTTGTCTTCTGGTTTAGGCATTGTTGTCAAATTTATACTGTCAAAGATTGTCAGAAGGACAACAAATGATGATGATTTTTTCTCTTAACTTCATAGTTCCTGAGCGAAACAATAAATATTGGGTGCTTTTAATTTCTTTCTGATCTTTGATATTTTTTCTATGTCTTTTTTCAGAATATCTTGCAAAGAAATTTCTACTTTAAGTATTTTATTACTTACAAAATCAAGTCATGAGGAAAAATATATGGCAGAGGCAATAGATTATTATATTTTAGTAAAAGAAATCTATACTAAAATTAGAATTATGAAAACAACAGTTCTTCAAATTAATCCTCATTCTCATACTCAAGACACCAGGCTTCCAACTGTGTCATTGCAAAGGGGCAGTGTGTGATTTGTTCTGGAAAGATGTGCTTGATATATTTATAAATGGACCTTTGTAATGCAGTAAGGGATAAGACATTTCCATTGATTTTCCAAGGAATCCTTCCAGTTCTGGTGGAAGAAATTCTGGTATTTCAGTATGATGATAAAATATATGTTTGTGACAGAATTTAATATGATAGGCTGCTACCATTCTATATGTACTAATACTGAAAAAAAAAAATTGAGCAAAAATACCACAAATTAAAAAAAAAAAATAAAAAAAAAAAAAAAATTTGGAATTTCTTTAAATATTGCATGTCATTCCTTCAGTATAGCATGTTTTAATTTTAAAAAATGATAGGAGTTTTCAATAGAATTTTAACTTAGCCAACAAATACCAAAACCCATTTTCAGTAACATTTGAAAACGCCAGCATACTATTAGCCCTAAAAGTGTGCCTTGTTTTTTCTAGAGCAGTTTATAGAGCATACATATTCACATATTTTTAAGGACATAATTTTAAACAAGTACCTTGCCAGGAAATTTTATGATTTAATAATTCTTTTAGCTGCAGGTAAAAAAAAAGATGTAAGAGAAAACCTATTAAACAACTTCATCAACATATTTCTGAGAAATATTAACACACCTGAGATGAGTTTTTTAGAAGAAGAATTAGAAATAATTGACATCTAGCAAAAGGAGTGTAAACTATTGAGTCCAGGTAGCTGTGACCTTAACCTACAGAAGAAAGATAATCGGAGAAAAAGATAAGCTTTCAACAAGGTTGTCACTAAAATGTAAGGGTTATTTCTCAAACTTCAATAGAACAATGAAGGAAGAAAGAATGATTATCAGTCTTGGCTCCAGCACTGACACAGCTGATGTGGTGTCCAGGGTCCTGGAGGTGCACCACCTGGGCTCTGTGAGAGTTCCTTTTTATAGCAAAGTTTTCCCCACCCCGGGGCTATGTTTTTCACTTTCTATGCTAATTAGTTTTCATCTGCAGTTCATTCTTCGAGACCATCCTGGAAACGGGCTGAAGGGCTTTGGGGGTTTTTGGTGGTCTTGATTGCCCCCAGCTGGACTGACCTCAGTCAGTCAGTCCATACCTGATCCTTGACCTCATTCCTGAAATTGTGCTGCAGTGTGTTGGGCTTATCTCCAAGAGACAGATTTTTTTTTTCTTTTGTCCAGAAAAGTGCTGCCCTACATCATATAGCCCCCATCTCCAGTTGCATCCTGTTCTTTCTTGCCTGTTTGCACAGCATATTCTTACCAGCAGCCCTGGATTGATTCCATGGCTACCTGGTTATTACTGCTGTGAGACATGTACACGTTAGCCCCTTACCTTCTGGGTTTCCACAACAGCTACTTGTTTAAATAATCCCTTAGTGAAATAGTGTGAAATTGTTTCAGCATATTAAAGACAGAAAATACTTGACAAATTGTAAAGACAATCTGATACAACTATAACTGCATCAAGATCATGTGAGGACAAGAGTTTGGATGGAACCAAGTTCCATCATAATCTTATTCAGCTTATTAGTAGACCTCCTAGACCTTGTTGATTTGCTTCTATTTAAAATAAAATAAAGGTAGAAGGTTTTTGGCCTCTTAATTCTAATGTGAAACATTCTTATATTGAGAGAGTTATTGCAAAAGAAAAATAAAATGGTTTTGGCTTTTTTTTTTTCTTCCCAGTCCTCCACAGGAGCTTTAACTGCTGCTAGGTGATCTTGTGCTTCAGTGGGTAGTGGACATATGTTTCCTACAGAATTTTTTGAAAACTATGACTCTTAATCTATAAAACCCTGAGTTTTAGGAACAGAAAAAACAGTTAAAGCTGTTTACAACTGGATTTTCTGGCTTCTCATGTTCTCTCACATATAAAATTAGATACAACTAGTCATATTTTGTCCAGACTTTTGATCATAGTGCAAAAAAACCTGGCTATATCACACTTAGATTTCCACAGTAGCATTGGACATTTTTAATCATTTCACAGACTTTGCTGATATACAGAGGACTGCTTGCATCCTCCAAGATCTTCCCACAGTTAACTTACATTATCCAAAGTTTATCAAGTGAAAAAGGACCAAGGCACAATTACTCACATTCTATATTAATTATCGAAAAGATTTGCTTCTAGTTACTTTAGAAATATTAAAATCCTCTTAGATACATATCATCACACCAAAGCCACAATCATTGCAATCTATGGCTCTAGTGGCATCTATTTTGAATGTGTTCAGAATGAGACCCCTTGGGAAAAAAGCATACTTCAGTGGACAAAAGGAGTCCAAAAAAAGTCGTGGGATGCAGCAAAAGTTGAAAAAAGCTGCTGCCTTCTGTTCCATCTGAACATTCTTTTGTAAAAAAGAACTCTCTTTTGTAAAAGGAACTCTCTTTTTCATCTTGCCAGAGAAATAACATCTGAAATCTTCAGGTTATGCTTAACCTAATCTTAATCTTATTAGAATTTCTTTAATAACAGGAAGGAAGGTGAATTTGTGCAGAAGTAGAAAACATCCTTATGAAAACCTCTAGCCACCCTGAAAATTGTTTAAACAAATTATGTAATTAAATGTGCAAAATACATTTTTAATGTTGGATTTCTGAAATAGGTTTAAAATCTCAACTTTAAAATAACCGTACAATTTTTATAGTCTCGTTAAGCTCTATCACTACTTTAATTATCAATGAAATTTTACAATGCAACTTGTCCTAGATATTCACAGAGCATAAGACCTTTCATTTCTTCTTACCTGTCAGCCTCCTAATGCAGAGTAACACAGATATTGCAGTGAGAAGTGCCTTTCTTGTGTAACTTGACATTCAGTACTATGTAATCATGGAATTATGCCAGCAAAGAATGCCACAGATTGTGACAAACCTGGAGGGATGCATCTGCATGTTTTGATTATAAATATCCTTGGGGTTTCTTTTTTTCTTACAAACTTCATCACATTAGAAAGCAAAGCATCATAAATTATATCACAGATTGAACAACTCTGCTCATGTCAGTCACTGAAGCCATCCAAGAATCAAAGCCGCTAAAGTCATGGTGATTAGACAACAAGGTAATATTTCAACACACAATGAACACAACTGTTTGTCACAGGTTGCTACAAAAGCTTCATTTCTAGTTGTTGGTTCAGAAAGACCAGGAATTAAAAAAAAAAACAAACAAACTAAAACTCAACCACATTACAAAGAGCATATTGCATTGAATATTCCCCGAAGATTTAGTTGAAGAGATTCTGAAGGGGAAGTTTTCCATTTGCTGTTTTTGATAATTCTTGTTACTGTTGTTTTGTTTTGATTTTAACCAACAGATGCAGGATCTGCAATGTGTGTACATCTGCAGATGCAAATTTTGTGCCTCATGCATATTTCATAAACAACCAGCACTGAAATGAAGAAAAACTGCTTATACATAATCACTCTTGGGCCATATATTTGTTTAATTTTAGTACACTTCTTCATGCAGGAAAGAAAGGCAGTTCAAGGAGAGCAAACTAGGATTTAAGAATTTAAGTAAGGTGGAATATAAGTAAGGTAAGAATATAAGCAATAAATTGAACAGCCAGCAGTGATTTGAACATACAAAATTGTTGTGCCAGATTATATTGTCTTCCCTTTTAAATACTGCATTTCATCATAGATCCAGTTTCCAGTATTCTCATTCCTATGGCCTCATTTCAACTGAGTCCTGAAATTCATGAGTAACTTATGTTGTCATCTGGAAGTTAATTAAGCAATGAAGCAACATGTGGATACTAGTGAGGATATTTTAAAAATATCTAAGTCACCTTGCCTGGAAATACTTAAAAGGCATGTAGAGACACAGTTTAGAGGTGGGCTTGGCAGTGCTGGTTTAATGCTTGGATTCAATGATCTTAAATATCTTTTCCAACCTAAATGCTTCTGTATTTCTATGATAAAAGAAAGCTCTTGAGAAAAGCTGTCAGAGCTGTGAGGATCTTTGCATGATCACACATTATCATACTCTGGCAGCCCCACTGTTTTTTATTACATAAGTTTTCTCTTATGAGTCTTCAAGCAAATATATATGTAAGTACCCCACTGTTTAACAAAGAATGTTCATAGATAACTGGATTATTATATGAAATCTATGTAAAAATATAAGAAATTTATTAGAAACTATATTTATAGCCGTATAAAACCTGAACATTTTACTCTTTCATTTTTTTACTGTATAGCACTTCTAATATCACATTAAGTAAATAGATTGCCATTGACATAGATATGCTATAAGAATTAAAACATCAAATATTGGGGAAAAAGGTACCCCACTTGAAATCATGAAAGTAAAGGAAATCATAATGTTTTGGGTTTTTTAAATAAACTATGGATGGTTAAGTGAATTTCACTATGGTTTCCATGTCCAGGAACTTTTCTCTGGCAGACAAATTATCTCCTATCTCAATTCTCCTCTTTACTGTATTTATTCAAAAGGTAAACTCTAAATCTGATGTCAAATTACTGTCCTGGATCTAACCAGAGAACAGTGTGAGGAGACAAGAAGTACAAATTCTGAAAAAAGATAGTGTCTCTAATTAGTAAAAACTGTCTGTTTTCAAAATCTTTCTCTTTGGGATATCTTGTATCCCTTGCTGTTCTACAGCTATGGAAAAGGAGCACTTCTTTCCATTTTTGTGTGCACTTCCCGCTCCCAGCCCAGTCCCAATGTCATGCCTAGTTTCACCTTGTTTTGCTGCTCTGCCTGTTCCAGAGATACCCCATAGCTCCTGCTGCCCTTGTCCACACTCTTGCTGCCTACTGTGAAGTCTCAGGCACTGATCCAGATCAGTGAACTCCAGATAACACCATGCCAGAGACAGAGGCTGAACTACAAAATAGGCAATGTGGAAAGTCAGGAAGTTTGAGCTTAAATTCCCAGTCTGAGTTTTGAGATGACTCGACAGCACAGATAATATCCATAATATCAATTCACACTAAACAAATCAAGAGAGAAAATAAAGATAAGGCATGCTCATATGAACAAGACAGAAGATAATTTCACTCACCCACTGGGGACTCAAGTCCAGAAAGAATAGGACAGTTGCTACATTTCCAGATGCACTAAGGGCCACACAAGACAAGCACAAGAAAGTGTTTTGTCAGGGATGAGCTTTATAGTATTTGATTTTTCTGCTTCACTTCTCATCCCAGAAAATGTAAAGCTAGACAAAACTGAAACAAAGCATTTTTATCACCTTGATGTTTATCTGCACAAGATCTTGTATTCTATCTTAAACAATATGGAATACTTCGACAGATATACAACTAAACCTGTAGGAAGCTTCCAAAATGTATGAGGACTCTTCCTTACAATAACTGAAATGTTCCCATATTTAGGAATACTCTTTGCTTCTTCAATGGTAAACAATTCTTTGATGACATATTTTTAGCAGGCCAATATTTTTTTTTTCAGTTCCAGCTCAGCAATCAAGGTTTCTAAAAACTTGCATGTTTAAATGCTATCTTTTTCCTGCTTCATATGGCAATATTTTTATTTGCTTTTTTTGTTGTTTTCTCTAAACAAAATCCCTTTGAAAAGATATCAATAAAAACTCACTGTCTGGAACTATGTTTAGAACTATTCTACTGAAATACCAACTGAAAACAAGAGAGCAGTTATATGCTCAAGATAAGAAAATTCTCATGACATACTTAACGAACTTCAAGAGTGTATAGAATAACACTTAAAAGGGAAAGAAATGAAAAAGCAGTAATTTTTTTTTAGTATTTTCTTGCAAGTTTTAGTTAAACAGTAAAGTATTAGTGAAATATAAGAATATCAATAGCTTGTGTATCCATCAGGATAACTGAACCAAATTATGGATCTACTTAGTATGGTAGATCCATAGTATCCACACACACTTTTCTAACCACCAGGACCGTAATGAACTTAGAAAATATTAAGATTCCAAGAAAGCTAGCTTTTTTTTTTTTTTTTTTAAAAATTGTTTAATAGATAAATAATATGAGTTTAAGGCTGAAATCGGCATTTTACTCACTGTTTATCAACTGGGGAGGTGAGATGAAGAGACTGACCTACAGAAGAGGAAAAACATGAACCCCACCATGCAGTCACTCTGGCATGGAAGGTGTGGCAGCTCTAAACTGACTCCTGGCTTCAGGATTTCCTAATGGTTGCTGTCCCAGAGAAGCACAGGCCTTGCATTTGACTTTATGCCCTAGCCATGGACACATGGGCATGCTGTAACAGCACAAAGCTTAATGGCTGCAAGTTAAAAGGGTGTAGGTTTATATTAGTTATATAATAGGAATAATATAGGGAAGAAATTATTTTGGATTATTAGGAAGAAAATCATTGTGGTCTTTCCTTATTTCTTCAGCTACATTTTTACATTTAAAAAGAACACTTTTCCCCAAATTTCCCTTGAAATAAAATTTAAATAAGAAAACAATTACATATGCCAAGTCTCCTCTTCCCTGAACAGCACTTTCAAGTATTGAAAGGAATTCCATAGATAATTCTTTCTTCTATTCCCTTTTTAATCTCTTTTTTCAACATCAAACATATTCATTTAGTCATTAAAAACACTATGGATAGGATTCAATTCACCTGACTTTAGACATCTGTATTGAAGGTCTCCATGTAAAGTACTTAGTTAACTACATTAAGCAAACAGAAAGCAGCATATCTAAAATCATAGGATTGTTTAGATTGTAAATGACCTTTAAAGACCACATAGGTCAGCCCCCACTGTAATGCACAGAAACATCTTCCACTAGATCTAGATGAGATTGCTCAATGTCCCATCAACTGGCCTTGAACACTTCAAAATATGGGGAAGTAGCTGTTGACCAGGCTCTCTGGGTAACCTGTTCCATTATCTCACAGCCCTCAATTTCAAAATATTTCTTCCATGTATCCAGTCTAAACCTACCCTCTTTCAGTTTAAAATCATTGCTCCTTGTCCTGTCACTACATGTCCTGACAAAAAGGTTCTCTTCTTCTTTCTTACAAGCCCATTTAAAGTAAAAGACCACAATAAGGTTTTCCTGGAGCCCTCCCTTCTCCAGGATGAACAACTGTCTCATCCTTTCTGCATAGAAGTGGTATTCCAGTTCTCTGACCATTTTCATGGCACTCCCATGGACCCACTCTGACCATTCCATTCCTTTCTTGTAGTGCCAGCCTCAGAACTGAATGCAGATCTACAGGTGGAATCTCACAAGAGTGCAGTAGAAGAGAAGAATTTTCATGAAACCCAGGGTGTGGTTGTCATTCTGGGTTGCAAGTGCACATTGCTGGGTCAAGGCCAGTTTTTCATTCACCTGTATCCCCAAGTTCTTCTCTTCAGGACTACTGTCTATCCATTTATCCTGCAGTCTATATGATATCAGGGATTGTCTCAACTCACGTGCAGGAATTGTCTTGTTGAACTTCAAAAAGTTATTCTACTGAAGCCTGTCCAGGCCCTCTGGATGGCATCCCTTCACTCAAGTGTGTCAACTTCAGCACTCAGTTTAGTGGCACCCACAAACTTGCTGCAGGTGTATTCAGTCCCACCATCTGTGCCATCAACAAAGATATTGAACAGCATTGCTCACAGTATGGACCTCTGAGGGATACTCCTTATTGCTGGTTGCCACTTGGACACTGAGTTATTGACCATAACTCTTTGGATGTGGTCATCCAGTCAATTCCTTGTCCATCAATCAGTCTATCCATCAACCCCAAATCCATCAACTCCAATTTGCAAGGAATAACGTTGTATGGCACCACATCAAAGGCCTTAAAGAAATCAAAGTAGATGACATCATTTGCTCTGCCCTTATCCACCAACACAGTCATTCCATTGCTAGATTAGGCAGGTGTGATCTGTCCTTGGTCAACACATGATTGCTGTATAATCACCTCTGTCTTCCATGTACCTTGAAAGAGCTTCCAGGAGCAGTGGGTCTGTGATCCTACCAAGCACAGAGGTGAGACTGATTATTTGGTAGTTTTCAGGGCCCTCATTTTCACCCTTTTTTAAATGGGTGTGATGTTTGCATTTTTCCAGTAATCAGGGGCTTCACCTGAAAAATCCATCTGATTTAGCTTAGATGATTGCTGCAGGGCAGAAATAATGTCTCCTGTATGAAACAATCTCTCACACAGAATATATAGAGACTTTGGGGCAATAGTTCAGATATAAATATTATAACATAAATACCTAAGTTACCTGTTCTTTTTTTCCCCTGGTCCTCACCACTATCTTTGATGATCAAAAAGTATTATTTTTTCATTACTTCTTCCCTCCTCTTGGCATTCACATATTGGGAATTGGTCACATCACCCAGTGACTATTCCACAGAAGAAAAAAAGAACAGCTTGACTTCTATTGACTCCTTTGGACAGAACTGATTAAGCTAAAAAAAGTGTAACGCTTTTGAAGCAAGATTCATTCAATGGGTAAACACAGAAGAAGTAAAATGTATAAGAGTAGATGCTGACATTTTCTTTTTGACATCTATCATTTCTATATTCTGCATGAATAAAAAAGCATCATACAAAGAAGCACAACATCTTTTATCAAATTTTCATTCATCCATCTATGATTTAGATTACACTTATTTCAAAATAGTGCTGCAGATGTTTTTCTGGAATTTTGCCAGACTGACTGTAAGACAAAAGAGTTAGAGATCAGGAAGCTGAAAAAGCACTGAGATAATTTCAGGAATATATATGTATCTTCAACCCAGATGACTGTAGCTCTGCACATGACCTTGATCAAGTTTCCAGACAGGGAAGCACAGACATATAAGACCCTGAAACCGATGGCAAGAGGGTTTATTTCTCTGTGATCAAACCCCCAGTTTTGTATAGCACAGCTGGGTGGCTTTCTGCCAGAGAAAATTGCTGCTGATGTTCAATCTACAGATTGAACCCAAGCAAGATAAGAAAAACAAAAACATACACAGAAGTAAAATTATTAAGATAATAATAGTTACAAATTAAAAATTAAAGGAAGAAACAAAAAAAAAGTCAACCCAAAAAAAACCCCACAAAACCAGAAAAAAACCTAGCAAGTTTTCTTGAGCAATGAAACCCTAAGAAAAAAACACAGAGAATCAGTAGATAGGCATTTAGCAAGACTGAGGATCAGACCTCTGAAAGGAGTGGAGGCAGCACTTTTGCAGCTGACTAATGACTGCCTGGCCAGCAAAGACTCATCTGGTGTCTCATCAGGGCCAGTGAGCAAATTAGTGTTAAGTAGTAGCATGAATTTCTATCATCTGTGTGTATGAGACAATAAATAATTGCTTTGGACACTTAAGCTGTATATCCTGCTTGCAGGATCTCTGTGAATAGTAAGATGCCTGAACATAAGTGACCCAGTTAAGGAGGTTGCAGTTCCTCATTTTACACTGGGGAGCAGCTTCTGCATGTGAAATACACCCCTTCTTTCTAAGGTTTTCACGTACTTGCATGCTTTGATACAGTCTGTGAATGAACTCGGTGTATGGTAGTTATTGCTCTGACCAAGACCACACTGAGTCTATTTGCTCCAAGAAGAAATAGGACAATTTTGGAACTCCAGATAAAAACAAAGCCTAGGAAATTCACAGCACGTCTGTATGCTTGTGCCAGCACTATTTTTTCTTCCTGGTAGATTCTACAAAGTTGACATTAATTTCTGAGGTAATTGCTTTGTTTTCTGGAAGTTCAATTATGTCTTACAATCCCAATGACGATTTGCCAAAGTAACCAATGCTACTATAATTAGTTCTTTATATGATGGAGATGTTTATTTTTTTATGTCTTCTTCCTATTTCTTTCATTTTCTCTTAAATCTTTTCAATGTTTCAGCAATTTCTACTGTGTCACTAATGAGTTCAGATCTATATTTTTCCCCACAGGAAGATTCTAAGTGTGAAACAGATTTCTCAGGTAACAGACATTTCAGTAGCCTTCCTTTTGGAAAGTCTCTGTACAATAAGAGCTAAAAGGTTTGGTTTTCCATGTATGTAATATTTTGCTAATTTTATTTACTGTATGATCTACGAGTTACGTGACAGCTTGTTGATATAGTGGTAAAGGACATGTATTAAATCTAATTGCCTTTATACTACTAAACCAATGCCTTTGCCAGTAGTTCTTAAACATTTTATTTTATAAACATAACTATTTATTTATTTCTACGTATGTGTTTATGCATATATCCCATCATACACACATAATTAAAAGCTTTATTTTGAGCTTTAAGAAAAGTGCTGAAGCTTTGACATCTAAAATATTTTGCCAGTATTTCTTAAACATTTTATTTTATAAACATAACTATTTATTTATTTCTATGTATGTGTTTATGCATATATCCCATCATACATAATTAAAAGCTTTACTTTGAGCTTTAAGAAAAGTGCTGAAGCTTTGACATCTAAAACATTTTGCCAGTAGCCTTAATCAATGTTATGTGTTTTATCATCTTCTAAATAGCCACAGGCACTGATCAATACAGTAGCAGAGCCACTTGTCATTAATCTCAATCTTAGAAGAGATTAGGGTCAGCACCCTGTTACTTTCAACTGAGAATTTTTAGTATATATTTAAGTACTATCCTTTTCTTATTCTTTAGCATTGTAATTTCCCCACTTATCCCCTGACACAGAAAGTAAGCTGTTTTTCCTAGTGATTTCTATTTGAACCTGAAAATAAAATTCAATGTTGTCAAGGTTTTGGTTCCTTTCTTTCAGCAAATCTGTTTTCAATGCTGCAGTACTACATCCTTGAAACAATAACAGTAAAATGCAGAGGGTGTGGCATCCACTTGAGTTAGTTTTTCTAATAGCTATTATCATTCCATGTATGCTGTGGGGATTTTTAATATTAAAATCTGTAAAATCATAAATTGAAATCATAAACTTAAAAGTTCATCTTTTGGAAAATACGTAATTTTAAGTGTTTTCTAACAATAAGTAATTGCCCTGCACCCAAAACCACAATTATATCTAGATAGTCATGAATCTTTCTAGACTTTGTTAATGGCATTCATTTAACATAAGCTATTTTAAAACAATACATCAAAACTAAGAGGTCCTTGGCCTGATTACAGTCAGTAGGGAGAGATCTGCCTACAGAGGAGAGGGTTTACCTTACTAAGTTGAAAAGACAGGATAAACTACCATATAATGCCAGTGAGACAGAATATCAGATTTCTTATCCAGCCTCACAAGATCTGCTCAGCAGACAGTAGTCTTTCTGTTTTGCAGTCTTTGGTACTAGCAACAAGTCCTTGTATTCATCTCACATAACTTTAGTCATTAAGAAAAATTAATTAATGTGATCACAGTATGGATTTCTAGGTGGAATCAATCATCCTTTGACAATGCCTCTCTCATTTCCTTTCCAGTGATTATAGAATGAGATAACCAGAATAATTTATAAGCTTAACATTTGGATGGCTAAACGTAAGGTGACTTCAAACCGTGACGAATTGTAAGTGCTCCTCGCAGAGAAATATTTTTGCATGGCTTAAAGCAAATAAATAACAGATCTTTCACATGTTAGTAATACACAGAAGCTACTTTCTTGACTGTCCAAATAATTAATGTGAAATCTCATCACCAGAGATGATAGAAACCCAAACTTGTTCGAAACAGAATCATAGAATCATAAACAAGTTTGGATGGGAGGAGGCCTATAAAGATAATCTAGTTCAAACTCCCCTGCAGTGAGCAGAAGCATTTTTAACTAAATCAGATCACACAGAGCCCAGTCAGACCTCAAATGTTTCCAGGAATGGGATATCCACCATTTCTTTAGGAAAGCATTTTTTCATGATCTTCAGTGTAAAAATATTTATTCCTTATATTATAGAACATCATAATGTATTTAAATTAGGGAACTGCCTCTACAAACTGAGGCCTATCCTCTGTCATAAAGTACATACAATATTAATGTCAGACTGGTTTTCCCAGAGTGTCATTACATACCCCAAATTTTCAGAAAGAAGCTAAGTGACATCAGAATAATCACAGAATCATAGAATGGCTTGGGTTGGAAGGGACCTTAGAGATTCTGAGCAGGGATACCTCTTGCTAGACCAGAGTTCTCAAACACCCATTCAACCTGGCCTTGAGCACTTCCAAGGTTTAAAACTTTGCTTGGGCTAAATGTAGCCAAATATCATCCGTACAAAATATAATAAAAGCCACCTGATTTTTAAAGGTTAATTAAAAGTATAATTGATTGTAATAAATATTTACAATTTTCTCGTAAAAAGAGCAATGATTTACCAGAACAGGAGAGCTACTTGGGTATTTCTGCTGATAAAACAAATCCTAATGTAGGAATAGATACAAGCAATTAATCTGTCATGATTTAACTAGGCTGGAAGTGATTAATTTTGAGTAATTGTGCTCATCTAGTAGGCTTTTACTTAATTATCCTAGGAAGCAAAACAAAGAACAGTTTACACAGATGTGTGTATCTGTGTTGGGCTCCACTTGAATTGACTGTGACAGAAAGCTGAAGTATCAACATTTCCCATTCAGGGCTGAGAGAGATAGCTTTTTCTGCCAGATCAGCATCAGAGAGAATAATCCTGTGGGACAAGGACTCTCATTTCCCAATAAATTTGAATAAGGCCTGCACTACTGATGCCCCTCAATTCTTTTGTTGTTTTGTTTTCAATCACACTGTAATTAATTTAAAAAAAAAAAAAAATAAAGTCTTCAATACATTTCTGAGGCTTAAAATATTTCTAGTAACAGAGCCCCTGAAGCTGACAGTATTTCTTCCAGTTTTCTCATGTAAATGGGCAAGAGATGTTTCTGTATGTATAGAAACCATCTCTGAGAACTGTTCACAATAATATGTACAAGCATCCTCTTAATATCTTATGTGTAATATAGGACTTGTGTGTAACACCAGCAAATGGGCATCACTGGCTGTAAGAACAGGCCCAGAGGTAGGAAAACAAGGACATCCTAGAGACGTTTCAGAGCACATAGCAGCAGAACTTGTCTAGTGATCCAAAACAACCTGTACAGAATATGCACTTGTCATCATCCTCACCTCAGGACCACTTCCAGCATTCTTCCACACCAGGCACAGCACCTAAGTCTCTTCTGCAAGTGAAAGTTGATTTTTTTAAGGGAATGCTGGAAAGGTATATAGAGAATATATATAGAGAGAGTATGTCTATATTATTCACAGATTCCTCAGCTAGCTCCAGAACAAGAATTATTAGGGTCTCTCAAACACAGTGTTCTGTCAAAACTAATTAAATGTTACTGAAAAGAGAAGACAATTAGTTTGGGAGAAACTTTCACTGACACAGCTTTATCTTTTCAGATACTGAAACTTCCAAACCATGTTATTATTACCACTGTAATGCCACCACATACACAAGCTAAGGTGTCTTTCATGGGATGGTATTGACTAAAACACACAGGGATTGTTCAGCTGCTGTTCTGGGTTTTCAGGGTTGCCATTCACTAAACAAACGTAGGGTGAAGAAGGATGAGAGCAATCTTTAGTGGTGTGGTACTAAGAAGCTGAACAAAGGAGAATGGTCTTGGACCATTTCCTGAAACAAGCAGTGCCACATGCCTGTGTAGGTACAAGAAAGGCAAGAGTGCCCATGATGGTGAAGTCTCTGACAGAGGTAGAAGACAAATGAGAAACATTGTGGAAAAAGCAGAGCCAAAAGGTCCACCTAAACAAGTCTGGGAATCTGTTTTAAACCAGAAATATCCTCTGCTTTGGCTATCAGAATTTCCAAGGTGTTGTTTTTGTAAGTCAATGTGCATTGTATACAAGATACTTGTAAATTAAATATCACATTTGCAGTATGGAACACCCCCTCAATTTTCACAGTGCACAAAAATATAGAAGACACAGGGGAGATATCATTAATGTCTATAAAAAATCCCTTATATACTGAGGAGTCAAGAGAACAGAGAGAGCCTCTTCTCAGTGGTACCAGTAACAGGGCAAGGGGCGGCAGATGCAAACAGAATTATGGGAAATTCCACTTTAAAATAAGGAGGCTTACACAGTGATGGTAGCCAAATGCTGCAAAAGGCTTCTCAGTTCAATAGTAGACTATCCATCCTTGGAAATACTCAAACTCTAGCCAGCCAACCTTGCTGTAGCTTACCCTGCTCTGAGCAGAGGTTGGACAAGATGATCCCCAGAGGTGCCATTCTACCTCAGTTGTTCTGGACTCCACAGTGTGTCAAACATTTACACCCTGCACTGGGAACAACAGTAGTTGTTGTTGTGCTACTGATTTTCATTCGTAGACCAGACATGCCCTACCTAACTGAGGACATAACTAGATTATGAATCAGGGGATTCCTGAAGAGTTTATCACCCTACATCTTAGATTAAATTTGCTGCAAATTAATTTTCACCTTTTGATTTAAGCTATAGGGTTAAGTAAGTAAAAAAAAAAAAAAAAAAATTGCATGAAATTCTTCATAATAAAACCAGTATTTGACTGCAATCATTTTAATGCAAAGAAATATAATAATTAGATAACAGCTGATTCGGGATCCAAGGAATGGAACATCAACAATGCTGGGAATACCAGCAATTGATCTATATATTTGATTTTGAGTTCCAACTGAAATACAAAATGTAAGAAGATAGAAGGACATAATATAGGATAAAACAACATATGTAATTACATCCTGAGCTCCACTGATCAGCATATGCTGTTGCACTAAAGTGCATAGTTGGCATTCACTCCTACCTTGTTTTAAAGAGAACAATCTGGCCTCAGAGAAAACACCAGAACTGGTTTCTTACCACATGCCTGGGGAAACACAATCAAATAAAGAACAGATATGATTTTACATGATAAATATAGATTTTATAAAAATACTAAAGGTTAAAAGAGTAGCATGTTTGGAGTAACATGTAAGGATTTCTCGACAAGCACTGCTACTGATTACAGAGGCACTTTTCTAGAAACTGGATCCATGAAAGTATTGCTGCTATAAAATTCTTCATTTTACTTTACTTGCTGCACTTACACCTATCATACATCCAAGGCATAAATTTACTTCTTTTACAGATAGTTCTTCTCTTTGATAGATGCATTAAGTTAATACAGAAAAAAGTCTGGCCTTGATCTAGAGTGTCTTTCTAATTTTGTAAAACAGTGGGAGCCTGCAGCAATAGCCTGCTTTCTGGTCTCACAGCCCAAAAATACAACTGCATGCTGCAGCAAAGGAAAGGTGTCCAGCAGGTCAAGACAGGTGATTTTCTGCCCGTAATCCATCCTCATGATACTCCATCTAGAGTAATACATCCAGCTCTGGAGCCTTCAGTACAGGAAAGACATGGACCTGTTGGTGCAGATCTAAAGGAGACCCACAAAAAAGATCAGAAGGATGAAGCACCTGTCCTATGAGGAAAGGCTGAGAGAGCTGGGTTTGTTCAGAAGTTTGTTATTCTCTCAGAGGAGAAGGCTCTGTGGAGACACAGCAGCATTTCAGTACCAAAAGGGGGCTTTAGGGGAATGATGGGGATTATTTAGTAGGGTCTATAGCAAGAGTTCACAAGGTAATAGCTTTAAAGTAAAAGAGGGTAGAGTCAAACTAAATATAAACACATTTTTTACAATGAAGGTGCTGAAATACTGTCACAGGTTGACCAGAGAGGTGGTATATTCCCCATCCCTGGAAACATTCAATGTCAGGTTGCCTGGGGCTTTGGACAACCTGATCTAGTTGAAGCTGTCTCTGCTCATTGTCAGGGTGTTGGACTAAGTGATCTTTAAAGGTCTCTTCCAACCCAAACTATCCTATGAGTCCGTGAACAGTGGCAACTGTGGTCTTGGTCTGGGAAACCTGTCTGCTTTTCACACTGCTGTTCAGCTCAGGAAACCTCTTAATTAGCCATTCAATGTGAAAATACCCTGAGATATTTGATAGTGGAAACCCTCATTCCATCCCACCAAGAAAGAGTGAACTTGCAGGAGGCTGAGAGGATGTTCATAAACTTTAGGTATCAGACAAAGTTAGGTGCAAAAAACATGAAATAAAGGTATTGTTTTGGGAAACAGAAGCCAGCATGTTAACTACTGTGGAGATAACCTGGTTGCTGCTTTATGGACTGAAAGTTTAAATGGTAACTATTAGAACTGAAAGAGATGAGAAGCAATGTTACTTGCATGCCATACGTGCATCTGCTTTCTATACCTCCACTGATGATCTAGAAATTAGATGGAGGGCACTCTCAGAAAATTTCGTACTAGATTTCAAGGAGTGGTTGTCATGCTAGGAGACAGAGCCAAGATGAGTTTGAGTTAGCAGTTCTCGCTTATTCCAAGATATGTGTCAGATACTGGTATGACTAAAGTTTGGACAGAAGTCAGAGGGGAGTTTTAAGTCTACTCTGTTTAGCACTGGTGAGGCTGAACCTGGAATGTTGTGAGGTATAATTAAGGTAGCAGTCACAAAATCCAGCTTGGAAGCTTTTATACAGACATTAAGGAACTTGTTTGGAGTTTGAGGTTTGGCTAGACAAAACCACTGCTAAACTGTTCTAAAGTGGGTAACAGCCCCTGATTAAAATAGAAGGCAGGAATATGTGACCCACATAAGTCCCTTCCAACTCATTCTTTGATGACTCTGTAAAATACTGATTCAGAATATACCATTTTCTTCTCCTTGATTTTGCTTGGCTGAACAACTGAACAGACAAGACAGAAGAGTTAGATCCTACATGTAATGTAACCTATTGCACACTCTTGATATAATAAACTAGGGAAAAAAAAGAGGTAGCTTTGTATTCAGAATGTCAGAAATTTTATTTACTTTTTCTTTTAACTTTAGTTTTCCAGTAGAAAAGAGAATACTTATTAATGAAATCAATAAAAGAAAGCCAGACCAGAAGTGGTCAGATATACTGCAAGATGTTTCTTACCTACTTTCTTTTTAAAAAAAAATATACTGAATCAACCAATATTTGTTATTATCATTAAAAATTCCTGGCTTTAATGATCATACAGGTAAAACAAAATAAATTCTTCTGTATTAGTTTCAATTAAAAAAATATGTAGAATTTTTTTTAAAGAAACACAAAGATTAAGAGACTAAATAGATTAATACTTCCTAGACATAACAAAACTTGAAAAGAGTTAATTTTCATGTCTTTGCAGAAAAAAACAAAGAGAATTTTCAGATAAATTTGCAGATGACATGGATATATTTCAGTCTTTTAAATGGCTTCTATTTAACACATCTATCAAGACTTAAAATAGATGTTATTTTTATGACACATAACCCAAAGATAATACTATGTATATTCTCACAGATTATGAAATATGTTAATGTTTACATTAAATCAAAATTATTAAGTAGTTCTGCAGTTCTTATGCTAGAGAGTACAAGCCTAAGAATAATCTCTTGCTTCAGTTGTTGTCATATGAAGGAATAAAAAATGTCTGATACTTCTGATGCAGCAAAATCTCCTGCATGATTGGTTCCCTCAGAAATTTATATTCTTGAACCCTCAGGAAAAAAACAATGCTCAAGTGTGTTGCCGTGGTCACAATCCATAACTCCAGCTCTATTCAATTGCAGTGTTCAGGAGTATGAATATCTCCACTCCTCTGGCACACAGCTTGTCTGAGCTATAAAATACTGCTGTACCTATTCATTATGCTTCTTGCTCAGATTTTTCATCTGTGCTGATGAAATTCTATGGTACATGTAACTTTCCTCCCCTGAAATGACTGCAAAACAGGAATCAAAGTTAGGATCATTGCAGAAATAAATTTTGTAGTTAAAATGAACACGGGTGGTTTTCCTAAAAATATTTTTCAGTTAGAAAACAGTGACTTGTCAAAACGAAAATTGTTGGCATAAACAAATTAGCTTGAAGAATTTTTTATGAACAGTTACATCTCTCAGGTTTTCAGTAGAACATTTCAAACTAAAAATGAAGAGTCATCCTAGCACAGTCCAAAGGCTGAGACTTCAAACTGAGCAAAGCTATGACCTTAGGTTGCATCTCTTAACTATCCCAGCCAGTACATTATGAGGTCAGGGTGCTTCTGTCTCTCCTCTGGCAAAATGAATTTTTAATTATTTGTGCAAAATTTAGGTAGGTCCCACACTAGAAAAAGAGAAACCTGTTCATGCTAAACTTGCTGACTAGTACATTCAGGCGCCTTGTGAACCCTTTTTTCAAACGAGAAAAGAGAGACATTTACCTTTCCTTACTTAACCCTCCCTTATCCATATCACAGAGAAATATTTTAACCCCTATTTTGACTTCTTCTCCTTTTTTTAATTCTTTTATCTAGGGGCATTCTCATCCCTTCTTCTCTATAAATTTTCAGAAGTTGTATGTCTCTCTGAAGTTAGCAGGGAGATGAAGAATTATGTCCAATTTCCTCACTGTTGACATTACTTCTCTTTCCTCTTCAGCTGATCATTGGTGAATTCACAGTTCTTTGTTTCTAGAATGTGCGTAGCAACTGGGCATAGCTCAGTTTCTTCAAGGTAGCAAATATCTGCTTTAGCATAAACTGTGTGTCATAAAGATCCTATTAATATCTGAAAGGAAGTTTCTTCAAAAGGATAGTGACAACATAGATTGTTTAAGTTCCTGCTTAGATAGAATCTGACCTGAAAATTTTGAATTTTTGAATCCAGCATCATTCCTGAACACCTAGCGTCTAAATACAACCCTTTTACAAAAACAAAGAAAATAGGGAGTTTTAAGAACTACTTCTAAACTTTGCAAAATTAATTCCATTGAACTGAGTGACCCATTCCCTGATATACTGTTGGTATCTAGGGGTGTACAGATGTACTTACAATAAAATAATTAGACAACACTCTCACCAGGACTAATTTTAGTTTGGAAATAAAATTAGAATCTGAATTGCTTCAGATAGTGTCATAATTTAATCCCACCTGGCAAATAAGCACCACCCAGCCTCTCACTCACTCCCCTCACAGTGGGCTGGGGGAGAGAAGAGCAAAATGAGAAAACTCATGGGATGAGGTAAGGACAATTTAATAAGTAAAGTATAGGCTGTGCATACAAGTCCAGCAAAACAATGAATTTGTTCCCTGCCTCCCATGGGAAGGCAGGTGTTAGGCCACCCCTTGGAAAACAGGGCTCCATCACATGTTGCTGTGACTAGGTAAGACAAATTCATAAGGAGTTGGGAGAAGACTTAGATATCCTCAGCCTGGTGGGGTGCTGTGAGGAGAAGAAAGGGCTCTCACTCTCTGTAAGGGCTGCTCAGCAATAACTAAAACGTCTCAGTGTTATCAACAGTTTCCAGTACAAATGCAAAATATTGCCCATAAAAGCTACTGTGAAGAAAATTAACTCTATCTCAGCCAAAACTAGCGCAGATGGAGGGCCTGGGTTCACCATTATCATTGTTGACAAGAAACGAAATAATGCCATTACGTGCAAAAGTGTATGTAAAATGAAAAAGAGAGCAAGAATTAATAACAATATGAGCAGAAATAAAACAAAACGTTTATTCCCTTCTGTCTGCATTTATCAGTCTGCATTTGGAGGACTCTGTCCAGTTTGGAGGCATTGCAGTGCAAAGCAGATAAACAGGAGATTGCCCTGTGGAATGCCACCAGGTTGGTCAGTGTGCTGGAGCACGGGATGTAAGAGAAGACACTAAGGTAGCTGGGTTTGTTTAGTTGTAAGAAAAAGTCAAAAATTTTACTGATGTCTTCAACTACTTTTTGTATATTTATGGAGAACAACTCAAACTCCTTTTGGAGAAGTATCATAAAATAAATTCCTACTTAATATTAAGAAATAAAAGTCACCATGATGGCAGCCAAATTTTATAGCATATTGCCCAAAGAGATGTCAGAATCTTAATTGTTGGAGATGTTGGAAAAGCAGCAACCTCAGCAACCTGACAAACACTGAAGTTCCCTTCCTTTCAGTCAAGGGTTGGACCAGCTGATATAAGGAGTCCCTTTCAACCAAATGATTCTTTAAGTTCTGTCACTCATCCTTTTACTGAGGAATGTGTCCTCCTGATATGCCTCAGTATTCTTGGGACTACAACTTGACTCCTGCCCTGGACTCTTTATTTGTGTACCCAGGAAGACCTGCATCCATATATTTTTCTACCACTATTCACAAACATTTGGCTCAGCTAATAAAAAGCAATATTTGCTCTCTTTGAGAAATGTAGCCCTTATTTCAGTGTGACCCAGTGTAATGACTACACAGGAAACAATAATCCACAAACAATTAGATTGGTCATTTATCTCTTTCCAATATATGTTGTTAATCAATTAAAATTACCAACTATGCCATTAACTATAATAATAATGTGCCCACTTTAATTACAAAAATACTGATAGTGAACAGGATTCATTTAAAGCTGACAAATTAAGATAGACATTCACTGTATATGTTTATTCCCATACATTTTATCACAATGAAGAGTTGTCAAAGGAGATAAGTAGACACTGTGTAACTAAAAATATTGAATTATTCAGCAACCCTTGACCATAAAATCCTTTTACAGACTATAACATATTATTTTAAATCTGCAGACACAATATTTGAAGAAAATGAAGCAGACAAAGAGCCCTGAAATTGAAATCATTACTGTAATTTCCCAACAGTAGTATTAAGTATTTCTGTTAAAAATAAAATACTCTTCTTGGGTCTGTCTGTAAGGCAGCAATTTTCAAGATCAGTAACTATCACTGTTGGACCACAAGACATGTCGTATGTGGTCACCAAACAAAAATTAGTTTCTATTACTTAGTTTTTCTGAATTAAAATGTTCTGCTATGACGTCTTCAAAAAGCCCCAAAAAAGAAAAGAGCTTCTAATAGAAACCATACTTTTTCATACCTCAGTATATGTTCCATACCTAAAGATGTCCCAGACAATGTCTTTATCCATTTCATTAAAATGGAATAAGAATTCTCTCACTTCTCTGAAACATTCCATCTAAAAGAATATGTTTTGAATATGTCTGTGTATAATCTCCCATGCCATGAATTAGAGAAGAATAAATCCAACAAAATCAAATTTCTAGGAAATAGTCACATTTGTAGGAAAGTGCAAAAATCATATGTGAATTCTGCATATGGGCCTTATTTTGGTTGGCATGTACAGTGAGAGTGTTTCTCTCAAGGTGGATCTTCCCTAGAGTCTGGTAAGAAACAAGATGTTTATGGCACAGATTGAAACTCAAAATATAGTGCTTTTAAAAAAAATTACCTATTCTGCAGTCTGTATTTGGCCATCTAACAAAGAGACTGACCTTATAAAATATGCCTTTGAGTACCCAGAACAATGATTTACTTACAAGTAGTTTTTAATCGATTAATACAGTATAGGAAAGTCAGCTAGGAATAGTGCATTTAATTTTAGCTCAAAATAGTTGCTTTTTTTATGAAACAAATTCCTTACCTCACTTGGTTTCCTGATTTCTTCTTTACAAACAAAATAATGGTGTGATTGCAGGACTCAGCATGGCACCTGATAGATTGGAGGTTAAAAGTGTGAGTCATGAAAGCAGAGACTTTGTATGACTGATGTCAGTGATTACTCTTGCCAGACTAATTGGCTAGGCTTGTGAATTTCTCAGATTCCTCAGCTCACATCCAGGACTGACTTTTGCAATGCAGCTGCCTTGACCCTGGGAAGCATTCAGATTTTATTTGAACTGGAGCTGAAGAAAGACTTCATTACACATTCTGATTATAAGCGGCTGCAAAAGTCTTTCCCTTGATCTAACCAAATACTGTGGTGATCAGCATGCCATCTCTTGATATGGAAAGGAAGGTATCTTTGCGCAGAAGGTCAGTTAGAATTGAATACTTGGACATTATTCCAAGCAAGATCAACTAAGAAACTTACCAGGTGGGAAAGTTCATTATTTTGGAACAGAGCTACCAGCAACTGTGGTTCTAATTTGCCTTAGAAACAGAAACATATACATAATTGATCTAACAATCAAGAAAAAAAGAAATTAATGGGCAGAAAAATTTGACATAGGTCGCTGCTTTTTGTCTTAGGAAGAACTGACTTTCACTTACAGCGCATCTTTGCAAAAGTCAGGTATGAATAACAGGTTTGAATTTTGTGTAGAACAAATGTTTTGCTCACATAAATAATATTTTTTTACCAAAATTACATAAGGAAGTAGTTTTGCAGGGGTTAAAATAAGGCTGAAATAAAGTAAGGAAATTTACTCCAAAAGAAACAAGTATTCAGCTGTCTAAAATATTTATAATGGCACTAATGGTAAATAAAGTACATTTGCTTGCTCCCCCTGATCCAGACATCCATTAGTGTGGACTTGAGTGAGCTACCCCATAAAATCCTTAGCATACCAAATAATCCATATGAATATACAGGACTGACAGGTAAATAAACATCATTCGACCTTAAATGCATTTTTTTTTCTACTTCCTACAGGATCATGCCATTTGTATTGATTTTTTTCCCAGACAAAGTAATAACCACAGCATAATATCACTCTCCAGTGATATACTACCTTTTTCCATTTACAAGTCTGAAATTTTTTTCCAGTATTTAAATGTTTAGACAAACAAAATTAGTTCATTTTGACAGATGCTTAGTAACACATAATTTTGGAATGCACAGGGGTGGCAATAAGGGATTTTTTTTGTCCATAAAAATCTTCAAACTAGTTCAGTCAATGGAATTTAAACTTGTGCTTTAATTTTGGGTAAAACAGAAATGATTTAGAATGTCTGAGGAAAATAAACTTATTAAAAGTTGCAGAACTGAGTGTCCCATTCTGTATCTGCTTCCTATCTTCTAAACCTAGCCAACACGTCCTCCTGAATGATCACAATTAATATGATTGGAAAAGTATGTCAACCTATGACAACCACGTTGTTGAATTTTTAAAATAAGTGGGGTTTTTAAAAGTTTGGAAAAATGTAAAAAATTTATAATATTTGAAATTAATCTTTAAATGGACAGAAATGGCCTATTTAACTTAATGGCCCATTAAAATAGTTTAAATTTTTATGTCCCTATGGGGACCAAAATAGTTTTTCATTATATCTAACATTAATATACTGTTGGTCATGGGTCGGCATACCACCATTCCTACTGCAACAAACTCAGTTGGTTAGTTACCTAAGTATTTCTTCCTGCATATTCCTCTTTTTCAATAACAGGCAATTGTATATTGCAGATATAATACAATATAATGCAGATATATAGAGAACCTGAAGTTTCTTCCTCTACTAAATCCTCTAAAGCAACTGACCTGTACCAAAATGTGTGTAAGCAAATATTCTGTGATCTCCAGCAGCCAGATGCTGCGTGTAAATATGTCTAAAAGTCCAGAAATCATAAAGAAAGGATATTGATTTCATGCCATCTTTGCAGGCATACCCTTATAGCAGACAGGCAAAGACCAGAAGCAGGTCTGAATTCCCCAGTCTTTCAGGAGTTTAGACTTTCATAGCAAATAGAACTCTTAATCACTTACAACTTCAACCACTTAATGCCAGATATCCTGAAAAAAAATTACATCTTTAATTCCTAATCTTGTCAGATGCTTCAGTTATTTCATTTTACAGAATTTGTCTTGTTTGCATAAAACAAGGCACAAAAGAAAATTATATGTAATCATTGAATCAAAAAATGCATTGACACTAAAGGATATGAATTTGTCTTGCATGACAGGCATCACCTCAAAGATACTTATCTGTCCTTCTCTTTAACCTCTTTACAGCTAAAATAAGTAACAGAGACTTAGCTTCAGGATCTTGGTTTGTTTTGGTTTTTTTTTTTTAAAAAAGGCCATCTGATTCAACACTGTCTTGTTAGCGTGGAAAATGCCCTGAAAAACTCAAATCCCAGTAGAAGTGCCGTGGAAGCAGACCCACCCATGTGCCTGTATTGCTGCTGCTAAGCAACAAGAACAAAAAACGCAATGCAAGTCAATTCACATTTAAAGAACCAATGCTAATTTCATTTTTGCTTCAGAAAGACGTAGGAAATTAATACAAAGTGAACAAAAAACCCACAAGATTTTTTTCATACTACCTTTCTGATAAGAAAGTAAGTTTTTTATTAACAACTTTTCTTAGCAAAAGGGAATAAAGATTTGCTGCTATTATCAGCCACACGGATCAGCAGTTCACATGATGATTAATACAATGAAGTCTAAATCAGTGATCAGACTGAAATATTGCTCTATCTGTTCTCTCTCTGCAGAAAAGCAAGTGTGAAATTCCACCAGAGTTTAATCACTCTTTCAAGAAAATCAAAGCTGATGTAGAAGAAAAAGAAAAAACAAATGCCTAATATAAAATATAAGATGACTGTGAATACCACATTGCTGTTAGGTGGTTTACTCCCATACCCCATTTATAATATAAACTAATGCCTTTTAATTTCTGAAACTCAGTCACAAACTGCGTCTTAGTGTAAATGTCCCCGCTCTTGAGTAATGCCTGCTTTGCCTTATGACCTTTTTTGCCCTGTGAATTTTTGAAAGCAATTGTCACAGATTCAGTATTTGGAGTTCTATATTCTGCTTGAGTTCTGTCATAAAATAGATCACATGTAAAAGAAGTGCATACACTATCCTATAGCACTGGATAGGTGCAAAAAGGCTGTGAGAGCTGTTTTGAAGTTCGGCTGCAGAAAAAGATATGCAACAAAATGCTACATTCCTTGAAGGTAAATGCCTGTCTCATCTCATAGTAGGCACCCCTGCAGAGCAGACAGCAAAATAACAGACACCTGTCAATTCTTTGGGTATCAGAAACTAATGCATACCCTGTGGTTTCTGATAAACTCAGTTGGATTGAATTCTGGCAGCTTCTACGTGAATGGTGTGAAGGAAACTCTTATGAAACAGATTATTCCAAAATATTTTGGTATGGAATTGATTTTTGATAATTTTAGCAGTGTGGTCAGTGGGCTCAGACAACAATTTGCATTTCAGGTTCTCCTTCTGGAGAAGAATATGCAAACCACTATATTAAAGTTGCCCTATCTTTGACCAAAAAAAAAGCCTGAAAGAGATTTACTTCCAAAACTGGAGGCAAAACCAAAGGTATGCTAGACAAGGCCCCTTTACAACTGATGGAACCAGGTCAGATTTGTTTCTGGCCTTGATTACATTGTCAGGAGGATCTAAAAGAGCTATTTAGCCATCATAGTCCATTTGGGATTAGCAGAAATATCCTTGAAGCAACTTGTAAGCAGCAGTTAATGAAGAAACTCATCTGGACTGTACCTTACTGGCATACTGACCTTTATATCTTACTCGGGTGATATCCAAAAGACCTGAATTAGGAAAAAAGCTTAAACAGTACTGAAAAGTGTTGGGGGTAAGGAAGAGGAAGTCACTGTATTTTGTGTTAGGATGAAAAAGTTCAAGAAAAGGAAAACACCAAGTAAAAATGTACGTGGCACTTCGTTATTAATCTGAGTCATTATAAGACATGGAGGAAAAAAAAGACAGTTCTCACAATTTAGACAAGAGAGGAAGAGGCGAAGCCCAAATTCCCTTTACTAATCTCTCTATAACAGCTCTTTTTTTGTGTAATTAATTAAACTGGCTCATATAGCTTTAAATTTTACTGTTATTTAGTGAAACTAGTAATGGATATGTGTTCTTGGAAACTGAAGATGAGTTTTAATTCTGTGGTGTCCTAAAGGCACAATCTCACATGTATGGTTTAGTAAGACTTCCACATGATGTTGTCAATGTACACTTGATTTTCTGTAATGTGGCACATCTACTTTTTCCTAGTGTAAGAGAGCACTAGGTCAATTTGAAGAATATGCTATAATGTATGCAAGTTTCCAAACAGGCATTTTATCGATTTTTAAAGCCCTATTATGGTCTTCCTGGTTGGAGATGTTGCTTTATTTTCAGTATAGCTAATTCATTATCTTATTCCTCTTATATATAGCTCCATTAGCACAAGAATCTGAAAACATTCTAAAATTACAGTGTCACTGACTTTATAAACTCCTCTGCATGAGAAAGCAATGTCTTCACAACACTTAACAGATGGAAGACCGAGTTTCAAATCAGTGGAGATGAAAGGAGTTGAATTCCTGTTAAAAATAGAGAAATACTGCCAGAAGACAGGACCTGAGACAAGAAGACAATCTGTGACAAGAGTCACAAAGGATTATATACATTGGTGACATTCAATATTCACAGCAAGAGTTAATTACTTGACTAAAGAGGCACCTGGATAACTAAAGTTTCCAATAGCATTTTCTCCCAGGGTTTGTTGTTTGATATTAATGAAGTTCAGGCCAAAAAAAAAAAAAAAAAAAAAATTAAAAAATAAAATTTAAAAAAAAAATAAATAAAAAAAATTCTACCTGGCAAGATTTTTGTTTGTTTGTTTCCAAAGAAGTAAAAATCATTTGAGTATCATGGGGGTCCTTCAGTAACATACTTTTGTCAAGGATATGTGGGTGCATACATGTTTTGGTCTGACAAATTCAAAGGAATGAAAGTTAGAATGTCATGGCATCTGAGGTGATTTGAGAGGCTCTAAAATTTTCTTATTATAAAATGTTCTTCTTTTCAATGAGTGACAATACTGAAGGAAAATGTGATTATCAAAGTATTTTTTCAAACCTCTGTGGAGAAAATCTGCCTTTATAGAATTATTTGCAATTACTCCGCCAGTTCTTTTCAAAAAATTTGGTTTATATCTACAAGCTAAACAAATCCAATGAAGATGTAAGACTTCTTTTTTCTTTTTATCATCAACACTGAGAAATAAACACAAGGTAATGTGTTCTGGGGATTTTTTAATCCTACCTGATTTCATTGAGAACCTAAAGCACAGGTGATTTCCTTTCAATGTTCTGAAAGGCAACAAGTAAAAGTAATATAAGGAGGTATCTCACTCTTGCCTCAGGCCACAGTTTAAAAGAGCCTAATGGTCTGAACAACACAGACTTCCTCCTGAGATACCTGCTGAACATGCCAAGTGTAGATGAAGTAATTAGGAAATGAACAGAAGACGAACTGAAGAAGGCTGTGGCTGACTCAAGGTAAGACTCTGCTATGCTTAGGGGAAATGTCTTAGTACTTTGAGAACTACTGGGCTTCTGAAAAAGAGAGAAGGTTCATCAAAACTCCTGGTCAGGATGGAGATCTCAGTCACAAGTTTACCACCTCCTAAGTTCCATTCCAACTCTCTGTCAAAGAAACTGCTCAGAAGTGACACTAAAGGACCCAAAAATCACCTGGTGATTAATCCATTCTCCCCTTGGATGTGCAATCTTTTTAGTGATAAAGAACTAGGTTCTTTGAAGAATAAGGAAGATGCTGAAGGGGATTAGATATGTATGTCTTTGTTCCTTTAGATCTGATTAATTTCATATGATAGGTTCCATAAGCCACCAGGGTTGCTGACCAGAAAAAAATTCATGGCTGATTACCAAAAAATCCTTTAGCATTACTGTTGTGTAGACAAATAAATCTTTGTTTTCACCAGATGCCTACTTGTTTTCTGCTTTTACTAGTTTTTCCTCTTTGGATAAAACTCCCACAATGGCACACACTGAGAAATACCTTTCTAAGATTTACAAACAGTCCAACACCATTAATATTAACTCTTTTGGACAGACTCTGTAATGAAAAAAAGTGAATGAGGAGAGTAAACACTACAGAATTGTCAAAAAAATGTCAGTTTCATTAAGAGCTGCAATATCAACAAAAGTTCATAATCTCAATGCATAATCTAATGCACCAACTATTTGCATAATTATTTTCTCTTCCTATGAAACTGAGATGCAGAAATATATTCCTCTCTTTATTTTCAAACTGTGGTGACAATAGTGATGTAAAGCAATCAAATAAACATCAGTCACTGCATGTGATGGACAAAGCTTTCTTTCAGCTCCATACTTCAAGTAGCAACACATGTACAGAAGAATAGGTAAATCCTGTGTAACCCCCCAGAACTGCTTATTTAGAGGGCAGTATATAGTGCTTTGAAAATACTTTTACTCAAGAAGAAGGAAATATCTGTGCCCTTTTCCTATATGAGTTCTTGGCTCAGTATCTATAGTATCACCTAGTGTTATGGCTTGTATGTGTAGTTGTATACTTGTTAAAACTATTTGTCTGCTTCATGTTGTGTTGTGAAACTCCTGTCTCCTGCAGAGTGCAGTTCCAGTAGCTGATTTAATAAAATATGCTGCAAATAATTCTGAGTTATTAGAAGGGTTGATTGAGCTAACAGAAATGCAAAAGTATAGTAGCAAAAAAAATATTTCCATTTATATGTTATGGTACTATATATATTTCTGTTATATAAAAATCCTTTTACTTGTTTACTTATCCTTATATTACCCTACAAGTAGAAGATCTGGAAAGATATAACTTTGTTTAGAAAAAATTAAATCTCCTTCAATATTTATGTTAATAAGGGACATATATAGTGAGACATCAAAACTTAAACATGTCTCTGCAGTTATTCCTATCTGCCCTATTTTCCTATTTACAGTATTTTAACAGACTGGAAATTTTGAAAACTCAGTTTAATAAATTTTACGGGAAATCCCATTTTTGTTCCCAAATAAAATTCAAAAAAACAAAGTCAAAAAGCATTTGTTATTCTTTCTTTATGATGCAAAAATAAAAACTCATGCGAAAATTCAGTGGAAATATTTTAAATGTCTGCCTGGAATTATTGAGAAAGCTCAATCTGGAAGCATAGGTTCAATTCATATTTTCAACATAAGTCAGCAGTGTGCTTCTGCAGCAAAGAAGCCCAACTGTGGTTGGGCAAGACTGTAAACATCAGGTAAAGGAAACTGTTAATTCCTCTCTACTTATCTCTTGTGAAACCTCATCAAGCAGTGTATCCAGTTTTAGGCTCCACGGTACAAGGGGAGAAAGTCTAGAAGTGGGGCATTAAGATGTTAGAGGGATGGAACTCATGGCATACAACTAAAAAACAAGGTCTGTTCAGTCCAGTCTTAAAAATAAGAAAGTCAGAGACTATATTAATGCTTTTAAATAATGGAAGACATTGGTCTGAAACAAAAAAACAGAGGTCAGAAATGTACTACAGGGCACAGCTTGGAATATTTTGTTTTAAAGGACAGTTTTGCAATATTCATTGGGAATGAGCTTTTGTAACATGTCTATAACACTGGAAGATTGTTTTAGCTTCCTTGAACCTGGGCAGAGCAGAATCTCCCTGTTCCTGGAGGAGTGCCACCTCAACCAGCCTGATCTGCTGGCCAGCATATGGGCAAGGTCAAAGCACTGTCTCCTTTGAAGCCCCTGGGTACAGGAGCAGAGAGAGCAGCTCCTCAGTATTCTCATAGTGCAGCCAGGGACTTGCCACGGGTTTGAGCTCAGCAGACCATCCTATTTTAAGAGTGAATCTTTGTCGAGGAAGGTGAACTCTCTAGCTCATCAGGGGAGGTATGGAAAAGAGAGAGGAACTACTCCAGCATTAGAAAATTGTTGTTTGGTCTCTGTTTAAAAGCACAGCTTTAAAGAAAAGTTCTAAATCATACACTTTGATTTAGATTCTAGAAGCATGGGTTATATAATATAGGTAAATTTGCTGCAGTTTTTGTAAAATTCTCACCTGTTAAATATGTCCAAGACAGCTCTAAATTATTTTTCCTCATATCTAACAGTAGATAGTTTTCCCTTCCCAAATTATCTTTTAGTAAAAAAAATATATTTCTTTAGCAATGTATTTCCTGCTGCATAAAGACACAGAGTGTGATGGAGCAAAGGAAAGTCCATGAATATGGCTGTACCATTGACAGGTATAGTCCTGTGCTGGGACTGGTGGCAGAGAGCTCACATCTGCCTTAATTTTATATTTATTCCTGAAAAAAAAATGTTAAAACCTACCTAAGTTTATATAGCAGAAAATTTTAGAAGTCCAGGATGAGGAGTAGCGGTCTATTGAGGCACACAGAAGAAATTTTCAGAGCAACAGCTCTTTCAGCTTAGCTTCACATACTCTGTAATTTTGACAAAATTTCAAAACAAGACTTGCACAGGCATCCATAACCAGGCTGGAACTGGGAACCAGTCCATGTTGTATGACTGCATGCCAGCATTTCCAGTCAGTCAGATGTTGGTTAGACTGGTTGTAGTGAGGTAGCCAAGAGTGTAAATGTTCTTAGCTTTTTCCCTTGTGTGAACTCACTAGGGAAGATTTTTCAGGATGTTTCAGGGGTAGAAAATAATTTAAATATTTAATTTTCTTTGATATTTTCATATATCTGAGTGCCTAAACTTGCCCTCTTACATTAGGGTATGGTAATTCTTTCCTACTGGTGACAAATTCTCTCTCAAGCAAGGTGCTTTAAGAGTATATACATTGTTTTGTTTGCATTGTTTTCCTAAGAAACTCTCTGAATTTTTGCACTTGCCAGAAACTCAACAATGTTATTTTGTTATTGTTGTTGTTTCTGTTTAAGCCATAACACATTTGATGTTTTAGAAGTATTTTAAAACTGGTTTGGTACCCAAGCTGCCGTGCAGATAAATCAGTAGTTGCAGTACATGGGTCATAGCACTCTTCTTGAACCGTAAAAATGGGATTTTAACCAAGAGTGCTAAACATCACAAGCCATTTATTCTGTGTTCACAGCACAATTGAAAGAAACGTGACTATGTTACCTAATAGCTAAATTCCAAAGAACAAGTTTTATTCCAGAATGTTGACAATAGAATCATAGCTTGATTATGCTGGTTTTAAAGGCCATTAAAGCACTTTTGAGGGAGCAAAAGGAAAAGGGCAATATCATAATATGTCTTGAATTTCAACATGCTAAGACAATGTCAGACAACGAAAAAAATTGCTAGATCCAGGTTTGTTAAGAATATTTTCATTTAAAGGTATTTCAAACTTGATTTCTGCTTTTTCCCATTTAAACAAAGATTTACTTTGATACTTAGAATTTTGACTACCCTGGGCAGACAGATGTCACATGTTTATTTTATTACTGAAGAGATGTTGTCATGAAGTTTAAATTAAATGCTTACCTCTAGAGGACTAAGTAGTTTAAGGACTGTGATTACTTGCCTCTGACAGTCCAGGACGCTAAGATCTGCCTTTCTTACATTGTAGGCTGCTGATCATATATAGCTGGTTGCCCTGAATACCTTATGTAATCTCATAGTACTGTCCCAGGACCAAAATCAGATGTACAGGTCATTTGTGGGATGCTCTCCAGAGAGGTCCAACCTTCCCATATTACAGTTTTGGAAACAGCTTGGTCTCTGCATTGGGCAATGCAAGAAAGATGGGTTAGGATCAAGCTGACTCTTCCGTCTGGGTGGACCTTGCAGAGACAGGCAACAGATGTTGTCCATGTAGTGTGGTGGTGAGAGCATGATAGCACTAAAACCCGACATCTGCTAAGGCTTACACTAAGACTGCCTGCCACTGGCACCTTGTTTTATCAGGACAGAAACTCCTGCATCTGTCTCATCCATCTGTCTGCTTTTCAGAGCATTAATAAAGCCTGTGGGAAGAGCCTGGCCATGACCACAGGTTCAGGCCTAGGATTAACATGGCAGTTCTGCTTCTCCCATGGGCTCTATTACAAAGTTTTTACTGAGTTCTGTCTATATGTCAAGTTGAGCAGGCATAGTAATTACCCTAAATTCATACAAATGGACTATGATTTAGCCACTATGATCCTAATATATTGGTTGGACCTGAAGATCAGAGAATCACAGAATGACAAGGTTGAAAGGTAACACAATGGGTCATCTGTCCAACCTCCCTGCTCAAGCAGGGTCATCCCAGAGCATATGGCACCAGATTGCATCTAGACAAATTTTGAACAGCTCCAGAGGAGACTCCACAACCTCTCTGGGCAACCTATTCCAGTGCTCAGTAAACAAGTCTTTCCTCAGATTCAGTTGGGTCTTCCTGTATATCACTTTCTGCCCATTATCTCTTGTCCAATTGCTTGGCACCACTGAGCAGATCCTGGCTCCATCCTCTTGGCACCCTCCCTTCAGGTACTGATAGACATTGATGTCTGTCATCTTTCCTCAAGGCCGAATAGGCCCAGTTTCCCTCAGCCTTTCCTCAGAAGAGAGATGCTCTGGTGTCTTGCCAGCTTCATAGCCCTCTGCTGGACTCACTCCATGTCTCTCTTGTACTGAGGAGCCCAAAACTGGACACAGCACTTCAGATGTGGCCTAACCAGAGGTGAGCAGAGGAGCAGGATCACATTCACCAACTTGCTGACAATGCTCTTCCTAAGGCACCCTACAATACCACTGGCCTTCTTGGCCACAAGGACACACTGCTGGCTCAGCTTGTTGTCCACTGGGACTCCCAGGTTCTTCTCCACAGACCTGTTTTTCAGAAAGCTGACTCCCAGCCTGTATTGGTGTCTGAGGTTATTCCTTCCCAGGGACAGAACCCTGAATTTTCCTTTTTTAAATTTCAGACAGTCCTTTTCTGCCTAACTCTCCACGCTGCTGAGATTCTTCTGAAAAGCATCACGGAATTCTGGGGTATCAGCCACCCCTGCTAGTTTTGTATCATCAGCAAACTTGCTGAGGAGGTACTGCACCCCCTGATCCAATTCAGATCCCTTGAATAATAATCAGTACACCAACTGAGCCTAAAAACCTGCTTTATGAACACTCCAGTCAATGTAATATGAAGAAACAGTTACAGAGATTATCTCCTTGAGGGCCTTCAGAAATATCATCCAAGCTGGGACAGGCTGTCCCTAGATGGTATGTTACCTCTCTTCCTTCTGCTGTGGTTACCCACCTCACATGCACACACACACACACACACACACACACACACACACACACACACATACAGACACACACCTGTCAATGTAATTTGGTACATTAATTATCTGCAATGAATCCAGGAGACTGTGATTATCTGTAAGAATCCAGGTGACTGTGAATTTCCTGTGCAAGCAAAGTACGTGCCAAAAATATTTTTTCAGAATTATTTAGAAGACTGAAAAAAAAGTCAAAACAAAAAGGTAATTGACAAAAAAAAAAAAAAAAAAAAAAAAGCAAAACAATAAAGCATATAATAAAACGTACTATGAAGAAGGCAGGGTAGGGCAGGACAGGGCAGGAAAAGGGCAAGGGCAAGAAAGACAAGGGCAAGAAAGGCAAGGGCAGGAAAGGCAAGGCAAGGGCAGGCAAGGCAAAGCACATGTGATTGCACTGTAGACCTGTGCTGAAGATAAAGAGCCATTAAATGAACACGGTGTGGATGCACATCATCTGCATAAGAGGGGCTCAGGGGTGGGGTTGCAAAAGTGAGGGGGCATGAGACACAGAAAGAATAGGGAGCAGCTGAGGAGGAAGGGTAATTTTCATTTCTCAGAGATGAAGATCAGTGTCAAGCCAATTTACACAATATAGCTATCTTTGTACCCTATATGACCCTACTTCACCCTCTTCTGTTCTCTAGTTTATGAACACTTTCAATTATTTTTAAGAATTCTTTTTCATATCCTTCATTAACCTGGAACTCTAGAAAACTTAAGTTTTTCTATATAGGTTTTTAAATGCTATGCTATAGCTGGAGGTTTAATGGGGGCTGGGAGTGTCAGGAAAAAATATTCTCAAAAGAAGCATGTGTATCTGTGTAAATAGGTCTGTGTAAATGATAGGCAGAGGGTGAGTTCTGGGTCATGGCATCAGGTGAGGAAAAGAAGATTTCACTTCAGAAGAATAACTCTCCTTTAGAGATCAGCCTGAGAAAATTCAGTTTTCTAAGCCCACCTATGAATCTACCTGCTCTATAAAAAACAGCAGATTTGTAGGTATCTGCGGGAGATCCAAATGAGTAACTGAACTGTGCAAAAAATCAAATATTGAGAAAAAGCCACTGAGAAGTGTTAATTATGGGTTTTGGTGTACAATTGCCCTCCCCACATACATCAGTGATGACACATTCATTATAAAGGAAAATTGCAGCAATGGTCTTGGTTGAGATAAACTTTGTAAGGCCAGATCATCCAGTTCACCAAAACCTTATTCTTATCCTATCAAAAAACTTGAAAGTCTTCATTTCATCATATTTTAGGCAAGTTTGAAGTACAGAAGAGATTCAACATATTTCAATCCTTTTTTGTCTCTCGGATGTGTGTCAGTAAAGAGCTTAAGTTTTGTTTAATCTGCTCCTTTATTCCCTATGGCCTCAAGTCAGGACATGATAAAATGGCCCCAAGCTGGGTGAGGGGAGGTTTAGACTGGTTGTTAAGAAGAAAATCCATCACCAAAGGGGTTATCAAGCTCTGGAACAGGCTAGCCAGAGAAGTGGTTGAGTTACCAGCCATGGAGGAATTTAAAAGACATGTAGATGTCATCCTTAGGGAAATGGTTTAGTGGTGGACTTGGAACTACCAGGTTAATGCTTGGAGTCTTACAGTTCTTTTCTAACCTAAATGTTTCTGTGATTCTAAGTTCTTTTCTATGCCACAAAGTCTTTGATCTGGATTTGTATCAGTGCAACTTCATTGCAAAAGCCTGGACCTCTCCATCTTTCAAAAAGAAGAAGAAGAAGATAGTCCAGAATATGGTTCCATGCACATGTGCAGACTCACGTCCATGTGCATATGACTACACACACAAAACTTGAAGCAGCAGCTCTCAGTTGCTGAATATTAAGCTAAATTGACTGGGTGATTAACCGATTTTTTTCTCCATGACAGCTGGAAAATAATTAGTCACCTGTGGTACCACAAAAGAAGCATAAACACCAGATGTTTACACCATTGAACACCTTAGTATTATTATGAAATGTTTAATAGAATAAGTAAGAGTGCAATTTCCCTTAAAATGTTCCATTAATTGCATTTACCATTGTTTTAGAAAAACAGGGTTTTGTTTTCATAACTGTAGGATTGCTTGGAATTAATATGCACAGATGCACTGGCTGATTTGCATCATTAAGTCTTGAAAAGACTATTAAAATTTTATATCTTTCTATCTATTCTTATTATCTTTCTCAGTAAGAAAAAATTACTATTAATGAATGAAATATTTTGGCAAGATTATGGAAACAATTTTGAAACTGTAGAATAAAATAAAAATATATAAATTATAAATTAACAGCATATCAGAAAATAATTCCAGAGAGACTGCCATATAACATATGAAAACAAACTTTACAAGTGAAGTGAAAACTATGGGATGCATACTCTTGCAACTGTGCTTCTAAAGACATTCAATAGATATATATATATAAATATATATATATATATATATATTCAGTTATATTCAGTACAACTTCCAGAGTTGTATATAGATTCATATCATATATAGATTGACTCACCATAAAGGAGTGGGTTTTTCACAGTATTGATAAAATGAACTTAACAATTGAGTCCTGAGTCCAAAGCTAGATTATTTTTTTTTCTTGAATTCCTTGCAATGAGTCAATGAAGAGAATCACATTCATCGTTCTGTGAGGACAGTCTCTCCACATCCTCAGTTACTGCATGAGGTAGGAGGAGAAAAAAGAAATGTATTCCAAGGTCAGTACTGAAATTAGTATATTCTACTGGAACTGTTTCAAAATTAGAATCATGTTTTCTCAACAATAGAATTAAGAAAATACAGTTTAAAAAGAAAATTTATTTTCTGAACACCTTCAAATTGTTTAGGAGATCCTCATATTTTAAAAGCTTTTAGCATATTAGTATTTTTCCTGGAATTTAAGGGAATATGGTCCTGTAGCTGTCATACTTGGATTGTAGCCCTCCAGGAAAATTCACCTGTTAAAAACAGCTCCTAAAAAATGGTACGACATCTCAGCCACAGACAAACACTGAGGATGCAGAAAATATGGTTCTACAGGTTTTTAATTTAAAGATTAACTCCGACTACTTTAATCTTTTCGAAGACTGTGGCTTTACTTCACATTTTCTACTGTATTGGTGGATAAATATACTCAGGGAGTAAATTTTTAATCACCTTGCTGAATAATTTCATTTTGTAAAGACTGCATTTCCTTTTTTCACAGAAAATGCTGGTTTAGAACAACATACCTGTAAATGATTCCCAAAATGCAGCATCTCACTGTTAAGATACTGGTTTTCATTACTGCTGCAATAACATAGAAATAACTATATTATAGAAATAACTACATTACAGAAATGACTATATTATAGAAATGGAATAGCAGTCTATTGCTTGCTTTTGCTTTATGGACAGCAATTCAGTCACTGCATAGGTTCATTTTGTGACTGTTCAGCACAGTAGGTTAGGTGAAGCATTAGTAGTTTAAAATAGACACATAGACTTTCCATTTCAGTGCAGCCCAAAGACTTTTCCTGTCTTGCAGGTTGGCATCATCATGCAATCAAAAAAACCACTCAACATTAGCCTCCTTGTAAGTCTTGTTTTGGCTCAAGGACATGCTGAGTGGCCAAAGCTTGATCCTGTGCTCAATAAAATCAAAGTTTCCTTCAATTTCAATGGCATAGGCAGAGATCTTAATGAAACAGCAAGATCTGCCAAGTAAATTATAACAATAAGAAGTAAGGACACATTTGTGAGACTACAAGTGTCTAATGTGCTGTACTCAATATTTTGGAGGTATGCTACTCACAAAATATAATGACCTTATACAGACAAATTGACCCACTGTATTGTTTGAACAGGAAAAGAATGCTTTTTATGTGCTCTAAATATATTGACTACTCATCCAATAGTTTGTACTCACTGCTTCTGTCTGTATTTAATCTACAAACAGAAGCAGTCATTTCACCTTTCATAAACATTGTCTTCCCACTGCAAATAAGAACCGAATAATTAATACTAATTGTCTTTTATTCTGTATGTCTTGGGGAATAAGGGCTTAGAAATTTTCACAGGTTTTTTTAAAGAACTAAAAAACTAAAGCCCTTGTTTTGTAGATTGTGAATATTCACAATTTGCACGGTCATATTTAGATTGCATTAAATTTTTTTCTCTCCACTGATTAAAGAAACTAACACAGCATGAACTCTACATTGTGCAATCAAAGACCCCATTAATCTTTTCTTTTTTTTTTTTTAATCGTATAATAATTATTCAGGCTTTTTAGTTTTGTATCTCTTTTCCAAGGAGCATTCAGGCAAGCAAATCATGATTGTGAAAGAATGTGAATACAGACAAGTCAGGAAGGAAGAAGGAAGAAGAAACATCACTTGCTTCACAAAATTTTTTAAAAAGGTGACCATTTTAGAAATTGTTCTGTTTAGTCAGAATAGCTCTCATTGTTCTCTCCAGGGTACCCCTTTTTCTTTATCTTAAACTTTCAGCTCAACTGCTGCTCTGTTCTTGCTGTGCTTCTTTCGCTCACTGCAAGAGTAAAACCCGCTGGAGTTCCCTTTCTCTTCACTGCTCATCAGTTAACTGTTTGCCACTGCCTAAAAAAAAAGATGAGAAATGGAAATGTAGTCTTTTCACTACACTAACAGCCCAAAATTCAGGAATCAACCAAAGGGAATCAGTTTCTGGAGAGCACCTGTAGATCTGTCCCTGCCAACAGGGCCCTAGAGGATGGTTCTAGCTGCTGGCAGTATCATCCTAATTCTCTGCAAACTGAACTTCACCTTTGGCTTGGTACGTATGCTCCCTTAGATTTCAAAAAAACATGATTCATTTCTTCAGGCTGCTTAGTTTTCTGAAGATTGGGCCCTCAGTAAATGTAAGATAATTGTAATTAAAATAAAATGAATGCAATAAATGTTGCTATAATACGGTGTTAAGTGACAGATAATTGGCAAGTGCTATAGATACACTTTTGCCTTTAATTAGAGAGAAGCAACCATCTCATTTATTCTAGTTAAATCGGAGATGTAATTTTTGAAGTTATTATCAAAGACCTCATGATTTAACCTTACCAAGTACACTACTAATAATAATTCTAAGTGTACTTACATTAAGCAATAATAGTGGCTTTTCATTTTATTACAGGGTAATAATTTGGTCTTAGGGTAGATAAACCAGTGGAAGGAAGGCCAAAGTAATGAACTGCAGAGTGACACAATACTATTATTAACCCTCTGCTACAGCAACCATCATTGAAACTGATGCTATTGAGCATAAAAAACTTTGCCTGAAGAATTTTAAAACAAATATTTTTGAGGCTTAAGAGACTGAGCATTGAGGTCTTAGGGGAGATTTCAATAAGCAGGTCTAAATCATCCTGATCTGATAAAATAAGGCAGTGCTGCTGCAATTAGTAGGTACAAAAATGAATGGAATAATTTTCTGAAGTCAGAGCAAGTTTCTAAGCAAATAAACTAAGCACTGCTTACTTCAGTTTTTCTAGGGCACATAAAGAGAATGCACAATTTTTCCCATTTTTAAAAATGGTATTTTAAAAATAATGGCATTGTCTCTTTCCTTACTCATTAGAAAAGGCACTGGAGGTATAAAAATCTTTCTAATATTAAGAGGCAGTTGCTAACTTTGTGTTATAGTATAGCATTACTTTTTCTGGTAAATCTGATTGAAATCACTGAAGCAGTGGAGGTTCCATTAGGTAAAACATGTCACAATGTATTAGACATCACTACTCTCCATTAGTAATGATGAGTATCCATTTGTTTTGTATAGTATTCCTCTTTTTAGCAATATACTTATTAGCACAATGTTGTCACATTGAAAATATTTATTCTAATTATATCAGTCTTATACTTGCACCTGTATTTTCATTAAAAGTAAAACTGAAGTAAAACTTTACAATTAATTGTGATTATTTCCAAGGTCAAATGCCTTCAAATGCACATTTAACAATTTTCTTCTTGAAGAGTTTCATAGCACAGTGCTCAGATTTGTGTTCCTTTGGGGTATTCTGATCAAAAACTTAAACAGGTATCTACACCTTACTATTTCAGAAAGTAAAAACTTTTCCAGAAGAGAGCAGTCACTTGAAAAAGATCACCACTAGCAACATTCATTATAAGTTTGTGAATCATTGTCCTGGGGTGATGTTGTGAGGTTTGTATCCCCAATCGTCTGTTCT
>CM031858.1:125261220-125491650 GCA_018697195.1 Certhia americana | reverse complement strand
TGTCCTGGGGTGATGTTGTGAGGTTTGTATCCCCAATCGTCTGTTCTGTTTAGGCTGGAGATGTTCTTCAAGACTGGCTCGGGGAAGTTTTGTTTTGGTTTTGTTATCAGTGTACAGACAATAGTTGGAGGGACACAGACATACACAGCTGCTTTTGCCGCTGCTTTTGCTGCTGCTTGCTTGCCTGCTTGCTTGCTTGCTTGCTTGCTTGCTTTTACTCCTGCTTAGTTCTTTAGTTAGTTTAACTAGACAGTCCAAGATTCTTCTGGACTGCTTTCCTTCTCCTCTCTCCTTCGTGGAATTATTCAAGCCTGCTCTGGACTGGGACCTGGGAAACACCGAGAGTCTGCACTCTGTGTCCTGCAGCAGCCTGCCCAGCGCCGGAGAGACCGACAGAGCGACCACTCCCCAAAGAAAGACTGAACTGTTATCCCTTCAGAACGGTGATTGTCCATCTTGTGTGTTGGGGGGTGCTCTGTCTGTTAAATAAACAGGTTTCTTTCCACTTCTCTCCGAGGAATCCTTCCCGAACCGGTGGGGGTGGGGAGGGGCCGTGGGAGTTTGCTCTTTGAAGGGGCCCCTTTGGAAGTTTCTCCCCAAACTTGCCCTAAGCCAGGACAATCATATACAAAAATGTCCAAATGGCAGAAATAATGAGATCCAGCACTGCCATCCAAATTTCTGGAAAAGAATGTATGAATTTATCATGTAATGTTTTTATTCTTATTTTTATTTTATATTTGAAGTAAAAACTTCAAAGTAAATGTTTCAATCTGGTAAACATCCTTCATTCCATCTCAAAAACAGAGCATTATTTTAGGAAGTTCCTTTTTTTTTTTTTAATGAACTAAAGGTGTAGGACAAAAAAGAACTTCCCCGTATTAGAATCCTAGGAAATAATAAAGCAGTCTGAGCAAGATAAAGAGATTTCTATAGAAGTTTCTACAGAAATCTTTAGATTTCTCAGAAGTACAACCTTATCTCAGAATAAGCACATCTAGTTTCCAGAAACACAGAACAAAAAAAAAAAATGTTCCAAGACAGAGGTCAACTAAGCCTGACTCTTTTCTCCCCTGAGAAAGAATGAAGATGGCACATACCTCTGTTATCACAGAATCATAGAATCATTTAGTTTGGAAAAGACCTTTAAGATCACTGAGTTCAGCAAAAAAAAAAAACCAACAAAGCCGCACAAAGACACAGCCAGCTCAGCTGAGCTGGCCACACAGGGCCACATATGCAGAGCCCCAAGGATTGTTGCAAGGTGTTTCTCTGTAGTTGCTTATCAATAATCTTTACCTAGCAATATTCCTTCATAACCTTTGTAAAAATCACTTCACCTAGTTTTAAATGCAGAGGGAGTCTTCCCATACTATATATTTCTTCTGAAACAGTACATAAGGAACTACATTACTTGTGTGGACTGATGCCATCTATCCTAGTGTGCAGGATTTTGAAATTCAAGCATCAGAAACCAGCAAAATACAGTTTTCATGCTATTTATATTCCTTTTAAAAGGAGATATAATATATATTGAATTCCAGTCCGCTACTTTGAAGGCAGTGAGTCTATGAAGTCTGCACTGGTGAACTGGTAAATTAGAAAATCAGAACACAACTTTTTTTTTTCTCATACTCTTACTGCATTAAATGAACATGAGGATTGAAAAGTGAAAATATCAAGAATGGCTGAAATAATGAGATCCAGCAGTGTCATACAAATTCTCAGGTGCTGAAGCACTTTATTTTTTTTATTTTAAACTACAAGCCTCATTAATTTTCTGTTTTCTTTTGTAGTAAAGTACAACTCACAAATACATGGAGGACAAAGGTAGCTTTTTTATCAAAATCACTTAAGTGATTTAGGAGTTGAAGCTGCATTCAAAATCAGTAGCACTGCGACAAATCTTTGCATAACTCAGACAACTTTGAAACTCTATGTAAAATTCCCAATTGGAATGAACAAGAGGATGAATTGCTAAAACAGAAAAGTAATATGATATGAAGTTTGAAGGTAATCTCTGCTATGTATAATTATATATATTTCAAATACTATCTTTAGTTATTTCCAATCCCATATAGGGATTTTTATGTTGTCCTGTCTCTTTGGACTTACATTACAAATACATTGGAAAATTGAATATGGTAAAAATTTAATGAAAAAATATTATATTATGAATCAAATAAAATAATATTCTAATAATTTAATAAGCAAACTAGTGAGGAAAGTGGGCTATGATGCTCTTTCTATGGGTAGTGTGAGAGAAATAAATTGTTGCTGCACTTCTCATATGTTGCTGAGGAAGAATTCAGATATAATCTTCCAGGAATACAATGAAGTAAAAATTTCTTCTGGCAGAAATTAATTACCCATCTCTTGTTCAGCTAACATTAACAGAGCATTTCTATCTAGGAGTGTCAGTAGTAATTGTTTTCTGTTCAAATGCATACACCATCAGGTTAAATTCATAAGTGTCATATAGTATAGATATAGGTGTAATATGAAATTTTTTTTCTAAATTTGGTCTCTCTCATGTTCTCTTTACCTCCTATATTTTTTTGTCTTCCTTCATAACAGCATACCTATTGTCTTTTCCTGAACACCTCTTACCACTGCACCTGAGATTTCACTTTTGTTTGTTTGTTTTTAGACACTAAGACTGGTGCAAAATTACTTTTCTGTACCAGAATTTTTTTTTTTTTTAATTTATGTGGAATTTGCACAATAAATTATTTTATCAAGTGAAATATTTTGAAACCTACATTTAAAGAAGAACAAATAAGTGTCGGCAACTGCTTGTATTCAGTCCTTCAGCAATGGGCTGCTAACTTGGACTTATACAAAATTCCAACCTCACTGTGAACATCCTGGAGGTCTCTTCCAACCTAGCCATTCTGTGATTCTGTGATATGCATTCAGCTTTCAAGAAATTGGAAGGGTGCCAATGGGAAAAATAGTAAGTATTCCAGTTCTAGAAATGGAACAAACAACTTGTTTGTTGAATAGAAATTCACGTGGAAAAAAAAAAGTTCAAAGCCTCCATTTGATGCAGACCAATATTTTAACTTATACCCTTTACTTTTTGCATTAATGTCTCAGTCTCTAGCTATTTAGATATTCTGATGCAGATCTTTCACAGTCTTTGCTTGTATGTTTCCTCTTTCTATAAAAATACTTAAATAGTCATTATCCCAGACTGCAAAAATTATTCCAGCCTGGCAGTTAAGCCATTTGCTTTGTTGATGGATTCCAGCTAATGCACTAGCAAATATCTAATAATTTTTCTAAGTGTGACAGACTCTGTAGGAGGGACTGAAAGCACTTTCCCAGGATGTCCCCACAGCTTAGAAAAGTATTAAAAAATAAAACTAGTGTTTTATTTTGTGTCAGATGAAACATTTTAGAAACAAACAAAACATTTTGATTCAATTTTGCAATGCAGAAAATAAAAAAAGCATTTTGAATTTTTGGACATATACTTACAGCTACTTTCTGCATACAACTCAGACAAAGGAGGAAGGGACTTGCACAGCCATGCCCAGCACCCTGGAATCCTAGCTTCCATCTACAAGGAATTGTGGTGCAAATAAAAATAAGAGGGGAAAGGGCAGAGAGACATATTTGCTAGATAAGATGTCTGCACAGCAGAGAGTTGGTTTCCAACAGAAAATTTAGAAAATCTATACTTACGTTATGAAAGATAAAAAACCAACAGACTAATTAAGTGCCTTGGTTGAAGTAAGATTTTAGAAACACGTAACATTTTCCTGAATTAATAAATTTTTTAAGAGTTTGAAAAGCCTAAATTTATAAATGTTTTTCACATTATCTGCAGCAACAGCAACTTTATGCATGCATGAACTTAATGAACCAACCCACAAAAACAAAGAAGATTATTAATAAGACATTTGCTCAAGGCAGGCTAAATGAGTTGCTTCTGAGAACATCCGAGGTCTGTAATGATAGGCAGAGAGGCACAGCTGCTGTTTTGTTTTTGTACAAAGATAGTGGTCAGTGAATTTATTTCTGGGGAACAAAAAAAAAGAAATTTTGTAGGACTTTGGGTATAAATATTCAAATACATTCTTCATCTCCTCTCTTTTTACTTCTTTTTATGCCCTTCCCCCTCCTCTTTCCTTTCATTATTCTTACAAATTTTCTAAGGTTTTGTTGCCTAAAATTAATTTTATTCCATCTTTCTGAAATGTTTGGACATTTTTCTTAAAAATTACTGGTCCAGTGTAATTAGAAGTGAGCTTGATATCTTTCTGAAACTTAGTTATCATTTTGAGTCACTTCTTTCCATTATTGTGCTTTCTTTTTACTTTGTGTATGGGGACACTAGTTCTCCCAATGCAGAGAAGTTACTTTCCTCAGAGGTAAGTAGGAAAAGACAAAAATTTAGCCTTTGGGTCAAGGTATTCCACAACCATCTTCATCTTCTGAGACCCACCATTTCTTTGCAGGGGCTGAGTAAGTGAGCTTCTTGCTTTTGAAGCCTACCATCAGTTTTTCTTAACCAGTCTCCAAAAGTCATGTCACTAATTAGACATAAATTAATCATTTGTCCTCTCCGTCTCAAAAGCCTAATCATAGGCAGTAATACATACATCAAGCAGTAATCTTTCAGTTCTGTACAACCAATCTTATAGTGCAGCCTAAGTATCCCTCATACATATCCCTCACACTGAGATTTTGGAACAGAAATATTCTTCATTACAGGTCAAAATTAGTAATGTAAAGTGTAAAATTTTACTAAACTTTACTAGGCTATGCTAACCTGAAACTAGAAATAGTGAAACTTACATTTTCACTAATCAAACCTATTGAAAAAAAACTCCCAAGGAAAGGTGCCATTTAGTTTTCTAGATCAGTAGTGAATTACAAAAGTCTGGTGACCATAAAACAGAAAATAAACCCAAAGCACCGTCACCACCACCTCATCCCCCCAAAAAAAACTTATCAAATCCCTTACACACTTTGTCTGAAGTGGATATTAAAAGATGCTATGTGCAAAGGCTCCTTATATGATGTTTATGATAGTGATATTTATTTTCAGCATCTAAAAAGTTGTATGTGTCAAGGGTAGACTCGTCCACAAACACCTACTTTCTAGAAGACAAATCTGAAGTGCAAGGAAAACTAAATAAACACAAACCAAGATAATAAGATGGATACTTTATGCACACACACATAGAAAAGATTATATTAGAAGAAAATTCATAATGGAACTCACACAATGATATCCACAGAATCAGTAGATGATTTGAAACACCAAATTTACTGTGGAATGTGCATTCAGAATCTTGTGTCAAGATAAGCAAACAAGAGACTCATCATAAGAGTTTAGTTTCTCAAGTGGAAATCTAAGACTATTTTGTTTCATAATAAGCCTGATCTTCTGATCATGAGTAAAATACAGAACAAATATTGCCATGAAATCAAAATCTATAGCTCTTTTTTTAGAATAAAATACTTTTGTTTTCAGCTGACAGAACTAGTCGAGCTTGAAAGAAATCATAATAGCTATATTTGTGGACTGTTGGTGTAGAAGTTTTCTCTAAGTATTTTTGGTGTTTAAATGAAGCTCACTGGGGAAGCTCTGCAGTCTCTCTCCAGTTAGGTTAAACAGGTGCTTTTATGGCTGTTATTTATGCAAGTTTCCTTAAGGTAATAGGTTTTTCTTTTATTCCATGATTCTTCATGTCTCTATTGCATTTTTCACTATAGTGATCTTGTCTAGTCAAAACAAGGTCTGGTTCTCTACTTCACTGTTTTCTCAACCCAACAGCACTCTCTCTGTGATACAATCCAACCTGTGATTTACATCACCAGAGCTAAAACTTAACAGTCCATGAAATTTATTGCATATTGTTTGATTCATTTGTGTTGAGCCATACAGAACATAAACTAAACTGTAAATTTATCTCATATTGTTTTCAGACTGAATGATTGGTCATAGTTCACATGCAAATCTGGAGCTGCAGTGAGAATTTTAACTGCATCATAAAAGTTAATGTCAGAGTTTTTCTGATGACTGCACCCATCTTCTTTAATGGCCTTATTTATTTATTTATTTATTTATTTATTTATTTATTTATTTATTTTTCTACAATCAAGTCATTCTTTCTTAAGCATTTTTTATAGTCTAACATATCAGCTTATTTTTGACCCCTTTCTCTTCTGCTAAGTAGCATGAGGAATTGACAATAAACCCAAAATATTTCCTTCCACTCAATAACATCAAATTTCATGCTTCATTTTTCTGTCCATTTTCCCATCTGTTGAAAACCTTATGTGATTCAGGAGTGTGTTTCTTGATGCATACTTTCCTCTCTGTTTTTCTTATTTGAAATTGCTGTTCACTGTGCAGGTCCAGATAAATTTAAAACTGCTTCAGTCAAAATTCTGGGATGTTGATAGGGATGTGCACGTATACATCAGGGAGGGGATAAGAAAAGCATGAGTAAGAACGAAAAGAGTGAAAGTGTTAGAAAGGAAAGGCATTTAGGGCTTGTTCATTGAAACCTACCAAGATAAAGTGTACTTCTTGCTGAAGAAATATATGTTTGATACTGAGATAGTAGAGGATGGAGCTCTTGCTAACAGCATGCATCCAGTAGTCAGCAAACATTAGTCTTTCCACCCCAACATAGTTGAGTTGAATTGATTTGGTAATTCTCTTGGTCTTTTGGACTGATATGAAGAACAGAGGGGAAAAGAGCCTTAAAGATATTTGCGCCAATGCAATCATCCCTCAGGTAATTACTGCTGCATTAGTCCTGGAAATGTAAAGAAAGGACCTGGCCTGAGGAGAGGAAATAGCTGAGCTGCGAAGAACACATTCTTCACATTCTTGGAAATGTCATTTAGAGCACGATGGTTAGCCTTATGCTACTTAGTCACCCACTGCCTTTCTTCCCTGATTTCTGTTACTGGATAGTAGAGGCTCCAAATCTCACTCCAAATCTCTGGGTCTGAAAGGGTAGTGATACTCATTGAGTGATTTCTAAATAATCCCTAAATAAAAACTGTAGCAATTCATATGCAGAAAGAAGAGAAGGCTCAACCCTGCACAAAAGGCCAAGTGCTATCTGTTGATTGTTCTCTCAGTATACTGTAGGCTTCTTTACAGCACAAAACCATGGCACTGATATTTTTATTTCAAAATCAAAGGATTACTATAATCCATCTTCTGCACAACTGATGATATTAACCATCCCATAAATAAGACAAAGAACTTAAAGGCTTTAGAGGAGCCTGAACAGGAATAGCAACTCTATATTGCGCAGTTTTCAAAAACTGACCAAAAATCATGAACCTGGAAGAAAATTTAACAGGTTGACTTTATAACCAGCTGTAAGGATGTAATTCTGATATTTCAGAACATAATGGTCACAGAATGTTATTTTTCTGCTGGGCTAAGTCCAAACTGGCAAGACTGCCAACTTTAAGTTTTGTCAGAATGGTGCAAGAGGTGAACTTCAAAGTCAGCAGAGCAGATTACTGCAAATTATTGCATGTTTACAATGCTTTCATACAGGTAACATCTGATTTGTTACTGAAAAGAATATCATATCTTGTAAAGAAAGTGTCCAAAATATATGACTTCCCATTTTAACTTATCTGTTTCTACAAGGATAGCTCTTTGCCATGAGAGTTGAAACTTCATTCTAAATCGAGCAGTGGATATTACTAAAGTACCTACTAGCTTCCTTTTTCTATTGGTACAAAATCAGGATAAAGAAGAGATTGCAGTGTTTTATTTTGAAAATTGTTTTTCTGAAATTAATAATGTACATTAACAATAACAAGTGGCTTTGTGACTAATTTACAGCTTCTCAATGCTTTTAATCCATTTATTACAGGAAGTGGGAGTACTGAGGATACTCAAAGCTATTTCTTCTCTGTGAGGCATAGTAGAATTTTAACTAGCCTCACTACTTCTCACTACAATCACTAAAATAAATGTGTGGTATATAATCACATTTTTTAGTTGATTCAGCACTTGATCTAGCACATCAGGTCTCAGGAGAACAATTCACCAACTATGACAAATATGCAGAATCTTTCTAATCTTAGCCTTTTGAAGACAAATTTTGATATTTTGATTCCTTAAACATCACATCTACTTTCCGTGAAGGATGGGAGACTGTTGCATCTTAAAGGTTTCATCCAGACTTGAAATGCATATAAGCCTATTTATAGCTTAATTTGCTGCAGGTAGAGACTTCAAAAAAAATCATTAGACTCAGTAAATATGATTTTCCTAAAGGCAGAAACTAGCTAAAATAATATTAAAAAAAAAAACAAAACAATAACAAAAAAAAAAAAAAAAAAAAACTAAAAGTAACAAATTAATTACAAAGGGTATGTTTATCAGACATATATGTTATATGTTTTTGGGTCATTAGTTAAACATTATTATCCATGTAGTTTTAGTGCAAGCTTGGTTTTATATGTTAAAGATCGCGTGGGAAAATATTTTAAAATAATCCTCATTAGAATAACTTTTAGATTAAAATTAACAATCAAAGTTTTTTAAAAGAACAAAACATTTGGATGGAGATGGTTTTCTAATACTCAAAACCACAGTGGGTACGAGGAGTACTTTACAGGATATTTCTAAGTGGGTTTTTTTGGTTGGTTGGTTGGGTTTTTTGTTTGGTTTTTTTTTTTTTCTCCATGCAATTATTTTATTATTTTTATTCCTCCTTCTAAGTGGGAGCACCCTCAGTGTCCTCCTACTCCAAAGTTCAGTACACCCTACATGCATCAGGGTAGCTGTGCCATTCCCAAGTTCTCTCTGTGAAATGGGACTAACACATTCTCAACAGTGAAACATCTGGAATTTATGGACATTCCTGCAACTGCTCCAGTCACTCCGTGGGAGATTCAGAAATCACTGACAGGAGATTCCAGGGCTTTCTACTCCTTTTTTTATCCCCATATGGAAAGGATTTCCCAATAACAAATCTGTAGACGTTATCCTCCAGGCAGGAAGTGTGGAGAAACCTGAGCATCCTGGTGAAAGTCTGGTCCCTGAGTTACCCTAAGAACCTCCCTTACAAGGAGAGTTCTCTCAATAATCAAGGGGAGATTTGCTATCCCACACTTTGATATTAAATAATGCATATCAAAGACAGAACTTTTTCCTTAGCTTTGTCAACGACTTAAAATTATGTACACCTTATTTCCCAATTGCTTCTTGCCTGTTATTATTTAAAAAACCACTTCACTTGAAATTTTTCTAGAGCATAAAATGCATCTAATGAGCTTATCTCTTCCAACCTATTTTATTCATCATAGACTAGAAAAACTTCACTAGGTTTATTTATTACTTTGATTGTAGTTTGTTCATAAGATTTTTTAGCATTTAACAAGGGTGAAATGTATGAGAAAAATAATACAATGCCCAAAATAATAATACATGCTCTTAATTTCCTTTATAAAATTACTCATCTTCTTCAATATATCATTTCAGTCAATTCTTCATATGTGATTTATATCTTCAAGGAAAAAGAAAATAATAGATACATCATTCCAGATGAGCTACGTTATTTTAATTTACAAATTAGAATCTTTCTAAATTACAAAAAGCGGTCATCTACTGACATTCTATACCAAAACCCTTGGTAATCATACTATCTGTGGTAGCTTGTGAGGCTCTTTTCAATACTTTGTGAAATGTATTTGAATGTAAAGATTTAAACAAAATCACATTTTTATAATATAATCTCTGAACTTTGATTATTTGGCATTAGATAGAACTACAGAGACAGCTATATTTTGACATTTCATTTGGTACTAACAGAAACTAAAAGTCAGCAGGATATCAATAAGGAAAACATTTAATTTAAATTGATTGATGTCTAAGGGGATCATGTGTGTGTGTGCTATGTGTTCATGAAACAAGTGGATTGAAAAAACTAAATTCTCAAATATAGTTTCTCCCACAGTTCATACACAGCATTAATTTCTTAAACAAAATTAAATTGGCAACTAGTGCCTTTAGTATTATTTTGTGCAAATCACTAATATTTTATTTCAAGTAATTAAAACAATAATATATTCAAATAAACTCATTTACTTTTGTTATCATGGAAGAAAGGTTTAAGACAAAGCAGATAATAAATAAAATAATTGCAGTAGTTTGCTATGTCTCATATGGAAACTATTTTTTTTATCTCTAACAGAAGGCAGAGTTCTGTTACCAATGCTTTCTTTCACAATTTCACTGTTGTGTTGTTTAAGCATAAAAACAGGGATGAATGTCTATGTATAATAAGATGATTATAAATCCCTGCTTTTAACTGCATACACTTTGAAAAACCTTTGCTTTTCAGAAAATTAGAAATGCTGAGAAAATTTATGTACAGAAGCACGCAGTTCAGGGACATGAAACATTCTACTGCGATTAAACAAAAGTACTGGGGAAGCAGTACACCTGGAATGCAAGGCAATTCAAGGAAGAAGAAATACTTGAGTAAAACTAGTAGTTTTATTTAAGAATCTTTAAAGAAAAGGAGCAGTAAATAACTACATGCCTACAGTTTTGCAGGGCAATGGAGCCTTATGAACAAAAGGTTTCTCTGTACACTAAATAAGTTCAAAAGAAGTTTAGTGATTCCAGCTGAGGTGGAAGAAAATACTTTGTCTAGTAGACGGAGTGGAGGAGTCAGCTCTGACCATTTTAGAGGAAAAAAGATTCCATTTTAGCTGAAGATTTATACCAGTCAAATATAAAGAGGTAACTTCAACCCTGGTCTACTGTGGACACAGTTTGAAGAAACAAATCTTTTCCTGGTACTGAAAACTATACAAGGGAAGAGAAAAAAAACAATCTTCTGCTTTATGTTGGACAGGGAAATAACTAGGCATAACTCTTCCTGAAGTACTGTAATGAAACAAGGGATAGATAGATAGATAGATAGACAGACAGACAGACAGACAGACAGACAGAAAGACAGACAGACAGAAAGATATGTACATGCATCCAAATATACAGACACCAAAATTACCTGGTTTTAACAATATATTTGCACTATTTATTTTTATATCTATCAGGGAGGCCTCATTTAGGCTTTTTAATGTCTGAAGGGGGCATATAAAAGGAGGGAGAGGGACTTTTTATATGGCCAGACAGTGACATGACAAGGGGCAACAGTCAACATATTCTGGGATTTTGATCTGATTAGATAAATTACCTAAGAGGGAGAGGGAGAAATTCTCTACTCAGAGGATGGTGAGGCAATGGAACAGATTGTCCCAAGAAGCAGTGGATGTCCCATCCCTGGAAGTATTCAAGGTCAGATTGGATGGGGCCCTGAACAACCTGATCATGGCCTCCCTGCCCATGGCAGGGGAATTGGAACTAGATGATATTTAAGGTTTCTTCCAACCCAAGCCACTCTATGATTCTATGAAATAAAAAAAAAAAAAAAACAGAATTGCTTTAGGGGAACACTCATGAATTTCAAACAGTGCAGTGTTTCCTGTTCCATAAAATTTCTCTGTTTTCATAAAATTCCCAATATTTACAACCAGTAAGGTATATTTTTTTTCTGGCAGGCAGAATATAAAATTACATTAAAGTCCATCAAAGACAAAAGTTTTATTTTTCTCTTTTTGTAAACATCTGTGCAATATACACTTAATCACTAGCCATTTTAGCCATTTTCAGAGAATGGATTGATATTTTTGGCCAGAAGACTTCATTTTTTGACCTCCTCCAGACCTAACTCTGCCCTAGATATGCTTCAAGCAGTGAGCCCATTCATTTTTTAAATCAACACACACACATATTTTATGGAGATCTGCTACTGTTGTGTGCCTGCTTCTTAAAAAACTATTTGGAAAATGTTTATTTATTTAAAAAAAAAAGTTATCTCCAGAAAAGAATTCAAATTGATTGAAGCTTGAGTTTTACACTAAGATCTGTGGAACTCGTAGTTTTGTTAATTTAGAACAATTGTCTTAATTTGTAACATCAGCTTCCAAAAACACTTTAGTATTCGTTCAAATTCTTATTCATTTTAAATACCCTTCAAGCAGCCATGACCCAATATAGCCCTAATGAATACTTGTATTTGCCAGACTGAATGTCCATTCTGTTTCATGATGCAGTTTTGCATTTTATCCCCTTTGTTATTCAAATAAGCTTCTGATAAGTGATGAACATGAGCTAGTATTTAGTTTTAATTAATTGCATAGGGCAATCAGATATGGCCAAATGACTGTGGTGCCTACAAAGCTTATATATAGTGTCTTTTCTTTTCTGTATTTTTCAGACTTAAATATGCATAAAATGCACAGAAGATAACTCAATTCAAATATACAGCATAGTTAATAAAGATCTCAATAATGACCTGGTACAGAAAATGAGGCATTTATTATTCTACAGACAACCACAGCTGTTGGATTTTTTTACTTCTGAATGCATCATTCTGAAGCCAGCTTAAAAGTTAATATAGCAAATTGACATAGATCTACTCTCATTTATTACATTTCTGCAAGTGAGAACAGATCTATAGGAATTCTTCACACAGCTAATTAGATTTGCCTTTGGCAATGTCTGTGGTGTGTATCTAGAACATTAAATGAAGTGTTGCCATCAAACTTCGTTAACAGGACAGCCGTGCTTTATCTGATGCATTTTCATGTTCACATTTCAACTTCAGATTAGATTGAGTTTCTGAATAAACAAGTTCAGCTCAATTTAGCTCAGTGGAATTGCACCCAAAATAAAATCAGCTTTGAATGTGGCCTGTTGTGTCATTTGAGGTTACATACTCTCTTAAAGTCTGAGTACAACTTTCACATAACAATCTTTACAATGAACACTTTGAGATTTTGATTCTTGTTTATAACAAATCTTCAACATTTGATCTAACTATAAAGAGACAGGATTGTTGATGGACTGCTTGAAGTTCCATGAGAGAAGAAATTAGTCCCATGGCAAGGAACAGTATGAAATAGAAGTAACAAGATCTCTCAGTACCATTGGCGTATACACTAATGGAAGTGCAAAGATCTAGAGAAAAGTGCCTTTACAACTCTGAATTATATGTGGAAATACAAAGAGACCTGATGAATGAAGGGATAATAGGAAAAGAAAATGAGGAAGCTTGAAAAGAACTGAAAAATACATAGATGTGAAATACAGTAAAATCAATTAAGAAAATGTAACCCAAGGAAGAATAAGCTTTTCAGTGATAACATTCAGAGTTTAGCTGAGATGGAAGTGTCCTGAGCTGGCTAGTGTTAGATTTAGATATTTCTTTTATCTTAGCTGGCTCAAAAAAACGTTTGAAATGTTTCATTTGGTTTCAAAGTGATAAAATGTCTCAGTAGAATAAAAGCAGCCTTGTAATTAATGTGAGCTGATACCAAGCTACAGGATTATAGATTTACCTATTTCTGACCTCCTGTATTCCCTCTTCTATAACACAGAAATACATATATGACTCTCACCAAATAGTACCTAAAGATGCCTTCCATAAAGGCAGCACCCATTTAAGAGATTAGAAAATTCTTCTTTGTTGTCTGATTCTAGTTGAATGTGTGTTGTCATAGAATCATAGAATGGTTTGAGTTGAAAGGGACCTTAAAGATCATCTAATTCCAACCCACTGCCGTGGCCACGGGCACATTCCACTGCACAATCCAACTTGGTTTTGAACAATTCCAGGAATGGGACACCTACAACAGCTCTGGCACCCTCTTCCAATGCCTCACAACTCTCACAGTAAAGAATTTCTCCCTCATATCTAACCAAAACCTACCCTCTTTCAGTTTAGATCTAATTTTAAGACAGTTTAATTTTCAGAGAAGTGTGTCCAATATAGTGAGGTAGGCAGGTAGGAGAGAGGGTCTTTGCCCCATTGCTACAGCTAGCTGCTATGTTTATACAAGAAGCAGGTAAAAACCTCTCCTGATGGTGATAAAAGCTAACTACAGCTGGTGGTCACTTTGGGCATAAACAGTACGTCCTCAGTGTTGCAACAAATCAGGGCAACAATCCATTATACATATTTGCCAGGATTAGGTGGGACAGAGACTTTACAATTGAGAACTTATATAGTGGAGGTCTCCTTAAAGTGATTTCTCAACTGGTTTACTCATTCAAAACTAGTACATCTCATGATATGTTATTTGGAGTCCCATATCTCAGCTGGTTACCTCAGTTTCATCTTTAGTGAAAATATATCCTATATTCATCTTTAGTGCAAATATATCCTGGACTGTAAATATATCCTCCAGAGCTTACAACACTGTCTGTCCTTCTCACCAGTGCTCCAAACACAGCATTAAAAGCTTTAAGCTACAAAGAAGAAATATTTTTCTCTTTTTTCTTCCCCTTTTTCTTTCCGTCCCTCTTTTTCTCTTTCTTTTTGCTTTCCCTTTTTCTTCTCTTTTTAACAATGTCTCTTCAGAAGTCCACTGCTGAAAAAGGGATAAAGTTTGACTGGAGCTTACCTTTGATTACAGCAAAGAGAATATTTTCACTTCCTATAACTGTAAATGAGATACCAGCATTCTAATTCAACTGAAATAAAAATAAAATATTTTAAATTACTAATAAATTATATAATGGTTTAAATGTTTTTCATGAGGAAAAAGCATGTCTGAAACTAACAGCAGTCCCTTTTCTAGGGCAAGCAAGAACAAAGAATCACTTGAAATTAAATACTTATGTAGAATTCCTAGGTAACCTACACTTTAAAAACATTAGTGCATGTACTGAGAAATACATCTTCAAGAGTAAATCATTGTGGATATTTATTTTATGTCCAGAGACTATGTTGCTTCATAACAGATTTGAATGGAGGAGGGTGGTTTGGGGTCTTTTTTATTTAGAGCAGTAACAATGTTTTTCTCAAATGTATTAACCAAACAATGGAATTCTGTTTAACTGAAAGCAAGTGAAAAACCACAATTATACCTAGACTGACTGCCACAGTAGGATGTTAAATGATTGATGTTGAGTAATTTAGCTACAGAACTAGACATGTTGTTGGGGTTAGCTGTAGCATCTTTTTTCATTTTCTTGTAAGGCAAGCCTGTTATTTAAGGAAATAAATGGACAAAGGAAGAGTGAGGTTATACACCTCAATTAATAGTATCTTGCAGGTCCCTTGTCTCATTGTGTTGCATGCTTTAAGCTTGCAGAACTTTGTACTTTGTAAGAAAGAGAAAAACATAATTGCAAGGCAGGCTACAGGAAAAGACAATATTTTTGAGATTATTGAGTGTGGTTCTCTCTTGCTATGAGTAGTTTCCTGAGACATAGCTAATACTCCTTGTTAGCTAAAAATACTAAAAAAACCCTAACAGGTACAAAAAAAAAAACAAAAAACAACAAAACAAAACAAAAAAATTCTTCAGACTATCACAATATCAATAACAATCCAGAGAATTTGGTGTTGGAACTTGATCTTGTCTTGATCAGTACTTTGTTGGAATTTGTCTTGACTTCATAGTTCTGATATTTGATTATCATCCAGATTTTTGTTCTTGAGAAGCAGCCTGGGATTCCAGTATGTTTTCTCATATTCCATTTAGAAACTGAGAACACTGATATTGAAGACTGATTCAAGTGTACCAAGTATACCAAGACAACAGAGGAAATCAGAATTAGACCTTAGGTGTCTGCTTGTCCAGAAAATTATATGGTCCAGACCTTACATTCCTTCTTCTTTCTGTTATCTGTCTGAATGGCTACACAAAAACACTCTTATGGGCATACTCATGGGTATAACATGAGGTTGTTAGGTGATAAAAGCTCATCAGTATACTCACAAAGGAGCATAAAGAGACAGTGAGGAAGGTGGAGTGAGCCAAAAAATACCCTGCCCCAAGTGTTTCCAGGGCCACCACAGGAGCCATCAACCCAGGAATGAACCATCTCTACAAGCCCAGAGAAGCACAAAAGCACAATGGCAGGTGCGAATCCTCAACAAGGACTTCCAAGAAACAAACTGCCCCAGAAGATCCTCGGTCCTGGTCTCCCAGACACTGGAATGAAATATTAGATAGGAGGTGGCAATGTGCACTTGCAGCACAGAAATTCAGCTGTGTCTGGCTGCATCAAAAGCAGTGTGACCAGCAGGTCAAGGGAGGGAATTCTGCCCCTCATCTCTCATGAGATCCCAGCTGGAATACTGCATCCAGCTCTGGGGCCACCAACACATGAGATTGACCTGCTCCCAGGTCCAGGGGAAAGCCACAAAAAGTGATTAGAGAAGTGAAACAATTCTAACCAGAAAGACTGAGAGTTGGAGAGAGCCTTACTGTGGCCTTTCAGTACTTAAAGGAGCCTCTGGTGGTTTGACCTTGCCCAGCCTACAGGTGCCCCACCAAGCCACTCTACCATTCCCCCTTTCAGCCTGATATGGGAAGAAAATATTACAAAAACCTCCTAAGTTCAGTTAAGGACAGAGTGCTCAGCAATTACTGTCATGGTCAAAAAAACCCTCAACATGGGAAAATTAATTTAATTTATTGCCAATCAAACGAGGATAGGATAACAAGAAATAATAAGAAACCTTAAAACATCTGTACCTTCTCTCTCCCTTCTTCCTGGGCTCAATCTCACTCCATATTTCTCTACTTCCTCCAGGCAAGACAGAGGGATGGAGAATTGGGGTTGCAGTCAGCTCATCACATGTTTCTCTGCTGCTCCTTCCTGCTCAAACTCTTCCCTTGCCCCAGTGTAGTGTATCACCTACAAGAAACAGCCCTCTATTAATTTCTCTAATGAGTCCTACCCATAAGCTGCAGTTCATAGAATCATTGAATAGTTTGAGTTGGAAGGGACCTTTTAAAGGTCGTCTAGTCCAACCCCCTTACAATGAACAGGGACATTTTCAGCTGCAAAAGATTGCTTAGAACTCTGTCCAACCTGACTTTGAAAGTTTCCAGGATGGGACTCTTCACAGTTCTGTGATTCAAATTATCTTCAGTGTGGATTCTTTCCATGGGGTGAAGTCCTTCAGGAACAGACTGCTGCAAAGGGGATTCCCTGCAGAGCCACAGGTCCCATGGGAAAAATGTGCTCCAGAGTGGGCTTCTCTCTTCATGGGTCCACAGATCCTGTCAGGAGTCTGCTGCAATACAGACTCTCCATGTAGCTACAAGTTCTTTCAGAGCACATCCACCTGCTTTGATTCTCCACAAACCACAGGTGGAGATCTGCCCCAGCTACAGGGCCATAGTACACCTCTGCATGGCCTTCAGAATGCAGGGAAATCTCTGCTCTGGTGCTGGGAGCAACTCCTCCCCCTCCTTCTTCACTGGCCTTGGTGTCTGCAGAGGCACTTCTCTCACATATTCTCACCCCTCTCATCCAGCTGCTGTTCTGAAGATCTTCCTGTTCTGAAGATCTTCTTCTTTCTTCTTGTTCTTCTTCTTTCTTCTTCTTTCTTCTTCTTTCTTCTTGTTCTTCTTCTTTCTTTTTCTTCTTTTTCGTCTTCTTTTTCTTCTTCTTTTTCTTCTTCTTCTTCTTCTTCTTCTTCTTCTTCTTCTTCTTCTTCTTCTTTTTCTTCTTCTTCTTTCTTCTTCTTCTTTCTTCTTCTTCTTTCTTCTTCTTCTTTCTTCTTCTTTCTTCTTCTTTCTTCTTCTTTCTTCTTCTTTCTTCTTCTTTCTTCTTCTTCTTTCTTCTTTCTTCTTCTTCTTCTTTCTTCTTTCTTCTTTCTTCTTTCTTCTTCTTCACATATCCCAGAGGCACTACCACTGTCACTGACATGCTTGGCCTTGGTCAGTGGCAGATCTATCTGAGAGATGTCTGGAACTGGCTCTGTCTGATATGGGGGAAGATTTTACCTGCTTTCCACACCTGCAGCCCACACACTGCCAAAACCTTACCACATGAATGCAGTACAGAGGTTCATAGGAAAGATGAAAAGAGATCTTTTACCTTGGACTGTAGTAATAGGACAAGGGATAACAACCTTAAACTAGAAGATGATAGCTTGATAGCTTTTGGTTAGATATAAGGATGAATTATTTTATTATGAGGACAGTGATACACAGGATCAGGCTTCCCAATAACTTGTGGATGCCTTATCCCTGGAAGTGTTGAAGGTCCGATTGGATGGAATTTTGAGCTACCTGATCAAGTGAAAGATGTCCCTGGCCACAACAGAGGGGTTAGATTAGAGGATTTTTAAAGGTCCATTCCATTTGAACTTTTCCATGGTATTATGATCCTATGAATAAAAATACCTGCAGTTGGAATGGAGTTTCCTAGGTAACAAACCATAATGTAAAACACTAGCCACAGATGTTGGTGTAAGAATTCTTAGTCTCTTATCATACTAAACATCACAGTCTTATAGGATTGACTTACATCTCAGTCAAGGGAGATTTCCTTATAGCTGTTCCATATCAGATATCTATAACCACAACATTTATCAGTTTAGAAATGGGAATTATTACACCATGCAAATGGCAGACCCAAAAGGATGTCATGAAATGGATTCTCCAAATAAGTAAAGATTAGTGTCATGCCTGTAACTATTAACAAAGCAAAAGCTAATGTCAGCTAGGGTCAGAATGTCTTCCACATTCTTCATATAACAATACAACAGAGAATATTCAAGTGTCTACTTAACACTTCTATGAGCCATTGGCCATTTGTTCCATTTTATGAGAAATACTAGTCACACCTTTTTTCTTTAGTAATTCCAGCACAACCCCCCCATGGTAAGTGCATTTTTAGACATGTAAATCAAAACATGCATCACCCTGCTGAGATCACCACACTAAGATCATGAGTTGATTGGAGAGCAGGATTAGCTAAGATTTTCAATTACAAGTTTTCAAATGCCCTAATAGATTCAAATAACTAATATTTTGATCAAGAACACTCTGTACAAATTGGACATATTTTCATGTCAAGAAGGAAATAATCTATGGCCAAATGTCAAAGTCTGAAGCATCTGTTCATATTACAGTAAATTCTCCAGACCACAATAAAACTGTCACAGGTTCATTAGCAAAAGAAACTAGAGATTGTTACTCAAAAATTATGGTATTATCTGGCTAGTCCAGACAACTACATTTAAAATGGACAAGAACATTACACTTTACTGTTCATGCAGACAAACCATCCCTTGGGAAAATTCTTGAAGTAACCCTGAGACTAGATCCTTAAGCCAAGCTTAACAAAAGTAGGACTTAAACCAAGCTTAACAAAAGTAGCTAAATATATATACAAAAATTCTGAGATTCATTTTGAGTTCATATTAATTAACCATTTCACACAGACTGAAGACAGAAAAGTAAAATGTTTGTTATGTAGTACAATGAGCAGCCTTGAATTACAAGCACTACTTCATGGATTTGCAGAGACACTGCAGTAAATCAAGACAGCTTGATGTGAAAACTGAGTTTTTTCTTACTCAAAGTTTCCCTTTTTACAAAGTAAGTTTCATGAATCCTATCAGGTAGTTCTGGTTGAATTTAAAATAATAGATATTTGAGATGGGGGAGGGGAAAATTTGCCTGACATTAAATCATGTAGTCAATGCCAATGTCAGCATAAAATCTCTTTTAATAGATTCTTCAGTTCTGGGATTTTTACTCTTTCCCTGTAAAGATTATTGCTGAGAACAATAGATTTTATATTTGGAAAATATTTTCTGGAATTCTTTTTGCTACTTTCTTTCCATTGCTTCAGGTCTGACTCTAAAAAAAAAAAAAAAAAAAAAAAAAAAATTAAAAAGCAAAACCAAGAAAGAGACTGCAATAATCTGTAACTGCTTAAGCCCTATAAAGGTGTTTGTGTACAAAATGCTCTGGAGGCAGTCCTATTGCTTACTGTCTGATGTTTTTGATATCTCTTTTGTCAGCCTTAATAATTCCTAGCATATTTTCATGGTTTTACTGTTCAAGTACTTGAAAACTGTTACCTTATCTTGCTACGTTGTCAGGCCAAGTTATCAACATTCAGCTCCTTGAACAAATCCCCTTAAGTCAATCACTCTACCCCTCTATATTCTTTCCAGCTCCTCACCTTCATTAAGAATCTGAGAGCACAGAGTAGTGACTCAGAGGTTTGCTTTTATAAATGGTTGAAAACATGTTCCAGTTTTATGTTAAATCTTTATTCAACCATGAATTTCAGACTTAACAACAAACCTGACTTTCACTGTCAAAATAACATTATAATTTGGGTGGGAAGACTCACGGTAACTCTGTGGTAATCAGTGATTTCACGTTTTAATTGCTGTTTACCAAACTATGCAAGTGATGCTTACCAATCTGCTCTTTCCTTTAAGCTGAGCTGCTAAGGAAAACACAGAATTCCAAGAAGCACAAAACCTAAGGTTTATCTTTTCTTTCCAAGGATATTATCTGCTTCAGCTACCCACTAAAAGCAAAGATTCTTTCTTTTTCTGTTTCTTTCAGCTCAAGGGTAAAAGTGATGAGCTAATGTACTAGGTGATTTCATTGGGCATATGTCAAGTTACACCAGCAAAGGATGTGTCCTCATTGCTACTGACAGATGTCAAAGAAAGAGCTCTCACTATTGCAAAAGTGCTTTCATAACTGAATGACCACTATGTGGGCCCTGCAAGAGAAAGGAAAGGTAATTTGGGTTAGAGAATGAATGTCAAGAGAGCAAGTGTCTCCCTTCTGGTTTTGCACCATAAGGTGGTTCAAATGCATTGTAATTTAACACTAGAAGAGACGGACTTATGGACTTTAGAATCTTCATTTTGGAAGAGCTAATAATGATCATAAAAGGAGATGGATCCATCGCCACCAAGTGCTTAGAGCCTTGCTCTGCCTTGCATGTTTCCTTGTGCAAGGAACAAAATTAACTCCTCACCAATTTTTGTAACTTATACAACAAGAAACCTCAGCAGAGGAAGACTGGAAATCTATGCCCAGAAAACCTGAAGTGAAACATTCACATTAGTTTAGTTATCCTGTGTCATTTGAACTGCCCTAGGGCAAACAACCTGGCCAGCTGTTGCCAATCCAGGAGGTACTGCTCCAATTAAATCCTGTGACATATGAATGAGCTTTGTCTGGTTGCCTCAGACACCATAACTTTAAATGTCACTGGATAACAATGTGGAGCCAATTGAATCATCAGATGGATAGAAAACAGAGCTGCAAATGGGCTTGAAGCCTGTGACTATTCATGCTGCATAGAGGAATATACATTGCATTCATTTAGGCAAACCATGCCAAAAGCACTCTTATTGAAGACAATGGCAATTTTCTTATTGATTAAACCTGAGGAAAATCTTGCCTTTAGCTATTCTATGAATATTTAATCAAACAAATTAGACCACAGTCAACACCTCTCTGCCTTGTGATCCACTCAAGAAAGATCGTTAGCAAAAGTAACTTCCATTTCTTGTGAACGAGCAAAAGGAGGCTGGCTTCCTACAAAATCTGTTTATCTTTATTGTATCTTTCTTTGCCTTCAGCTCATGTCAATTCCTGCTCTTACCTTTTTATCAGTTTTGCTGGCCCTTAAGCTAAAAGCACATACTGTAGATATTTAGTCCCATTTTCCTAAGTTTTCTGCCAGAAAAATGGAAAAAAACCTTATAAACCTCCCAATTTTAACATTTTCTAATGGTTGTAGTTTAAAAAAAAGTAATATTCGGGAGCTGTGGTCTTGCAGATTTTCTGTTATTTTTCACACCTCTGTTGTGGTGTACCAGAGAGTACACAATTTTTATTTATGAAAAATTCATAAATATTGGTAACAGTAATAATAATAATTAGTCATAGTAGTAGCAGTAGTAATGCTAATGAAGTTCTCTGCTTCTGGAAAGCTGAAAAGCAAATTTAGACACTATTTGGAGGAAACAAAAATCATGAACAAAGCAGAAATTATTCTCTTCCTTTCTAAGGACTGCAGAGAAACAAATGAGAAACAATTTGGAAATACAAAGACTATTTCCGTGGCTTACACTGATAAATGAGACTCAAAGTCAAACCCAATCAAAGACTACTAGCAATGCTCAAATTGGGGTTGAGCTGACCTTTATTTTGATGTGTTATGCTCTGCTGACTTTGTGGAAGAAGGGCGTTTCAGACAGAATTTTCAGCTGGTTCACTGGTTCATATTTGTTTCCTGGGCTGATATATTACTGGCTATATAAATTGTTTAGTGCCACAAGTATGATTATTAGCAGCAGGAACAAGAGGGTGACCATACATGGATGCCTAATCATTATTTATGTTGTGATTTAGAAAAATAAAATGCTATACAATTTATTTCAGCTTTCACTTAGACCATCCTTATTTTGACCTGTGTCTGCTGTTCTGAAGACACAAAGCAGAGGGGATATTTGTATTTCACAGAACAAAGCCATTGTTTGTGATTCAGACCAAAATGACAGCATATAGCATTATGAGCAATGGCATTATGGAGACAGTCTGATGGAACTGGGAATACTTACTATGTACTGAACATGCATCAGCTGTCAGTGCCTGACAGGGGACATTCAGTGAGTTACTTTGTTATCAATACTCAGATTTTCCTTAGTCAGTTTCCAATGTCTTGTCATTGGAATCTCATTCTCTAAATTTTTCTTAACCTTGCAAACCTTTAAAATACAGCAAGGAAACTTGCAGAATTGTGAGATTTTTCTTGGGTTCATTTTCTCAGAATTTCCTACAACAAATTCAGAATGAGGCTCTATGCTTTAATTTGAGCTGTGTGAATTGCATGTGCTCTGAGTGGAAAAACTGGTAGAGATACTTACTTAAAATTCTGGAAGTAAATCAAACCGAAATCTTTTTGGGTTGCAGTTTTGCTAATAGTATCACAGAGGACAAAGTTAAGGAGGATCAGAGCAGGAAAAGGGATATAGACTTAGCAGAAATCTTTAATCCTTTATGTGCAGTACCATTCCTAAACAGATTTAACTCAGAGAATTTCGATGCATGTGGTTTGCAGCCTTTTTTGCTTTTCTGGTTAAAATTTGTCAAGATATATAAAAGCTGTGATGTGAAACAAACATTAAAGATCCTGTTTCAAAGCTAGGAGACACGTATACCTGCATCAGGATTATTTGTGATCAGCTTGTAAAAGATCTCTCCTCAAATGCAGTAACTCTAACCTCAAATGCAGTATTTGTAGTCTGTCATGGATATTGTCTCAATGTAAAACTAATGTTCAAAGAGTAAATTACACTGTGTATATTGCTTATCCACTCTCACTCTGTAACCAGTGTCACATGGATTTTTAAAGAGCTAGTTCAACTGTCTTAATTCTTCTATTAGCTGACAATATTTCTGTGATAAGAAAATTCCCTTCACAAGAGTGCCTTCACCTTTTTCTCTTTCCTTTTTTCTGTTTTTTTTTTTTTTTTTTTAGCACAAGAATGGTTTTTTTTTTTTTTTTTAATGAGCAGATAAAGCTACTTTCTTTGTTTCCTTATTGTCAAAGAAGGCATTTTAATTTGATCAACTGTTTACATCAGCAGACTAGTTTCAAATCTGAAGGCTTATAAAATCAAATCAAAAGAGGGCATCTATCTCAACAGCCTGAGCTGCAAGCAGAATTCCATCCCAACCAATTCTCGTCCTACATCACAAATGGAACAATACAACAGTAGCAAGAAGTTCTCTAAAGTGGATAAAGCTACTTGTAAAAATATTGTATTAATACTAAGCACTTATATTTTCATATTGTCTGCATTTTCTTATCATATATAAATGTACTTCCCTCCTTCTCTTGCAGATGATACATGTAATGAAAGGTAACACTTAAAAAATAGAAAATCCTTTGTCTCTTTATCTTGAAAGAAATATTAAATCTTCCTTACAGGTAAAATTTTGGTTTGAAGAAGGTAGATAGAAAAAAAAAAAGTTCTAAGTTTGTCACGCATCATTGACATTTTGCATATTATCTTTATCTGCTACTTAGAGAACTACAGACAAAAGACAATTGTCCTTAAAGTAAAGACTGTACAGGTCACCAGTTCTGAATTCCATTTTTCTTTATATTTTCCCACAAATCTATTTATATTTGGAAGTAGCATTAGAAAATTAAACCCAGAGTAATTTCTCCTATTCCTCACTATCTCAACACAGGACATTTCTTTCATGCACAATATTAAGATAGCCCTACTTAATCTGTAGGTCAGGTCTTTAATCAGGTTTTAAAAGGCTCTTTGCTGTATTTGCATAATGCACATTGCTAAGCCATAGCTAATGTGGCAGGCTGAGCTAGACCCCAGGGTTTTTTTGGATGCCAAACTTTTTTCATTTTTGCTGTCTCTACAATTTTAAAAATATACTCGTTTACAACTGCTATTTAAAAGAAAAATGAAACTTGCAAACCTAACAAAATGATAACATTCTGCTGCTTTTGCTTTTAAAGGAGGATTTTTTTTTTTCTGTATTCCTAATGCAATTTTGTAGATTTGGGTGTTGAAGGGATCAATTTTTTACAGAGATGGCAATACCTTTCAATAAGCAATGAAACATCTACATCTTTCTGCTCAGCAGTTGCTTCATGCTATTTCATTTTGCACAGTTTACTGTGACAGTCACCGTGGACATCACTGTCACAAGTATGTACAATTCATAATACAATAGAGATTAACCTTAGAGCAAAATCATCACGAGGAAAACAAAGCAAACCAAAAATGTTCCCACTCATTTTGCCTGCAAATCCCTGTCTCATTGTCTGCCCCAGCAGATCTGGAATGCATGAGGCTTTCCTTTTCCCATGAAACTTTCTCTGTAGAGGACAGGGCAGATTGGTTTATGGTCTGCTGCTGGACAGATGGAAGGACACAACCACAGGCAAGAACACTGCACTCCCTAATTTAAGTCCAGCTCCTAACTTTAGAGATGAAGCACTGGGAGGAGTGAGAGGGAATGAAGTTGTATCCTCCCCTCCCCTTTCCCTATTCCTCTATGCAGAAGCCAAGGAGTGACATCACCATGTGACACTTTTTGCTCTTATGCAGGTACTCAGCATTGAGCAGGTCTGCCTCCCTGTGGTTGACAGCAACTTGCCTTGATGCTCAGAGTTCGAGGTTCATCCCTCAGGATAAATATTTCCTCTCAGTAGCTGCTGTAATTATGTCACCATTTGGAGGAGCTCAGACCATCCCATGATGAGCACAGGGTACATAGGCTCCTTTTTGAGGATCCTGGATTGTAGTGTAAGAGCCATGTAAACCAGGGATCAGTTCTGCAGCCCCAAAAATATTTTCTGAGCTACATTCCATGTCCCCATTTCCTCACTGTGAAAGTGAAAGCATAATTTCCAGTACATTTGGATTATTTCCAATAGCAGTTAGGAAAAGAAAGAAATGGTTCTTCTAGGTGAGCTGCTGTGAAAGATTTTATAAGGAAACAGTTAATCTTAATTTGGTTTTGGAGGGTCTAGATGTATTATATGTAAAAGTCTATAAAAAAAAATTCACTGCTACTGCCCATTTAATTAAATGTTTATGATGTGACTGGGAAAAGATGAAAAACAGACAATAATACTTTGAAAAAACTGTGATTACATTATGTCCTGCATTTTAGTGGCTGGTTTTGAATACACAGAGAGTGGTTGCAAGCACAGCTCAGGGGAACTTTGTCAGCCTGAATTTTAAGTGATTTAATAGTTCTCTTGAACACAGGCAATAAGAATTTAGGTTGTCCTTTTGGCTTTGAAACAGATAATGTAGAGTCTGACTCACAGTCATACCAAGCAAGGAGCTATAAGAATTTGCTGCCTCTATTTGACCACTTATTCTTTTGTCAGATACCACAGCTCCCATTGCAGAGCTGGCTGAATCACTGACTTGACAGAACCATACCTTGCTGTATTTATGGAGACCATCAATGAGTTCAATGTACTTGCAAGCATCTCTAAGATTAGCACAGGGAGGGAAAGACCTTGATTCCATGGACCAGAGTTCCAGTGTGGAGTTAGCTGAGGTGAAGAGATTACTTCCCCCCAGCATGGGGACAGCAAAAACTAAATTCCATTGCAAGTAAACTCAGTAGAAATTATGAATCCAGCCTACTTCTCCATATTTAGCCTGAAATGTTTTAAAGCAGCATGTTCAACAGGATTAAATACATCACTGCAGCCTGGCCCCTGGAATACCAGCAATCACTCCATCTGAAAGATTACATTTTTAATTTAGTTTGGCACTGATTTACCTGAAAACTGTGAGTTAGATTAGGACTGTATCAAGGGACCAAGTGCTCTGTGAAACATATACATCTTGTTGCTTGAATGTTTACAGAAAGCTAATCACACAATCACAGAATCACAGAACTGTTTCGGTTGGAAAAGACCCCTAAGATCATCAAATCCAGCTGTTAACCTGACACTGCCAAGTTCACAACTAAATTATACCATTAAGCATCACATTTATGTATATTTAAAATGCCTCCAGGGATGATGACTCAACCATTTCCCTGGGTAGCCTGTTCCAATGCTTGATATCCAAGTTATTTCAAAATTCCAAAATGCAGAGTTGTTTGTAATCGAGTTCATCTGGTATTGAAGCAAACACATGACAACTGTGGCGCTTAGGAAAAAAACTTACAAGAACATGCAGAAATTGGCCTACCTATGGAGCACATTCCTATGGAACTTTAGGTGCAAGAGGCCTGTGAACTTTGCTGTGACTGTGTTCTCTGTGTGTTTGTAGCTACGCTCCATTAGCTGTGATAATTGCCTCTGATTAATCAAAGCTAACACACCAAGGTGCTTTATAGAAAAACAATTTCTATCAATTTGGTACCACTGCAAATTGCACTCCAGGGTCTACATTCAGCTGAAGTGGTTTGAAAGTAGTCTAATTCAAAAGATTCTGTTGAACCTCAGTGTACTTCACTAGATTGATCTTTCAGAGTTTCTCATCACCTTGGTTCTTATCACTTATCCTATTCAATCTCTCCTTTTTCAACTTTTTATTAAATTTTTTTCAAGCTATCAGCAGATTCCATGGAAGATTTTGAGTGAAACCAGCCAGAAAATCATTTACTTTAGTGTCCTCCTTCCCTCATTTCTAGGGCTAGGAAGGAAAAAAATATCTCCCTCTGTTTATTGGGCAGTACAAGAATGTCATATTCCAAAATGTGCCTTCAAGAATGTGAAGATCAGTTGCTTGCTAGATTATGCACAGTTCATAAGCCATTTAATTTGAATAGTTATGATCACAGAGGAGAGATAATTCAATAATTAATAATTATCAATTAATCCATTAATTATTAATTAAATATTATCAATTAATAATTGATATTTTCTGCTATTCTCACTAACTGAAACCTATCTGACAATCAATAGGTATATTCAAAAAATCGTTCCTTCTCTGGCTACAGTTGTAGATATATTCATGTCATACTTTTAGTTAGTGACCTTTGCACCACCTGATACCTGCAGTATTTTCAGTTGTGAGGCAAAACGAATGTGTGGAAGTTAAAACACAGGAGGCAGTTCCCTGCCTCTCATGATGGAGTTGGCTTCACTTGGTAGAGCATCTGAGCACAGACCAAAAGATTACCTTCATATAGCACCTAAGCTGATTCTTATTCTGGCAGTTCATATTCTTGCCCTTAATATAGACTTTAAATAACATGATATATCACTGCCCCATAATGAGAAAATGCATCATAATAACAGAAAACCCATGAGTGCTTCTAGTGTTAGCCATGAGCAGCTAATTCCCTCTATAATATAATGGGGTTTTATTATCAATAAAAAAGATTATTGCTATGTAGAACTGCTCCAGAAAAACTCAATTCAAGGTAATAGTTTAGATCATAGAATATTTGAAGCCAAATCAATTAACTCTGCTAAAATAATTTTTTTATCATGCATCATCATCCACAATGTTCAGAAAAATGTTCTCCACATTCTATATTTTTAATAACAATTTAGTGGGAAAACTGTAGCTTCTTTCCAGCTGCATTTATCTTCTAGCCATATCTTGTGCATTGCTACTGCGCAGAAGAGAAATTTTCTACTTCCCTGCTCACAGAATCACAAATAGTTGTATGGTCCCATATGAGTGAATGAGGGATCTACCTTTCTCTGTTGAATAAGGTTCTTAAAGTTCTAAAATACATGATGCCAAAGGAGTTAGTGTCTCATCCATGTCTTCTTGACTGGAAGAACTGAATGAGATGTGGTATCCCATCTTACAGAAAGATACAAATCATGACACGTTCCTTGTTACCTTGCCTTTTTAATGTAGTGGAAAGAGGGAGCTAGCTATGTGGAAAGGAATGGATATCTGGGTATAAATGAGAGGAATACCTGAAGCTCATTGTTTCATTGGAACTCCACAGAAGCAATTATAGTCCCTGGACTGATACCTTGAAATGTGGAATCATGTCCTGACTTCCTGTTCCTCCTTTGGGTGAAGCACAAACCAAGTCAACAGATCAGACAGCTATATGAAGAAACTGTATTAAATATGCATTTCTGTAAGCTTAAAGCTTATACTAGTGAAGCAAGAAACTAGGAAAATTAAGAGTTAAAAGATTAGAACTTAGCAAAAAGAGTAGAAGCAATGTAGATTATTAAATGCAAGCAAATTATTAGCAGATGACCTAGCCAGAGTTGAGAAAATATATTATTTACTTGACTTAATGGTATTTGTAAAGCAAGACAAGAAAAATATCATTTTGTGAAGAAAGCATGACTGCAGCTGAGCTTGAAGCTAGCCAGAACCTGGTCAGGGGTTTGGACTGTGCCCAAGGGACAAGTTGCCCTGCTAGCAAGACGAAAACAAGAGGTTGCCATGATAAAAAAGACCACTGACCCATTTCAAATCCCACTGACCCATTTCAAGAAGAGAACTGAGCAAATGAAGTCGAACTTTGAACTCATTTTAATGCAGAGTGAGGATAGGCGGGGTCAGGTAATGAATATGTATAGGCATGTTGTGTAACTTTATGAATATGTACAGTTTTTTGAAATAAATGGAGAACCAAGACTTTGTGAATTCAGCACATGTCCTTGAGACATGAGTCTCCTGTGCTCCAGGAGCACTGTCAATAAAACATACCACTTTCCTAATGATAACTAGTTGGAGAGTTTTGTCCGTACTGCAGCATATTTGCATCGCTAGGAAGGCCAGATCCAAGGTTTTGATGCTGTCACATAAACTGTAAAAACAAATGGTATCACAAAATTTTAATTGAACTTTGCAGCTCTCCAAAAGATTTTAAAACCCATGCAGGGGTTCATTTTGGTAATCTGTCAAGCCTTCCAGCAAAACTTTTCATTTCTGTTGCCAAAGTAAGCAATAACACTTTTCAAATATGAAGATCCACATACACAGGTTTTTTTTGGGGGGGATTGATTTGGTTTTTTAGAGGAAAACAAGTTAATGTATTAAAGATTTAAAAGGAGATAACAATGTTAAATTCTTGCAGATCTGCACACAATTATCCTGTTGCAGTGAGATAACCAAAATTTAATCGTGTGGAAAGAGTTGAGGAACTGTTTTATGAAGTAGTAATTCCTAGGAAGTTTAGCAACAGCAAAGCAAAGGCAATATCTCTAATCTGCATTCTGTTGGTTTTCTGGGGGGTGTGTATGTTTTACGGTTGCTTTAGTTTTGCGTCAGTAGCCTGTCCTTGCAGAGTCCATTTTGTTGATTATTATTCAGTGCTTGCCAAAGGATGTGCTTTCTTGTTTTTATATTTTTTGTGTATATTCTTGTACTGGATGCCCTCTACACTGTTATTGATGCTGAGCTGATTTACCTGCTCAGGTTAAATTTGCTCATAATGTTTGAGATGCCAAACATTTAATTACATCCCCGCTCAGATGCTTCTTTTTATGAAGCAGCAGAATCTATAACGCATTTATTTTTCCAGTGTGGCTCTGACAGCAAAAAACACCTTACTAATGATATGCTGTGATAGCTATTTCAATGTATCACAAACCATTCCAGAGCAGGGCTGACACATTTAAGTGAAGTGCACGATGGATTCTGCTCCAGGAAACAGGCATAATCCAAACCTCATCCCAAGAACCAGGTCTGAGGCAGTGACCTCGTGTTCAGTTCAAGATTTCATTGGCTTTTATTCCATTTATTGCTATTTGTGTAGTTAATATTTGTTTTCATCACGTTGAATTTTTTGTTCAGTAGGTTTTTTTGTTTAAGTAGTGGGGTTAAGCATTTTTATCATGCAATAAATAGATAAAGTATTTTTTTATGTAATCCAAGTAATTGATGTAGTGGAATGAAGGAGGGAAGGGTCTTTTCTCTCTCACGTTCTTCTGCTTACAGGTTATGAGGCATTCAGCTTTTGAGTCACTGTGAAATCCAAAGAACCCTTTATGAAGCTATGTTGTCTTTTGATTTCCTAGCTCATTTGGTTCTCAGCTCTCAGTCTCACTTTTTTGTTTGTTTTGTTGATTTAAGTGCTCTTCTCGTCTTCATTCACCTTACATATAAATTTTCTTCATGGTATTACCCTCCTACTCCAGGTTTAGTTCAGAAAAATTGGCCAAATCAGTTTGAAAGTATCTAATCAGTATAGAAACTTTTTTTTTAATGTGAAACCACTCAATATTTTTACTGATAATATTTTAAAAGTTAGAATTATTGAGAATTTATTTAATTAATTTACCTGTGTATGTAATCTTGAATACCATAAGATAGGAGAATATTCTGAGTTGGAAAGGGCCCACTAGGATCACCAAAGTCCAAATACTAGTCCTGCCCAGGACACTTCTAGAGTGACACCCTGTGCCTGACAGCACTGTCCAAACACTTCTTGAACTCTGTCAGCCTTGGTGCTGTGACCACTTCCCTGGGGAGCCTGTTCCAGAGCCCAACCACCCTCTGGGGGAAGAACTTTTTTCTGATATCTGAATTAAAACTCCCCTGACACAGCTTCAGGCCATTACCTCAGGGAATGAGGGCCTCACAATGAAAACCATTTAAAAAAAACAAAACCACAAAACCACCAACCAATATAATTTTAATATTAAAAAAAAAAAAAAAAAAAAAAGCGCTGAACTTTCATCTGTTTTATAAAGAATTTCAATTTCTCTTCTGATTGATAAAGAGCGCACATGAAGTCAGAAGTATTGTGGGGGAAATTAAATGCCTTTCATAGGTATATACCATTCACTTTTGACAATATATTTTCTGATGCTGACAAAAACCTCCAAGAATTAATAAGAATGAGGTGCCCATAGGTAAAGGTTTTGTTGGGAACTAAACATATGTAATGCTTCCTGAACTAAATGAGAAATTCCATTTTCTGATTAGATAGATATCTGGAAGGTATAGTAATGACTTTGCTTCCCAAAGCCCAAAATGGGTGCAAGAATTTCTTCATTTTTTTTTAATTCAACTTAGCAAGCCTTTCTCCTAGACCCCACATATTACTTCAAAGCTTTCACAGAATCAATTTTTATTTCCATATTGTAAAATCTACATTGTCTAGCACATGGCTTGCCTATAGGCTCTTTATGGATTGCTAGCAGTATATCTGTATCATATTTCTCCAAATAGACTTAATATGTCTGAAAGCCTGCATAATAATATGCCCTTTACTGCTCTTTTAAATGCCTGCATCTGAGAAATAAACAGTCTCTGAACAGACTATGACCTGCCTCTCTGTATTTTGTGATATGCAGCACCCAACCAAGGACTGTGGCATTCATTGCTAATAAATTCAGTGACAAACTGTAAATTTTCTAGGGTATCATCAGCTAAAAAATCATTCGGAAGCATATCACTTTAATAGAAAATGTATAATTCAACCAGCACACGCATGTAGGGAGCTAACCTATGCTATGGGAAAGTATTAAACAGCATCATTTTCACAAAGTTTTCACATTCTTCTCATTGCAAAAGATTTTCACCTGCTTCATGTGGCGTACAAAAGGATTATTTTCTCTTTAGCTTCCAGGCAGAGCAGTAGGGTATGCAGAAAGTCTTCTTTGTCAACTCACTCCTGCCATCTGAAATGAAAATTATAGTTTTTTTTACAACCCATTTACCAAAGAAGGAGTAAAACCAGGAAAAAAAAAAAAATAAAAGAAACATTGATGCTCACCTCACATCAGGAAAAAATATATTATTGCCAGGGCAGAAACATAGAAAATAAAGAACAATCAGATTTATAAGATCATAGCAAAGCAGTAAAAATTGGGCAATGCTTTTGGGGGAAATTGTAATACAGGGAAGAAGAAAAAATATACAGAAAGAGACAAGCTGAAAAGCTAATGGTTGTAAGTAAAGTTTTTTACAGGTCTGAACACATAAAAGAATTAATATTCTCCAATTTTCCTTAAATGTGTCTGCAGTGATAAACTGACAAAAAGAAGTGACAGCAAGGGAAAACCTAAGAAATGTCCTGGATACACGGGGAGATATACCAGTGGGAGATTTGCAGTTTAATCAGGTTTTGGTTACCTGGGACACTCAGATCATAAATTACTTGAAAAAACGTTCTAGTGAATCGTTCCTTAATTGTTTCCCCTAGAAGGGTTGTTCCTAATCTGCTGCACTCTTGCCATGGTTTTGCTGCAATGTCATTTTCCCACCACCTGTAGAACCTAAGGATGTCTAGTTTTCACTTCACAACACTAGATTTAAGATTCCCAATCTCATTACCAGCTTCCTCAGAAACTCCCTCTCTCTTCCTGCTCCCAGAAATGAGACCTGCATGGAAATAGCATTCCTATGAAACACCTGTCATTGGAAAAGGAGTGCACCATCACTAATGCCCACATCCCCAGGTCTTCAATCTTTTTTAACTCGACTGAAATTTATATTCAAACTCCAACCCCCTAATACTTTCAACTTAGTTCTCCTTTATTTGTTCCTTTATGAACCATGCCACTCTGCCTCCCAATATGATATGTAAACTGCAAAATAAAACCTATGTGAAGTCATCTCTGATTCAGGTGAGGCCAGGTAAGATTCTGTGCACCTCATCAGCTGCAACATGTGTGCTGCTCTGCCAGAGCTGGAGCTGGGCAAAGCTCAAATTGTCTGATCTCACCCACCTTTACTCTCTGACCCTTGACAAGCTGGCAGTGTTTAACAAGGCCACCATGTAAGTAGGTAGCTACACTGGAATAGGAAGAAGTTCTCTGGGATGTGTCCTACATGCACTAAGTGTGACTGCACTCAGTAAAGCTGAATTGGTGCGTTCCCTGATGTATATCAACATGCTTGCAGTTTCAGTCAGCTCTCAGTTCCAGCTCTGACATAAACAACGATGAAACAGATTAGGTTTTTTCAGGAATTTTGCGTGTTTTAATTGTATCGCATCTGGAGAACAACTCCCTAACTTCAGGAATTCCAGATGAAGAAACTAGTGAACTATCATCCATTCATTTTCTTGTTGAATATTTGTCTTTCTTGCAACATGTGACCTCAATTCCAGTGATATACTTTGAATCTGTTAGATTTGCTTTCATGGATTTCCATTTCTGTTGAAAGTATCTGCCTTAGATAAGAAACGTGCAATCATTTCTTAGGCTTATTCTGTAACAACCAAAGCATCTACCATATATAGATAGCTTTTCACTAATATTGCCACCAAAGTCAGGTTTGATCCCATATTTCAAGTTTTCTATCTCTCTCCCTTAATCCAGGAACAACAATTCATTTTGCTGAATTCTGAATCAGTCAATGTTGTAGCATTTAACCTGTGTCCACCCATGTTGCACTTTTTAGCCAAACATGCCAAAAAGCAGACTCGTGGGGAAACTTCAGTGCCTTGTACAGAACCATTAGAAATTTCCCATGACATTTTTAAACAGTATGACTCAATAACCATCATTCAAATAATAATGGAAAATTGGAGTCAGACTTCTGCTTGTACTTACTCTCGGAGGGAGAAATTCATGGAACAACATACAGAAGAGTCAAGCAATAGAATATGTGAGGCATTTGCTATCTCTCAGCATAAATTCAAAGGATCCCTGAGATGAGGCACAAGTTACATTCATTCAGTCTCAAGTCAATCCCAGACACCTTCGCCAGGAGATGTGTGTGTGTCAAGCAGGGTCTTTGACCACAGTGGAACATTTTACCTGCAGCAAGTGTAATTAGCTGAAATTGTTGTTAAGTGTAAGTAGAGTCTATGGCTAATGTACCTTAGAAGATGATATGCACTTTTCATAACCAGCCTATCTGCTATCCATTCAAGTTCAAGGAGTCTTCTCAGAATAGTGATTTCTAGAGATACAGACACTCTCAACAATTGGAAAGGAAACTTGAATTACTTTTGTACTTACTGTTTTATAAGAACAAGAGCAGTTGAGGAAATGATAGACTCAGTTTCTAGCCCACTAGAGATGTCCATTTAATAGGAAATCACATCTCAAAAAGATGAGTTCTCGGGCAAATGGAGTAGAACAGAAAACATTGTAGGGAAAGTCACAGTACCAGTAGGTGATTCAGAGTTGCAGTATTTGAAATACCCTGCTCTTACACTGTCCAAATAGATGGAATAATGTGAAATAAAACTGGACTTAGAGAGGAATGATAGTAATTAGCACAAGGACATAACAACTTCTCTGAAGAAAGATTGAAAATACTGGGATTTCTTCTCTGAAGAAAGAACAAAAGTCTTGTAGAAAAATATCTAAAATATTAAAAACATGCTGCAAGGGATCTCTCTTTCTAATTCTTTTCCCCATCACTAAAATAGAGTAAATATTCTCTAGATCATTTATCTGGAGTTTCAAAACAAGAAACAGAGCATGACTGAAAGCTTCAAGTCTTCACAAATATGCCTTCTAAAAGAGGTATGGATTCAGCAGAGAGCACTCATGATGATGATTTGATAACCTTTAGAATAGCCCATTGATACTGAAAGTTAGTATATATCTGAGTGACATAATAATCAGGACCAAGGATGATACATTCATTCCTATCCACAGCATCTACTTGCATTGCTGTTAATGCAGCCATATCCCCCAATCACCTTGTTGCAGATTATCCTCAGCCAGTGAAGTGATTGTCCTTCAGAATTACACTTGTACGCCACATTAGTTCCAAAGGATTTCATGATTATTGATGTTGTTATCATGGGAATCAGGAAAAAGATGTTGTCATTGGAGCCTGGCACACAAAGAGAGTTTGTACCAGCATTATTTCTGTTAGAAAGGTATTTTTCTACTGAAATATTTATACTACTGCCTTTCTCAGTGTGAGCAAAACTCTCATACATCTGTGAATGTGCATGTACTGGAGAACAGCACAGTCCCTTTCCCTGTGGGGAAATAGATGCACTCAGATAAGACCTTTATCCTTTTGTATCTACATCCTCAGAAGACTGTAATTAAGCAGTACAATCTTTTTGCAATGAATTGTACATCAATATCTCAACTTATTAACTAGTGCAGAAGTGGAAAAAAAGTCCTGCTATTATCCAAAACATGCTCATAGACACAAATATATTTAACTAAAAAACGATTCGAGTGTGTCACTCTGATGTATAAGAGCTTGGTATCAAAAGTAGTGAGAATGTGTTACCTAGTGGCATTGATTATATCATTTAGAAAGAGCTCTGCAGATTTAGATGAATAGGATTTTCATAAAACATTCACTTTCAATGTCCAATATAAGAAAAAAAGTACATATTAATCTGTGAGTTAATTTGTTTCCCTAAGCTATCAAAGTTGTTTAAATACAAACATGTATTTCTAGGTTTTCCCTTGCTGCTGTCAACAATTGGCAAATATATTGCTCAGTATCTTAGTTTGTACCATTTGTTTTTTCATGATGAGCTGGCACTGCTGCCCCACATCTCATTTTAACACTTGCACTTATTTAGTAAAGAGTATCTTCATCAAGTGCAGATGCCCTTAATAATTAGCAGTGCAATTTGGTAAAGACATGAAAGAAAAAGAAAAAAAAGAACGAGTTGCTATCAAATTTTCAATTCATCAGTAAAATCTGAGGAAAGATAAAAGAGTAAAATAGTCTTTTCTGGCCAGAGTTTCAAGACATTCGATATCTGTTTTCAAGTTTGCTTCATTTTTTTCATGGCCTTCAGAAAACATCAGTTTTGCGGGTTAGTGGTGAACCTGAATACTATTTCTCCATTAGTCACATATTTCAGTCATCTACCACACTCAAATTTAAAATAACTTGAGCTGGAAGGAAGTGACAAGGAGCATCATACCAAATCCCTTGACACCTGGGATTAATCACAGATGAGGCTGGTCACAGGAAGAAACTCAGTCCTCAAGTCGTGAAGCGGATTTTACCTATTCTGTCTGGAGGATGTGATGGTCAATGTCTATTGTTTTAATCTCTCACCTACAAGGCAAAAATACTTTTTTCCCCTAACATTTTCTTGCCTTCTAGGCCCTGTTTAGAGGTTCAGATGTTAATGTGCTGGTGTGAGAGTTAATCTAAGCTAATGGTAGTTAAAATTGTCTGAAGGCTTTGTCCATATATCACATTGCTTAAAATTTTAACTTTCACATAGTTTTCTGTGTAAGCTAATCATTAACTGGTCATGTGAGTTAATACATTCAGTAAAATGCACTGTGCCCACCTGTGAAGGGATTTCAAGTTTTGGATTCTCTGTACAAATAAAACAGAGCTATTCAGCTCTCCTCTTTTCCAGAATCCATTTGTCTTTTTGCTGCTTTCAGAAATTAAGCAAAAAAAATTAAAAAGGAAATGTCTGAAGCAGTCTAAATTAGGGAAAAAATTTGAATCTGCTCATCTCTGACTATTCAGCTTCCATCCTCCAGCCAACCACACCCCATTGCTGACTGGTTATTACAGGACTTTGCTGTTTTCTTACAGAAATAAGTAATGCATCTACTATTACTTTTTCATCTGACTGTGCAGGATTGACCACTCACTTTTCCTCAACCTGCTTAAGTTAACAGATAGAAGTACAGACTTTGACATGTGATGCTTTCCAAAGGAAGTGACAACACAATGTTGCATAGCAGCCCAGTTCCTTCAAATGCTTGGTTTTAAGAAAATATCTGAGAACAAATGACTTCTCTGTAGAATCTGAACTATTTAAAGCAGAATAATGGGAAGTTTCCATTTTTCAATCAACTTTCATTTTCCAGACAACTTCACTTCATAGAATACACACACATACCAAAAGAAATCAACCCCTAAAAATTCTGTAGTCTTTCATTTACAAAAGAAAAAAAAAAAAAAAAAAAAAAAAAAATAGCTTCCTTGAAAGCTTCCTGGGACCTGGAGCTGCTGGCTGCTATTGGCATGGGAGTATTACACTTAGCACCACTGACCTGTAACAATGTATTGTTCAGTGCAGGAGTGCTGTCCCCCACATCATCCCAAAATTTGCAGGTTCCAGCACAGTGGCACAGACCTGCAAGCTGCCTGGCCCAAGATAGGTCTGCCCCTCACAGGAGCTGAGGCTCTCTGGGTTATGAGCCCCCCTATCCTGTAACAGTGAACAGTATTTCATTGTGTACCTTTATGTTTCTTTGATGCTACTTTTTGTGCTTAAGGGCAGTCAGGAATTCTTTAGATATAAATAAAAAATCAGTTATCAGAAAAGTATCTTGAAAACACATATTAATCTAATAGAAATATAATTTTGTGGGGAAAAAATATTAATTGATTGATTGTTATAGTTAAAGGATTACCATAATGATAAGGATCAAGGGCTAAGATAGCAATTAGAAGTCTGGCTACATTAACTAAATTTTCCAGATGATCATAATATCATAAATCCAAAGTTATGATTGCTGCTTTACCACAGAAAATGTCTTTGGCTTATATATTTTTAATATAGAGAGTAAAACAAAAAATTTTCTAAGATTTTCTCCATCACATTGCTTTGTGACTCTAATTTCTCATGGTTTGTAACATAAGGTAAACATTGAACAGCCTCACTTTGTATATGAATCTGAGATTACTCTGTAGCTAAGGATAGAAATCTGTTTGCATGTTTGTCAAGGAATTATACAGTTGCATATAGTCTTCAATAAATATTTCCTACATTTTAATGGTTATTTGAAATCTTAAAAAAAAAATCAGGCATTTTATTAGTTGCACTGCAAATAAACACTGAAGTCCTGAGATATTTCACATCTGACTGTACAAACTGATAATGAATGTGGAATTTCTCATCCTACAGTTACCAGTAGTCATATATGTACAGTCTAATGTTTCTGTACATAATTTTGTGTGCAAGAAGTAAAAATATATTCTCTTGTTGCCTGGCAAAGATTTTGCTGTCATTGCTGGCTAATTAGTAAAACCATTGATGATTTGCAAGAGTAGCAGAACACTAAAAATTCCCTGAGTTACAGAAGTGGAAGAAATGAAGAAACACAACAGACAGAAAAATTAAGGAAAAAAAAAAAAAACAACCTGGCTTATTTAGAGTATGACTTCTGATATTTTATTGATAATTTTAAAAAAGCAAACAAACAAACTACCAAAAAGTCTGTCCAGAAGAACAAACTTAATAATAGATATGAAAATTTTAAATCAGTAGGATATACTCCTAGGAAATCATGATAAATTAAGAGGTTGTTCTTTGTAAACTAAAGAGATCATCAGTCCAAAAAGAAGTGGGAATTCATCAATAGTGCTAGACAGAAAATATTAGATGCTTGTATAAAAAATATTTAGAAACCAGTTCAATCAGCTGTAATAGAAGAACAAAAAAGATGAACATCTGAAAAAAGGTCCTGATCCTGCAAATAGTTACATGCAGCCCTCGTTCAGCCATGACAACAATCAGCTGGTTAAAATTTCAATAAGTGCCTAAGTATTGGCTAAATCTGGAGCAAAATGGCAAAAAATTTAATGAGGGACTGCATACACAACTAAAGTGTATTCAAAGAGCTAATAAAAGGGACGAAAGAAATTAGCTTTTTAAAAAAGGGAAGTATTTCACACATCAGGATTTTACTATTAAAAAAGTCTCTTTTTTTCTGCACTATCCCCTTATTTTCTTTTCTGGTACATGCTGGATTCAGGCTGCAGCAGGTGACCTGTCGTCTCCTTTGCAAGGCAGCAAATGTAATTTAGGCTGCTATGTAAATAACAACAGCTGAAGGATTACCCGGTAGAAAAAAAGATAAATAATTTGATGGTAGCTGCCTCAGATTCACAGGGAAATGAAGCTATTTCAAACAGCAATAGCTTCAGTACTGAACTGCCTATGGAAGACTGCTATTATAAATAAAATAATAAACAGTTCTTCTTCATTTTTTTGTTGTTTTTTTGGGTTTTGTTCCACCGTGTTTACATAATAATTTTTGTTCTGTTTTTTTTTAAAAAGCAAAAAACTGTTACCTGGATGCATCTCAATTACTCACAGAGGGCACACAAACAGCTTTAGGAGGGTGCATGATAATCCATTTACAGAAAGTACCACAGTCACTGCACTTAAATGCCATTTCAAGGAGAGACGAAGTCCACATCACAATTACAGTGTCTCTTTTTCCTCGCCTTTCTTTCAAGTCTCTGACTTAGCTTCTCAGGTGTCTCTTGGTCTTTATAGCACTCCTTCTGCTACCACAGGAGATTCTGAATAGAGATAAGATTGAATTATTTTTAGATAGTAAGCAAATCTGTACAAGGACTCAGTTATTTCATGTCACAGGGTTTCATGCAGATTTTTGGCTTTTCATTTATTTGATCTCACACACTCTGAGTTTTTCTTTGAAATTTAAGTTCAAAAATATTCAAAAATTCAAAGCAAAATTCATCTGAAAGTGTCAACACCCTCTTTACCACTGCAGACAAGCTGTATGAAAATATGATTTCAGTATTTGAACAGAAAAGCATTGTCCAGAGCTGGTTCACTAAAAAATTTCACCAAGTGTTATCCTAATCTAAACCAAAGTTCGAGGGTTTGGCTCCAAGACACACTGACCATTGGAATCCAAACATAATGTGTAATATTTTTTGCTTACTTCAAAAACCTACTGAATTTTTTTCATGAAGATCCTACATCTTTTAAATTTTCAAATGAAGTGAAACAGAGCAAGGTTGACACATTTTACAGAAAAGCAGATACTAAGCAGTACACTGGGTCTTGAACCACAACCTGTCCTTGAATGCTTCCAGGGATAGAACAGCCATAATTTTCTAGGTAACTTGTTCCAGTGCCTCCTCACCATGATAATAACAAATTCCTTCCTAATATCTAACCTGTATCTCTCCTCTTTCATTTTACAGCCATTATTCCATGAATGATGAAAATGTCATCCTTGTGGACTCCTGAAAATTTCCTTTGTGCTCTGTTTGGAAACCTTCCCTTTCTCCTTGTTGTTCTTTCCTTATTTTTTGAGATCTACTGTTATATCCTATGTCTGTAAGCTCTTGAAGAAGACAGCAGCTTTTTGATGGTTTATCTGTTCAACACAGAGAAATTAATGTGAGAGCAGCCTTTAGCTTTGGTACCATAAGACAACACAAATACATGGTAGAGCTGGGTCTACTGGATATGCCACATTTTAAAGGAATGTATTCAAACCTAAAAAGAGTCCTCCATTTCTCTGTGAGGTTTTGCACTTGACTAAGATGTAGGAGAACCTGTCTCTCTGTCTGCTGTAAGTAGGCATTTCCAGCTGTTGTTCCTGGAACTGCATCACATTCAAATTCTGCCCCTCAGTATTCAGCCCTAAGAAAAACCCTGAAGCAGTAAAATTACTAGGCTTGATTTCTTTAATCTGGGCTTTTTTAACTTAGTTCCATGTTTTCTTTCCAGGCACCACAACCACTCTTTTTCCATGCCTCATGTGAAGTGCTTGTGGATTTTTTTCATGCACGACTGCAAATGGGTCAGCTCCAGCTACTCGAATGCCTTTCCACGTCTGTTCCAGTGCCACAGCTCCCACCTGGCTTTTCCCCATGCTGTATGCTGCCTCCTCAGACCTGCACAGATTAAATGCATGCTACATTGCCAGCTGTTTTGAATGCTGACATGTACACATGCTCACCATCCTACTCCACAAAATTCAGTGGCAGACTGATGCCAAGGGTCTCAAATGCTTCTGGAATTGACTCTTGACTCTGGCAGCATGTTTCCAACATGTCTCACTCATTCAGTATAGAGTATGGTGAATAACAGTAGTAGTTATTAAGTACAGTTTTCAGAGTAACCTCCATTTACCAGGTCAGGGCTACAACAAATGAATAAAAATAACAGATATAGAGTAAATTGTTTTGTTTGAGAGGTTGAGCTAATGCTCACCCCAGGTTTTTTTTTACAGTAGATATTGTCATTTAAGAGCATAATCCAATTTTACTATGGAAGGATGTTATTTCTCCTTTCTGTTCCTGACAAGAAATGTTGTTTAACAGCTGCATGGAAAACATATGTTTACAGCATGGTACCTGGTAACTCCTAATGAAAATATCCAACCCACCCAAGTCTGTACAAATTTTCTGGAAATTAGAAAGAAAATTCTTTGAGGATAAGGATTGAAATTATTATACTTTTTCACAGAATCCATTAGGTTTGTAGAAAATTCTATTTATTAAAACTGTAAGACAATACATATAAGCATTCAGTCTTCATAAAGAAAAAACACCATCACACACACAGAAACAGAGTAATTTATTTCAACCTGTAAAGATTCACTGGTCATCTGTTTAATTTATTCTGCTGTAAATTCTTTCTGCTCAACAAACACTGCCATATGGAGGCCCATAAAAATGTAAAAAATTCTGGGCTACTATCAATGCTGTGAATTTCCAACACTTTCTAAAAATTTTGAAAGAACATGCTAGACTCTCCTAAAGTAAAATTTAAAAAAAAAGGTAACCAAGCTTTTGAAAATATACATGCTTACAGATAATGTGTCACTTTAACCTCACACTCAGAGACTTATCAGCCTTTTAGCTTCTACTTTATGCATAGGGAAAACTCTCACAAAAAAAGAGGTCTATTTGTCTTACAAATGACTAACAGTCCTCTTGGCTTGCAAAGAAGTTGAGGAAAAAACTCCAATAAAATCTAAACCTCATGTATCTGATAGTAAATAATACTAATATATCTACCATATGCTATGTTTATATATTCTGGATATTTTCTAGTTTTCAATTGCCAGAGATCCAAGTAAAAAACCCATCTGCTGAAGCCTCTGTATTCTGCATCTACCTGGAGATAACCATGGTTACAATGCCAAGTGCTAAGCATGAAATTGCAGGCTTTAGATGCAGCAAAAATGATATATTGGAGCTCTGGCATACACAGACACATCTGCACCAGATCCCATATTTGTGTACTGAGAACAGACTGTTTACAAGATAAGGTGACTGACATTCTTAATTACAGATGCATATCTCTAGATAAAAGAAGATTATTATTTGCATAACCTGATTGCTCACTCGACTATTACACAGTGCTAGAGCTAATAAAAAAGCTTTAATAACTTTGAGACCAAGTGGTATTTCCTTTTTTTGGTTTATATATACTTTTTTTTTTTTTTTTTGTGGAAGGCACAAGGTACATTTTCTTGCAAAAGACATCCCTCCCAGCCTTCCCACACATACATAATTTTAAATTAAGTTGATATACATATTCTTAATTCTTAATTCAACATTAAGTTGATATACATATTCTACATATTCTATTTCATATTCTATACATATTCTACAATTTGCAAAAGAAGACTGTGTAAGACATATTGGGGTACAGGACTTGAAGCAGAAAGCATTCTCTTAATTTTTCTCATCACTTGATAGAGATTTTCATGCCATAATTTAATTCAAACTTGATATCTTATCACTTATAAATTAATTCTTTAGATATGACAGTTTTCTAGGAGAAAAAAAAAAAAAAGAAGTAGAGAGATAGGACCAGGATTGCTTTAGGTCCTTCCCCCTAATTCTTTCCTGCAGCGTTTTGCTAATGAGATACACAGTAAAATTACATCACTCATGAATTATTTAGCAACATGCCCCCTGGAATTTCTACAGCTTGAGTTAAGATGACTCGTGAGCTTGAAATCATGGCAGCTCTAGGCACTTTAGATTTCAAAACATACAGAAACCATGTACATGTTTTTTTACATCCATTATTTTTCAGTAACTAGATTATTATTTTAATTTCAACTAGCTAGGGAAATTAGCATATATCTGGAATGACAGCTGCAGAAAAGTGATCTGAACATGATGACTAACTTTCCACTAAGATGTGGTGTTAGGTAAATTTCTGAAAGTGAGAGGCATAAGTCCTCACACTGAAAAAATATCACTCTGATTCAATAAATAAGAAAGTGTGGCAATTTATGACAGAAGATTTGCCCACTAGACTAGAAACCAATAGTGTCAATTATGTATTTAGTTGTGCTAATAGAGTCAGAAGTTCACTTACTAACTCCCATTCTCCCAAAATGTAGACATGTATCAATATTAAGTTACTAGCAGCTAACATTCGAGAAGCAGTGAGTTTGCTGTCGGCAGCAGCCTCTAGGATATTTCTTCCTGTTAGGTGTGTTCTCCAGGGCAAGCTTGGATGTTTATCAGTTCAACTAACTATGAAGGACACATTGGAAATAAATGCCAAATTGAGATGCCTCAGCTGGCAGTCTTTAAGTTTGGAATCTAACAAAACTGCTGGAAAAATGCAACATAAAATTCAGAGAGGTCTCTGCCTCATAACTACGTCTCAGATGACTCACCTGCAAGCAAAAGAGCAGCTTGATAAAGATTAGTTTCATGAAAGATTTTTTTTCATGAAGAAAGCAAAAAACATTTTAAAAGTTAAGCCCTGCAGGTTTCCCTAGGTCAGTGGAGCTCCAGAGCAGATTTTAGGGTCATGCTTTCCACCCACAAAGTGACCTGGAAAATGTGGTTGATCCACTATGAGAAAATTTCCTAAATTGCCCTTCTGGTCATTGGGAAATGCTCCTGAAAAACCATCCCAATGCAGGCTGACACTAACTGCCATGGGCAAAGACCCTCACAGAAGCAGGGCCAGTTTCTGCAGTACACAGCTTCTTTTGGCTGTCTGGTCTGAGTGTGCAGTGGGCAGGACCAGAGCAGTGATTGTCCCCCCACCAGTGATTGTGTCACTGGTGAGGCCACACCTCAAATCCTGTGTTCAGTCTTAGTCCACTCAGTTCAAGAAGGATGTTGAGGTGCTGGAGTGAGTCCAAAGAAGGGCAGTGGAGCTCGGGAAGGGTCTGGAGTGCAGTCTTAGGAAGAGTAGCTGAGGGAGCCAGAGTTGTTTAGTCTGGAGAAAAGGATGCTCAGGGGAGACCTTATTGCTCTCTACAACTGGCTGATGGGGGTGTAACAAAGTGGGTGTCAGTTTCTTTTTCCAAGTAACAAGTGATAACCAAAAGGAAATAGCCTCTAGTCTTGACAGGGGAGGTTTAGAATGAATACAAGGAAAAGGATTTTGCTGTAAGAACAAAGAACTGGAAGAAGCTGCCCAGGAAACTGGTTGAGTAAACATCCCTGGAGGTATTTAAAAGTTGCGCAGATATGGCACTTAGGGACATGGTTTAATGTTGGACTTGACAGTGCTGAGCTTGTTGGACCTCGATGACCTTAGAGGTCTTTTCCAGACTAAATGATTCTATGATTCAATTAACTCGGTAGCCTGATTCCCTGCATTAGCTGCTGTTCATATTCACTGGGAGCTGTAGAGGGCAACAACAAAATTGTCATGAAACAGCTCGACAGTTTGTTCACCCTTCTGCTCAGCTGAGGCTGCATCCTTTGGCTGTGCCCTGAAGCGAGGCAGTAAAATACATATATGCTAGCATTTCTCCCTTGGTGAGCACATGCATAATCATATCCACACAGCAACACTATTTGTGGCATCAGAATCTGAGTACAGCCCTTAGCTTTCAGGCACACTGATGTGGAATATACCTAACCAACAGAGGAAGCCACCTGCATAGGTGAAGATCAGATGCGTGATCAGATGGTTTCAAGACGGTTCAAGCCAGAAATTGCTCCCTTGGCAGGCTATCTCAACAGCTGCAGATTGCACAGGGGAGAAAAGGTGTCATCTCACATAAGATCTAAATCAGAAAGATATCTCCTCCTTTCTGACAAACTTCAAGTGAAAAGGAAAGCAGAGAAGCCACAGAGCAGCTGATACAATGTGCTTCTTGTGCCCTAAATCCCAGCTGACATAGGCAGCTGTGAGGTGCATATTCGATTTTGGAGTCATCTTCAAAGTCATGGAACACAGCAATAATGCCTTTAAAGGCACTAAAGTACACATGCAGGATTTCCATGGAGTCCCATGGACCCATTTGCACTCCTGAATAGAAAAAACCTTAGTCCTCTCCAGTCTCTTCACGTTTACTTACTAAAAGAAAGGCACTTCACATAATCAATGGTTTATAATAATGCCAAGGTTGGCTTCACTGCAGTAGCAGGAAGACTTAGACTAGGACAAGACACTGTAACAGAGAACTTGTAGTTCTGTGCTCCTTTAATGAGATAAAGTTAAAATCTATCTTATTTTCTCTCCTAAAATTAATTAAAATCAGTATCTTCTGAATCTCTCACCACTTCATTATGTCAGCACTGATTTATTCTTTATTACAATAAAACCAATGGGACTTTCTCCTGCAATTTGTTTGCGTAGGATAGTTTGTCCTATTTACCTGTTTTGACTGTTGTTTTTCTGGCAGACTGTTCTTTCAGGGTTTATCCATCCAGCTGGACATTTGTACAGGGTCCATCTCTCTGACTGAATTGTCATTGCCATGAGGCATTACTGCAATGTAAACAATACACAATCATTCATCCTACTCAAGGCCAACGGGGGACTGAAAATACAAAATCAATATGACAAACGAAAAGTGAGCAGTGGAGAGTAAAGCTGCAAAGATGTAGGTAAATGATTGCCAAGCTCTCATTGCAATGAGATGCTTTTTTATGTGGCACTGAAGTTGTGTGTATATAGGATGACAGAAGGCTGTAGACTCCAGAGTAAGAAAACCCTCAGAGTACTGGCAGATCAACAAGAAATAACTAGAGAGAAATATGCAAGTTAAATGAAAAAAAATTTTAATATTACTCCAAGCTGTGCTTATAGAGAGAAATACATAAGCTTTCTGAATTTTAAATAGACACATGAAAAGATGAGTTTTCCTATAAAGTTTCTTTCTCATGCTTCTGGATATTTTGACAGAGTCAGTGACAGACTAGTGATATAAGTGAAATGGTTCTAGCCTAATCTAGGCTAACCTCTACACTAAGTGTTGGCCAGGATTCCTGCTGTATCACAGTCTTTCCCAAAGGCTACAGCAGCACAGCAAGATTATGGAGCAGAATAGATGAGCTTTTCATGAAATTGTCATTTAAGGAACACAAATTTCTGACAGAAGCAGAAGCATCATGGCCAGTTGTGCAGTCTCTCTCAGGAAGCACTGCCTTAGGCATGTCAGATGCAAGCTGCAGGCAGGACCACATTCAAGAACTGACATACTACCATTTCTCTTCTTTCAGTCCTTTTCCTGCAGCCACAGTTCCTGTTCTGGTGACTCACTGATGTATTTTTCAACTTTCCAAGCCATTTTACAATGACATAATAGTTAGTCAGGCTCTTACTAACCCAGCAGTAATTATTTTTCATAAGGATATTCATAGATTTGCCATTAGACCCAAGGAAAGTACTTTTGTTATTCAGCATTATGTATATACATAAAAGCAGAAGTTTACTTCAAATTTTTCATTTGCTGAATGCCTCACTATTTGAGGTCCATCACTGCCCGCTCTCATCTTCCCATGATCTCAACATCACTGACAAGGGCCCAGGAACAGAAGTGAGGAATTTGCATATTCTGAGCCACTTTGTAAGGAAAGCCACACACTAGGATTATCTGGGGATTGCTTCTTAGATGTGATATTTTAAAGGGGCATAAGCAATACCAAGGGTTACAGGGGTAACTCGGTACCTATCAACTCTGTGGTACCAAAACACATTTTCCTCAGTGCAGTTTAACTGAGTTAAACACAGAGTCCTTTGGATCACAACATCGTCATCTCTTTCTCTCTTACAATGACTGTCTTACTTTATTACCTCTACATCATCTGTCCCTTCTTCTAGATAACTTGACTGAGTAGCCCACAAATTTATCTCTGTTGCAGCCTTCTGTCTTGTTTTTTCTCTCTCTTTTTTCTTCTTCTTGTTTGGGTTTCTTTAAATAACTAGTTAGAAAAGCAACTATTCTTTATTGGAAGAGTGAACTCTTTGGCTTGCTTTTACTATTTCCATTGTTTAAGGGATATCTATTGCCACTGGCTTTTCAACAAACTTCAGGATTCATTTTAATGGATTTTGTTTGGTCAATGGTAGACACTGGCCAAGAGACAGATACACACTCTGCCAAGAAACAGCTAAGCCAATTTGTTCTTTGCTCATGGTCAGCTCTGTTCTGTGGAAATTCCCAGCCTCTACTGTTAATCCACTTCATCCTGAAAGAAAGATTACTCCTTCTTCAGTAAATTAATAGGAATGATTTGGAGTAAATGGCTACAACAAGGTTATTTTTCCTGCTTTCTCCTCAAAAGTGAGATTTCATTTTCATGCTCACAGTCTGCCCTTTGTCATGTATATATTTATCCACTTTTCCATTTTCCCCAGGAAAACATACATCATGCCCAAATTAATATAGAGCCTTCTTCCATAGTTCAAGAAATTAGAGTAACACTGGAAAATACTCTTTTACATATTCAGTCTTGCATCACACACTTTTTTAAGGACTTGTTTTAAGCAAAATGAAAATGATCTCTGAGGATTTAAGTTGTTTGCACCTTAAAAAGATAACAAAGGAATGTAGTCACAACTGTTATGTAGTCAAGCAGAGAAAAATCAGTAAATGTAAATCAGTAAAAAAAAAAAAAATCAGAAAAATCAGAAATCATCTGGCTAAATTTCCATTTGATAGAAATAGGGAGGAAAAGAAAAGAAAAGAAAATATTTGGTCCAAGAGTTTGTTTCCCATCCCAACTAACTACTTGTTCATCATAAAATATTGTTCTGAATTCAGCTAGGGAGTTGAAAGATATTTTACCCTGAAATAGTGGACTGAGCTTTTTTCCCTCTTTTCTTCTCAGTGTGCCCTAGTGAGCCCTATAGCTAAATTATACCAACATGGATTATAAACAACTGAAAAGACTTGCAATTTTTATGGGAAAATATTTGCTAACTAATCAATATAGGCCTTCAGATTTATGAGTCTGTTTTACACAGTAGTAGAATCTTTATGTTTGGGTTCGGTAGTTTCCTCTGTTGGTTCCCCATATTGTACATTAAAGTCGATTAATAGTACAGAATTTTTTTTAAAATACATATATAAAAAGACTCATGATTTTGTTTCCTTTTATCTTCTCTGATTCGAAGAATTGTCTAAATAGCCTTCAATCAAAAGATTGAGTAAAACATGCTAACATTATTCAAGAAGCATGTGTTATTCAAGTTGGTATGTAGTTAAACACAAATTGGCTATACATAAATAGTTATTACGAAAAAACAATCATGGAATTTCAGTAATTAATTTTAAAGCAACTCTATCTACGGGAAAAGTTTTTTAAATTTCTTTTATCAATAATGTAAGATTATTACACACATATAACCTGGAGAATTCCATACAGCATGCCTAAATATTTTGAACAGTGACATGAATGCACTTCAGTACTTAGTAACCTGCTGTTTAATTTTCATCTCACAATTAGTAAATCAAGAGAAAATCAAGTATTGAGTGTAGTCGAAGTGAAATTGCATGTAAATGGTATATCTTGTGTCATTTCCATGACTGCTAGAAAAAGAAACCTCGAAGTGATTGTCCAAAATTCTCTCAGTGAAAATTTAATAGAAATATTTCAAAGAGATATATTCCTTTGAATTTTCACAAACCCCTCTAAATCTATGTGATTTAGATAAAGATGGGAGTGTTGTCTTTGTTCTTGTTTAGGTCACTCACACCAAAGCAGACTCTCAGGCAGTCTAGGTTGTCTCAGCTAAGCCACACACCACAAACATGAAACTCTGCACACAAACCAGACCATGAATAGGCTTCTTTTTTTTCAATTTTTTTTAAAGGTACAGATACACGGCTTTCTGATGAGCATCTCACAGTACTCTGTCACAATGGGGCAGCAGTGTATTATGGAATGTTCTGTTAGCACACTGCTGGCATTCACACGGGACTACCCTTCTAAAAACCAGTAGAAGGAAGTTATTAATTTCCAAGATCATTTTCTTTCTCAGCATGCAGACAAGACTGATACATCTTATAATGCTGACAGACATTGACTTATGCTGTTTCAATACTAGTCACTCTCTTTTTGGTGGCACCTTCTACCAGGTAGGACAGAACCCCAAAATGAAGATTTCAATGAAATGAACTTATTTGTGGGGCTAAAGGAAAGAATGGTGTTAACCAGGAGAGTTTGCAGAGGACAGGTTAGCAATTGCCTTTATGCCTCTGCAGGAAAATAATTTCTGAATTTGAAGAACATCAGGATGAAACAGGACTCCAGGAAATAAGGGAAAGAGCTATTCAAAAAGGCTAAAGATAGATCAGAAATTAACTGAAGGTGAGTACTGCAGTAAGTTGAAAGAACAGATCAACTGTAAAGCCTGTGTTATTCATCAATCAGTTTTGGGAAATCAACTCCTACCAAGCACACATGACTTTTATTTATGCCTCCCAGTTATAAATACAGCTGCCCAGAACTACAACTGACATAAATCAGCTTGACTTCAATGGCACAATACCAAATTACAGCAAGTGAGGATCTGGCCCCATAGAAATGTTGTAGGCCCCTTTTGTGGCATTTTTCTGTTTCTGAAATCAGTATTTCATTTATATTCTGTCCCTTATACAATACCACTGCTGCCCTTATTGTGTTTCTTTGAGCTGGCTGGATGTAGCATTATTATGCAACTGAGGTATATTTTCATTTGCCAGAAAGCACTCATTTTTCAAAGCAGTTCTCCAAAAGCTTTTATTTGTTCTATGAGCCACTTAATATTCTCCAAGTTTCTTTCCACAAGCAAGTTGGTCCCATTAAAGGTAGCAGAGGTCTGAGACCTGACCATGCTCTATTCCCTGGCTGACACATCTCCATTTCCACACACACAGTGTCTAATTTCAAACAGCTGTTTCAAACATTCCTGTGTCACTGTTTCAACAGGCAAAGTCAAATGCTGTCACTTATCTTTGCCATTTATTCTGTACTAATCACAAGGGGGATAAACACAGGATTCAGACTGTCATTAAATAAAAAGCAAAGACAATCACATACAAAAATAATGAATAACATTTAAAGTCAGGAGTACATTTACTCTTTGAGCTACCCTGATGATGATACAGAGCACAAAATCCAGTGAAGAGAATTGGGAAAATAGAAGATCTGAATAAATATCTCTACAGTTAGAAGTGTAGGAACAAATAAATACTAATGAAGGAAATGACAGTGTATATCAATAGACAAACTGATAATGTATCATTCATTTTAGGAAAAGTGTCCCCACAACACATATTTGAAGACTTTCTAACACTGAGTAAAGAACAACTGAGTAAAGAACAACTGCTAATACCTTACTTAAAAGCTCTGACTCACCTTCCATAACATCTACCTCCACCAATCATTTTCAAGGGATTTTGGGACTCTAGCTTTTTTCTCATAGCTGCACATAAACTTAGGTGCTATGTGAATATCTCATTGTAGTACTGGACTTTCGGCCACTGAGAGCTTTGTATATTCTCATTCCTCGTTCAACTTTTTTTTGTTATTCTTCTTACTATGAGTGTGAGGCTAGGGGATTGGTATAAAGTAAAAAGTAAAGCCAAAAAGGACAATTAATTAAGCAAATGAGGAAAGACTAAGAGCTCTAGTCCATCTGTATACCTGACATTTTAATAAGTCTTGTAAAAATATATGAAATAAAATATAACTACTAAATACACTAAAGAAGGTTATACAAAAAACTTGCTCACAGGTACAATTAAATTAGCCAGAAAGGTATCTCAATGTCCAATTAACAGCTACTGTGATGTCCTATTTTGTGCAAATGTCTGTAACTGTGGAGACACAGAATTACAGGCTAATAAATTCAAAGAATTTGATGCACTTTTCATGAGCTACAATACTGTTAACAAAAGTTTGGGGAAGTGTCTCCTGTTCCATCAAACAGCTAGAGAGAGTTCCTCTTAGTGCTCTGCAAGCAGTGTTATCAAGCCTAAGATACCTCAGCATTCAGAAGCATCCCCACTGGGGCATGTTTGCTTACATGCCATCCCAGAGTATTCACTGATATAAGTTGCCTTTCAAAATGGAATCCAAATGTCTTCAGCTGAGTCATGCTCAGAATAAGGGACTTTCATTGTTCTGTTTTATTTAATTTCTTTCTGAATAACTTCCTTTTTCTCATCCTTGGGAGATTTGTGTCCTATCTGGGACGAGATGACACAACCTGGTGTGGTCCATCCAAGATTTAGCTGGACAGGGTCATGAGCAGCCTCATTCCCTATTGAAACTGATCCTGTTTTGAGAAGGTGGTTGCACTAGAGGACATCTATGCTCCAAAGATCTCTTCCAAACTTAATTTTTTTTTACCTGTTTATGTTTTATACCAATGAAAAATAAATATATACCAGTATACCAGTTTGGGGTCACCAGTGGTAATGAACATGCTTTGTACAAAATGCTGCATATAAACATCCTTTATTGTTACTAAATAACTTGTGTATTTAATCTTAAAAAAAATAATTTGCAGCAATCACTTACAAAATCCACTTTTAGACCTGCATTCCTAAAGTCCCTATAACAACAACTATTGGAAAATATATTACTTCTCTATGATTCCTAGTTAGTCTATGCCTACATCTTTCCAAAGCCAAGCACCATTAATTAATTGGAAAGTTGTTGATTCTGTCCTAAGTTATGAACTTTGACACAATGCTAGAGAATTCTTAAAGCTGAAACATGCTCTAGCATGTGTGGATTGAATACACTTTACTTACCTTTTCAGGACCTGTAGGTTCTATTGGTTATTTTTTTTAAATTTCCTTATAAAAGCAGAGTTTTAAATATTCACTCTTTCCCTATGCACAAAATATTCATAAGCAAAGCTGTTCAAAGTGTACTCAGAAGAGAAAAAAATAGAGCTGAAGAAATAGTTTTGGAGCAATAAAACTGTTGTTGATTTATTTGATTAATAGTCTCAGGCAGAAAATAGAGGGATTAGAAGTTGAAAAACAAAATATCTCATTTCAGTTTTGTCAAACAGATATATGTAAGTGCATTGTAAAAAGAAAACAGGGACTGAATATGTTCAGTAGACCTCAAGAAATTTTATTTATATACATTTCTGAAAGGCTACTGAACCAAAATATCTATCATTTGCACAAGTCTACTCATGAATACTAAGTGATAAACTTTCCTTTTTATTTTACTCTTTTTTCTTCAAATGCTTGAAATAAGATATCTCCTTGGGTATGTCTGTCAGTCTTTCTATATCAGAATATTTCTTTCTGATACAGTCAAGTGCCTAGTGTTTTTCTGGTTACTATACACTGAGGATTTCATCAGCAGGACTTTCATCAGTCACTGCTGCTCTAGACAAAGAGATGCCATGGACATCAAATATCTTCATCCCTATTATGCAGCCAAGTGATCTTTGGAGATTTTTAACACGCTGTAGTCTTTTTTGAAACTCAGAACAAATACATTTTGGAACCAGATTTGATAGACTTGTCCATGTGAGCTGTAAGTCAAACCTGGTGGTATTCAAAAAGGCTCCATAACGGCTACTGATTATACTGAAATACCTAAAGGCAAATGCTTAAGGCTCACTAGGTGGCAAAATGTTGCCCTCACTTTGTATTCGCCAGTTCTGTAGTTTCCTCATCTCAGTTAAGTTCAGTAATTCAGAAAGAGGCAGCCAGACACTACTTTAGATTCCATGGAATTTTACACATGTTTGAGGACAAATCCAGGCAATCCCTTGAGGGACTCTATTGCCCAGAAAACGTACAAAATTCAGCTATGCATCATTGATGACTGATTTTGTTCATTACAGAAATAAATTGTCAAAAATCCCTAAATTCTTTTAACATCTCATTAAAGTACTCATTAAAAGCTAACTTTTATAAAGCATCATATAGAGAGAATTGTATAGAGACAATTTTGCTTTTTAACATTTGAAATTCCTTTGAGAGAGTTTGTTGAGCAGTAATATCATATTTGATATGTATATACAGCTTTTTGGTGTGGTTAGAGCCAAGATGGTCAAAGGAATCTCCAATACTAAAATGTTACCTACAATTATTCAAGCACCTACAATTATTCAAGCACCTTCAAGTACTCTAAATTGCAAATATTATAGTTTGGAAAAAAAAAAAGAAAAAACAAAACCAAAAGTGACATATACCTACTTTTTTGTGTGTTTTATCACAGTGATGTTACATTCCTTTTAGGGAATGGTCTCTCCCCAAAAACCCCTCCCCCAGAGACTGTAACCTGGCCTGATTTTACCTGCCCCTTGACTCTGACCTATGGCCTTCGGCCAGGTAATCTGACCCCAACCCCAAAGGAGATAAAAACCCCTGTTCCTCCATGCTTCACTCTCTTTACCTCCTGGGATCCCTTCATTGGAAATAAAGCTTTGGAATACATCCTGAGGTAAGGGGCCTCTTTTGGACTTCCTATCCCTATTCATGAAGATCTCCTCTCCCAAAACTCCCTAAATCTGAGCTAGCAGCTTATGGGGTGGTGGAGGGGAGGAGAAAACTTCACAGTGACAAGATTTATTTCTTTAAATTTTACCTACCAGATACTCCTTAGATTTTTGCCTTCAGCTTCCTGATGATGTCAAACTTGAAGGTGCTGTGGACTCTCTTGAGGGAGAGGAGACAATAGAGAGGGGTATAGATAAGTTGGAGCATTGGGTAATGAACAATGGCATGAAATTAAACAAGGCAAAATGCTGCATCCTGAGCCTAGGACAGAGTAATGCTAGGCACAGATATAAATTCATAGATGAGTGGCTGGAGGGATCTGGGGCTGCTGGCTGACAGCAGCCTCAGTAGGAGTCAGCAGTACAAATCCAGCCCAGAGGGTAAATGCCATACTGGGGTGCACCAACTCAGCAACCCCAGCCAGTCAGAAGAGGAGATCATCCCTCTGTATTCAGTGTTGGTGCAGCCTCACCTTGAGTGCTCTGTGCACTTCTGGGCCCCAGAGTTTAAGAATGATGTAAGGGTCCTTGAACATTTCCAGAGGAGGTCAGCAAAGCAGGTGACAGGGCTGAAAGGAATGTCCTATAAGGAACAACTAATAACTTTGGGGTTGTCTAGTTTAGAGAAAGGAAGGTTGAGGGGGCATCTCATTGTTCTCTACAACTTCCTGAGGAGGGGACATAGAGAAGGATGGGCTGAGCTCTTCTCCCTGGTATTAAGTGACAGGACCCATGGAAATGGTTCAAAGCATTGCCAAGGAGACATAGTCTGAACTGTGAGCATTTGAAACATTTGGTCAGCCCTGAATTTATCTCACAGTTGGATGAGATGATCATTGTGGGTCCATTCCAACAAAAATAGTTTATTCTATTCTATTATACTAAGTGAAAATCTACCCATTCATAAAACATTATGTTAGAAGACATTTTTTCAGTTTACTTTTTTTTTGTTAGCATACTGAGTAGAAACAACACTCTTAGTATTCATAGTAAATCCATCACATTCAAGCAAAAAGCATGGAGTTCAAACAAACTATCAAGCACTTCAAGTGTTCCATTCCATGCACAGAATAACACATACATAGCAAATATCTGTTTGGAGGAAATCCAAACAACTTATGGTTAACTCCCTGACAGCTGGCAGGGAGACAAGTTCCTTCATATTTACCAGGTTTTTCTGTGAGTTTCAATTCAATGAGTCAGAGGGAATTCTGAGACCTATTACCTAAGAATAAAAATTAGAAGATTTCTAGGATGCCTAATGCTTTAAGGTTGCCTGCACTTTGAGTGATTTCCATCTCTCCAGTGAATACAAATTTTCTCAACTCTCCTTCAGGACAGCACTGCCTATTCAGAGGAGCTTTGCAATGGCCTATAGAAATCTTCACAATTCTGTGTCAGAACTTCAGGGCAAAATTTGTTAAAGGATGTTAGGCTAAGCAGATCCTTCAAATTACTTGCTCATAAAGAAAATCTCAAGAGAAGCAAAGGTTCAATCAGAAATGCATATGATCACAGTGAAATGGAAATGGAAAACAGAACCATTTTGAATTGCTAGTTAATTAGTCAAGTCTAAAGAATTATCCTAGTATTCTTTAAAGAACATCTGTTGTCCCTGATTAGTTTAGGTATAGTTTAGAATAACAATGTGTTTTCACTATAATCAATCACATTCCAGGTGGCATTTGTGGACTGTTTACAACAGAAAAAAAAAAAAAAAGCAACTTGGCAAGGATTGTATATCTGGAGATTTGGAGATTTAAAATGCAGGAGTGGAGCGGTCTTTTGACTTTGAGGTACCAAATACAAAGCAGGGAAGATAAAGAAAATATTACTGGACACTTCCATTAATTTTTATTTATAGTAGCTGAGGCATTCATTGCCTATATTTTGCTGAAAGAGGCTGAAAATGGAAGTCTCATTCCCTTATGGTTAATTCTAGTTCTGGGCATCTCATCCTTATGGCTACTTCTAGTTCTGAGCAATCTCAAATATCACTTGTGCAGTCTGTTTTAGCACTGAGACAAAATTGCACTGTATATAGCAGAGAAACAAGCATGCACAGGGCATATATGAACTTGTTCACTCTCCACAACATTAGCAAAGAGAACAAAGTGGAGTGAGCAATTTTATTGTCTGCACTCTCTTCAGACACCTGGGGCTTGTTGTAAGGGTATATGTGGAATCATGACTGGATACAGGTAAGACATTCTGGTGAACAATTCCAGCTGAGGAACAGGAGACTCCATTCCATTTCTACTATCTGATACCTGTGCCTTGTGGGGCTGAGGCTCTGGAACAGGCGAGAGTAACACTAAGGAGACTGTCATGCTTCAGTGTGAGTCCTGTGCCTTTCCCCAGAGCATAATAACAAGTCTGAAATTGACTTTTTAAAGTTGCAACAGACTGTGAAGTGTGAGATGATTGACAGAAGTAAAATGTGTGGACTAATAGGCCACTAAACTTGCTTACGATTGCAGTGAACCTGTACCAGTGGGTGTGGACAGGGATGAGGCCAAAGATAACCCCCTCTAAAAAGGTCATAAAGGGTGAAAATGGCATGATAACCTATACTGCACAAATTATTGCCAGATAACTCCCAGATGAATGAAGTTAATAAAGTTTTGGTCTAATTAAACCATATCCCATGTGCTTTTTCATTCTTCCTGCACGTCCAGCACAATGAATAATTTAAAATGAGACTGCAAAATAGAGCTGTTTAACTAGCATTTGAATCCTTTCTCAAATTAGTAGCACCCATAACTTTTTTGTTTTTCTTTATTTCCCTTCTGACATTATTTAAAGCTCATTTGTGTTTTCTAGGTAGGCGGCAATTGGTGGCCAAATGGGACTGCCATTTCAACTAACATAATATTAATATATAATAATATAATATTAGGATCTCATCCTCCTTTTCCATCCTCTGATATATGTAGGTAGCAGGACAGTCATTGGGGACCATATTTGAATGAATACTGTCCGTATATTTATAAATATATATATCAGGCAATATTGATTGTGTTGGTCCTTTATACTGTGTAGAATTCCCAACATTCATTTTGCATGCTTCTGTTTCTAATGGGAAAACTAAATGAACATAAGATGCATTAAATTAACATAAAAGTAGTCCAAATGTGGTTTAAAAATAAAGATATTAAAGCAGGTTGAATATCCAGGAGGAAAAGTTCTCCGTAAAAATCTCCTTTTATCTCCAGAGCCTGTACAATGCAGTGAAAAACTCATGTCTGCAGAGAGCTGAGTCAGAAAGTTCAGTGTCTATAAAGTGGCTTTAAACCTGCAGCCCAGAGACCTCTGCAAGACTGTCAACAATTTTTAAAGCATCCATGAAGGGTAAGCAGAGGCAAGAAAGTTTCTCTTTTCAAAAGGCTTTGGTTCAGTCCACATATCCATACTCTTCCTGGAAAAATTTTGGGTATCTGCAAATCCACAAAATAAAATATCTGCTGTAGACCAATTTTATGTGTCACTTGCCTGCTCAGGTTTATCAAGGAAGGTGATGCTGATGACTGTTATTGAAATAAGGACATACCCTCTGAGAAAAAGACTGGGCCCACTGATCCATCTCACCTGCTGCAGAAAATTACAATTGACTCTGAATAATCATTGTCTTCGTTACCAGCCATTACCAGGATGAATGAATCTGAGATAGAGGAAATAACATTAGCTTCATTCCTACAAATGAGAAAATGTAGAACAGAGGAACAGAATGCAAATTGTGAAAGAGGTAATGATTTTTCAAAGCAATTTAATATTATATAGGATGTTTAAATGTTCAAACTGCATATTACATCACTTTCAATTGCATTGCAGACACTCAGCCCTTGTGCAGATCAGCTCTTGGGGTACAGACTCAAACATTTAGCAACCAAAGACTATGCAAAGGAAGTTTTTTTAGTCTCTTGATTAATTGAAAGGGTCAATTGACAAAGCTAGGAACAAAACCCCCAATTTTTCGACCACCATTCAATTGATTTAACTTACTGCTATTCCTTCTCTTCCTGTGTTTCTTTAAAGGACTAAATAGGCCTAAATGGTCAAATAGGACAACATTAGATTGTTTAATAATGCTCAAGTAATTAATACAGAGGCTTTAGGATACTTGTTTACCAAGGGTTTTCTTTTTAATAATATTTCTTAGTCCTTTATTTTTCATTGTGCAGAGCATTTAGAAAGAAAATTTCCTGCTTGATCAATTTACAGAAATACTATTCTCTATTAGGGAACAAATATAGTTCTGTTATTTCTAGAAGGAAAGACAAGAATATTGCACAGGAAATTGAAGATGAAAGAAAAGGAAAAAATATTTTCACTTGCAGATGTAGACTCCTACTTGCAAACTCACTATTAAAGACAAACACATCACACAGTCTTATCAGCCCCTTCAAGACCTGGTAGATGCCAGAGTCAGGTTCTTTAAGTCAGTGCTGTTAGCTGCCCTTCTGGTCACGGGTCACAGTATTGTTACCAAAGATGAAACCTCAGCTAGTTAAATCAGTCTCTGTATTTAAATAAGAGGCAAAAGAATAAAACAGGAAAGAGGAAAACATCCCTAATGTCTTGGTTTGGAAAGACAGGGGTGTCTGCTAGGGAACCAAAAAAAAAAAAATGGAAACTTCCCTTCGATTTTGTTATAATCCTAAAATTGAAGGGGAGGTCTCAGGCAACGATATGAGGGTAGGAATTACAGTTCTTTACTAGTTAGTCTAACAAGGTAAATTAACAATAATAACTATAATATTGACAACAAACAGAACTAGAGAAGAAAAGGGAAAAAAAACCAACAACCCAGTTACAGTTTTCCTCTGGCACCCTGCCCCCTGCAATACCATCGCAAGCTACCAGAGCCAGCAGCAGTCCTGGGGGTGAGATGTATCTGAGGCTCGATGGTAGTAGCTGGAGCTGTAGAAAATGTCCTGGCTAGACACGGGTTGCAGAAAACACAGCATGGGGAGACCTCGAACAAAACTGAAGAAGCCGTGGGTGCAGGGCAGGGAGAAGGAGCTCCTGGCAGGGCAGGGAGGGAACGGGTTCCCAAAATCCCGGGGGACACACGAAGAGATGGTGGTCCGACTGAGTCCCAGGTGAAGGATGGTGAGAGCTCTCTGTCAGGCCCAGACAAGCAGCTCCAGCTGTTCTCCCGAGTGCAGAAAAACTGCCCAGAGCAAAGTGCAGTTGGTGCCTCCCTGTCTCTGCCTTAGCTGCTTCTTTTGTTTGGTCCTAAGCACCCATGAGTACCGGAAAGCACCCAGCCATCAGCCTCTTAGCAGCTTCTGGGAAAAAATTCTATAAGGAAATAACCCAACCCCCAACACCTAAGAAGGCAAAGGAAGCAAAAGAGAATTGTAAAGAGAAAAAAAATCTTCTCTTTTGTTCTCATTTATAATGAGAGATAATGTAAGATTATTTATATTATTTATATTATTTATAATGTAAGATTCTAATTAAAATTAATTTATAATGAATTTTAATTAGAATCTTACAATTGCTTTAGATTGATTTCTAGCACCGCCTTCATTTTGAACACCAGTTCCAAATCACCTCAGGCTCTGGATAACATTAGAAGGCAGAGTTTGTTTTCACTGTTTGTTACATAAACTTGTTTTTACTGCAGATTTGGATTGCAAGATTCTGCACAATTTGTACGTCATTTGTGACCATTTCCATCTTATGAAATTAAACACATAAATAAAGAGATTAACATCCTGTAAACAAGACTGTCCTTTACTTAACAGAATGTTGAATAGCATGGAGAGATGCCTTCTGCACAGTGAATGGCACTGGGGTGCTATGGAAAAGTAGTCAGTGATCATGCAGTGAAACCCCACAAGGAAATATTTTTGTTAAATCTCAGCTGCCATGTACCCTGCCCCATGCTGAGTACTCAAGACTCCAGAGGCTGTTCCTATCTCAGTATCCTTGCCTAAAGACCGTCCTTCCCCAGATGCCTGGCTCCAAATACTCCCTTTGACAACAGGTCTATTTGTTCTGGGTCCCTCCCTGATCTGTCACATTATGCCCATACTGATTCCTGACACCAACTTCACATACACACTCCTTCCCTGGACATTTTCCTGACTGCCCAATATACCTCCCCAGGATTCCATTTTTCAAAATCTAGGTCTCTGTGCTTAACTTTTGGTCCAGCAGCTCTTTTGGAAAGAAAAATATTTTGCAGTCTTTCTGCTTCTTCCTCATCTCTTCCCTTTCTTCCAAACAAAAGAAATTTTAGTATTTCAGAGCAAAGCTTCTGAATCGTATGAACAAAACAACCTATTTTCTCCTAGAATCATTCTCAGAAAAGCTTGAAACATTTTGATGCAAAGATTCAGCTGGAGGCAGAAATTGGCATGGAAAAATTCATCACAAACAGCTAGAGTCTGGCTGAGTTATAAGTAACTGAAAAAAGGTATGTATCGAGGAGATTGCTTGGCAACCTCAGGAACAGGCAATGCTACTTAGTTTTGCCTGAAATATGAATGCTCCTGACAAAGAAAGGAAAAAGATATGTAAAAGATAAATAAGGAATTCTAAAGATGTCATACAAACACAGAGAGGAAGCTGCTGTACATCAATATACGAACTCCACTTTTACAGTATCAGATGTAAAAAAGAAAAAAACCCATGTGCAATGACTGCAGTGAGTGTGTTTCTAATGCAGAAGGATAGGGTCCTGCAGATCATGGGTGACAAGTGTGACACCCAGTATCCATCTCTAGCTAATGCCCCCTAAACTGTCCCCAGTTTCAGTAATAGATTCTACCACAAGGAAATTCCAAGGGCAGACGGCAGGATGGAAGATAAGAGTTGTCACCTGCCGATGACCTGGAGGTTTACAAGACAATCGTCCCCTTTGCTGGGTGTTCATGTCTCTGTCATCCAACACCTCTTTCGGTGTGACCCTGGTGTGCAGCCTTGGCTCTGATCTCTGAGGAGACTGATAAGTTGTGAAGAAGAACTGTGGAGCTGCCCCTCTCTTCACTGGGGTGGTGAGAGCCACTGGCCCTCACAGCCCCATGACAAGCCCAAGGGATCAAGTGGTTAGAAAGAGATGTGAATATGCAAAAAAATCTAAGCAAAAATCAGGGAATTATAGATGACAACTCAACACAGATATTTCTGGGAGCAGTAGGCATGGGCCTCTCTGCACCTGACTGATGATGAGCAAAAACTCGTTATGCCCCTTTTTCAGGTGACTAGGGTCAGCCTAATAACTCACTAACTCCAGCTCTCCATTATGTGTTTTAGCTGCAATATCTTCTCTGGTCTTAAAAAACACCCAGAATTTCTCTGTACGTGACAAAAAGTTCCTAGATAAAACAATCCAAGGAGGAACAGTAATAGCACAGGTATGAAAGCAGTCATATTAACATAAAATGTTTTGATTGTGGTGGGAAAACTTATAATATTCATGTGAACAATGATTAAAATACCAGAATTACTCTTTTCCCCTCTTTTGCTAGCATGACTTATTAACTTAGTCTTTGAGAAGTCACCCCAAAGAAAGCTTGGCAAAAGGGTATTGCAGTATTCAATCTAAAAGAAAAAGAAAGAAGACAGTGCAGTGTACAAGTCCAGAAAATTGCAGAGCTAATCAATTCAGTCACATAATTTTTCCAGGTTAGATTAAATCAACAGCCAGTTCACAGCACAGAAAACAGTAGCAAGATCCAATGCTGTAAAATCATTCCAGGTCTGATTGTGCATTCTCTGCACACTCACTTGTACAGAAGTCATTAGACATTTTGGTGCATAAAGAAATTGGGATTAGGTCTTCTACAAACTCCATAGGAGCAAGAGTAATTAAAATTTATGACTTTACAGTCTGGCCATCTAGCCAGCTGATCCAAAGATTCGTATTTCAAGCAGAAACCTTTTGTTCAATCTCTGAACCAATTAACCTTGCCAATTCCTCTGTATTTCTGCAACAGCAATGGTATATTTAGGGAATCAAAAACTGTAATTGGATCCTCTGCATGTATTCAATTCCCTATTCAATTTATGTTCCCTTCACATACCCTCCAAAACTCCTCATCTTCCTATTAGTACTTGTCCATAAGCACTAGCAGTACACAATGTGTCACTCAAAAGGCAGGAAAACACCCTCTAAGTGAAGTCTCTTTCCCTGAGGGAAAAAACCTAAGGGTTTCCAAACCTCTTTCCGACCCTCTCTTCATTTTGATCTGCACTAAGCTCTATCTAAATTATTTCTATCGCCTTATCTAGGCCAGATTAATTGCAAGATAATCAAGAATACGTTTTTCGTTGGCAGACCAATTGTTGCACCTTCTATATTAACTTGTGGCAAAACATTGTGGGGATATATTCAAACATCAGCTGAGATAGGAAGCCCCTGAATGCCTCACTTGTAATCACTTGTCTCTGCTGCCTTACTAAACCTGTCAGTATGTCTGAATAAACCTTCCCACTTCATCCAAAAATGACCAGAACTGTTATGAAATTTAAAGCATTTTCATGGAGACTGACTTCATTGCATGGGGTGCAGCACTTCTTATGTTAAATGCCTTTAGATAACACAACTTTCATTTATTCAATTCTCAAATGCTCAAATTTCCAGTACTGATCCAGAAGTACATATACAATGGCAACATGAAGCCTAAGAAAGAAACTAAAACCTCTCTAAACTATAACTTCACATTATACAAAGGAAACATTTTCAAATGATATCATAAAGAAAAGGCATTTCACAGCAGCTGAAGGTTCAATTCTTTTCAGTTTTTTTTTTTCATTTTTTTAATGGATTAAAGTATCTTCCAGCATTTACATAATTAGTGATCCTCTTATTTTATTTATGCGCTATCAATACAACAATTTGTCTGCATTTATAGCATGTCCAACTTACCTACAGTTTCTCCATATAACCTGCCACAAAACTTGCCTTCAGAATTCACTGCCTTTGTGAATTAGCAGCAAGTCTCTGATTCAGGGGTACTGCTCCCTGAATGGCAAACATGCATTTTACTTCTTTTATTGACACCCTGCACTCTGACTGGTGTTATATAGCAGACAGCTTCATTCACAGCAGAATATCAATGACAGATCACAATGCAAATAGAAGAGAGCAAAAGAAATCTAAGATTCTGCCTCATATGAGGCAGAACAAAAATAAAGCAGCCTCTCAGAGATAATGCCATAGACATGTTTATGGGGTATTTATAGTTTTTGAAATCAGCCCCATTATAATAGAGAAGAAATATTTCATGTGCACTGCATTTGTCAGCAGACAATGCAGGTGTATATCCATATATCACAGACATTTCAAGATGCATTACTACACACATATAAATGAGAAACAAGATAAAGTTTTCCAAATGCAAATATTGTCAACAACTATAATAATAACAGTGACTTTGCTTTAGAAAATTCCTTTGCTATCACTGCTAAAAACTGCAAAGGATTAGGAAAAAAAGCAACCAAAAAAACCCAGCTACAGTAACATACAAGAAAGCATTATAAGTATTATCAAGATTCTGAAAAAATTGCAAAATAGTACACACAGTTTTCCACCAAACCTCCAATGAATTTTCTGTGGTAGTTTGAAAACAGTCTATTCCAGTTTCCAATGGAGCGAAAATAATTTCAGTACTAGCTGACTTGGTTCCAAGGACAATTTCTGATAAATATCATCATCACTCAAGTCATATTTTAAGGGGTTTTTTTCCGAATTTTTCTCCAGTTCGTTGTATTTCTGCTATCCTGTTACTAAGGTAGTTTCAATCCATCAGGTTTGTCTTCATCACTTCGGTTTCCTCACGGCTTTTTTAAGATCAGATGCAGTTTGAAGATCCTTACTGTTCCAGACTTGCTGGGAAAAATCATAATATTAATAAGATGCAATGAAAGGAAATCAGACACCAAAAAAGATAGCTCTGATACAGAAAGACAGAATCAGAAAGACACAAGGAGAAAAAAGCAGAGAGCAAAAGAAATCTATAAAGATGAAGATGATAGTTGGCAGATAAAATTTGAAACCTGAATCTGTGGAGTATTAAGCTTAATTCTCTGTGTTGCAGGTGTGAAACCTGACAGGATTTTCAGCATTGGCAGAAGAGTAGCACCTAGTTCTGGGAATGGGAAAGGACAATGGAGGAGATGCTATGAGGCCAAGGACTGGAGTCTTCTGTTTGGGAAGTATGGAATCCAGAGCCAAATCTGAGCAAGTATGGAAGGGAGGAAGAATTATGCCAACGATGTTCCTGGGAGCAACTCACTGAGTGCATCATTGCCAAAAGAGCCCACATTACAGGGAATAATACTTTCTGGTGGAAACTTTTAATGGTCGAAGAAATGGATGCAAAGCAAATAGTAAATCTGATCAAATGGCTTCACCTAAGAATGATGGAGTACAGACCAAAAACAGAAGAACAATAAATATCTGGTATCCTTGAGAAAAGAAATGGCAAGAAATTAGAAGTGGCTTAAAATGTGTGGGAAAAAAACTCAACTTGGAGGAGGTTATCTGATCTCACAATCTTTTCATGTATCATCTTATTGAAGAAATCTATCTGTTGCTTATTCCTTGACACTGACCAATGCTATTTATTGAAAATTTGATCTGAATATTTGATTATTGCTGAAAGAATGAATATACATTTTCCTCCATGTCTTAATCATAGCTAATTAACGGGCTGCTGTAGGTGATGCCTTAGTTTTTAGCTATTATATTTTTTAGACTCTGTGCTGTTTCGGTGGGTAGTTTTAGGTTTCATATTCAGTGCTACTAAGCTCTCTTCATGAGAGAGCAATTCCTTCTCTAGTTTGATATCAAGGACAACTTTCAGGCCCAAGAATGAAAACAATGAAGTGAGAAGAAAAAACAAGAAGGATGGAACTTCATAACCTGAAGCTATGGTTAGACAATTGATTCTAATATGCTAATGGACCAGAACTTATAAAAGTGTGAGACCTCGTGACCCGGGTATCCATTTCGTGACCACTTTGGGGTGCATCTTGAGTGTGGTCTGGCTGGACTCTTGTGTGGCCCAAGAGTACCCATTGAGACCTTTTAATAAATACCTAGTTTATCCTTTGCCCTGTTAGTCTCTGTTCCATCTCAGCCTCCAGAAGGCATCATAGGCATACTGCATATTTAAGTAGTCACTGTTTACAGATGAACTTTCCAGTTTACTGTGGAACCTTTATTTCACATTTAAGACTGAGGTCAGAAATGCTGCCATTAGTTTTACCATTTAATCTACTTGATAAGTTTCCATTTGGATTTGGGCCAGACTACAGCAAAATTTCTTTCGGAAACTACAACAACATACTTAATGTGTCTTGTCCTTGCTATTCGTATTTGTGGGCATATCTATAGATATCAACAGCTTAGATTTAAAAATTAAACAAACTCATTTTTTTTCCAAAAGTCCTTATTTATGCAACCCTATTTCTCAGCAGAATTTATTGCCTAATAATATGAAAAGGCACCCTACAAAACCTAGGAAATTTAATATGTAATTTTTTTCAGGCTTTACAGGCTGTATTTTACTTTTTAAATATTTACTTAAAAGAAAAATATGATAAATAGCAGTGTTCTATAAAATTGTGTTTCTTGACAATTCCAAATGAAAAGAAGAACAATATTAGTGTTTTACTTGCACAAGTCCAAAGTTTTTTGGTTTTTTGTTTTTTTTTTTAATGGACAGTGTTCAGGCATCATACAATTAGATGTGACCATGGGATGAAACCTAGTCCAATAATCCCTCATTTTTTGTAACCAAAAACTCACTGCTGCTGTTTTCTTTCCTTAACTTAAGACTGTCTCTACTGTTGAACCACATTGTCAGTCTCTACCTGTCCCTTAGGGTCACCATGGTCTCTGTGCTCCCTCTTTCTCCCCAAGCATTACAGCAGGATAACTTAACTTGAAACTTAAAAGTTTAAGGATCACTTAAAGGCCCAACCAGAGAATGCTGTATCTGCTGAAATTTGGACTGGCACAAAATCACACAGCTTTTCAACTTGAGTTCTACTTCCTACGTGTCATTTTGGGAAGCAAATTACTATTTCATAATTATTCCCCCATATAAACCAAAAGGACATCTATCCAGCTTGTAATTTGAAACCTTAAATGGCAGTAGATTCCACAATCTTCCTAGTTAATTTATTTTAGTATTTAGCTGTTATAATTTTTTAGTTTATAACCTATATTTTGTTTTCTTCAAATTTACTAATATATGTCCAACATCCTGCATAGGAAAAGTACTGTTTTTCACTTTTATGTATTCAGTGGCCAATATTTGGGAATTGGTTACTCTGCCTTCCTGACATGTTCTCTGAAATGAACAATCGCATTTCTTCTAATATTTCTTTACACACAATTTTTAGACCTCTGATCTTTATTTTGTGACTTGCCTAAATGGCTCATGCCTTGTAGAAAAATATGCTAAAACTGGATGTAAGCTACACTTTTACTAGGGCTGTCAAAAGGGGAAGAATTTTTGTTCAGCTTTACACACACATCCCTATTCTTGTGCCCCATGTGAAACAGATGATTTATGTCTTGCACTTGCCAATGGTACTAGGATGGTTTTTCATGTGAACTGCAGGAGCAATGCAAACTTAACCTTAAACCCACACACTTATGCCTTGAAGCTCTGGAGCCTTGACACACATAAATTTTTACTAAATCAAGGCGCCAGTGCTGCGTGGTTTCAGACAAGTTTTGAATAAATGTGCAGTGAGGCCTTGATTCTGTACAATAGAGGTGGAAATTTTGAGAGGTAAACATGTAGTTACATGCATTTCTAGACAAGGTATGTTGTATTTAACATAACAATGACTGTATCAGGGCTCCCCTGTGTTTATAAGGAAAAAAGTCTTGACAGACACTGATGTTGCTAGCGATCAGCTGCTGAATGTATGTAAAGAGGGAATTTTTTCATTTAATCTCAGCAACGTTTGGTGACACATGGAAAAAAGCACTTACAAAACCTTGTTACTGAGACTCGTTTCAACAGATGCTACACATCTTAACTACCATGAAAAATCCCAGTTTTGAACCTCATTTTTGTATGTCCTCCATTGCTATAGCTGCACTCCCAATGCTACTCAAAACTTACAGTCACAGCCACCAAGTCCGGCATAATTTTTGTCACTGGTGAGTCAAATTTAGTAGCTTCAGTAAAAATCCTGAGGTGCTGGTTTCATTTGTCTTTAATTCAAATCCTCAGAATTACTATGATAACCGTTTCCCATCTCCTCCATTTAAAACTGAGACTTCATACTTATCTTTAAGCTCTAATTTCAAGCAAATTTTGTTCTGTCTATAGTGTAATTTTCTTATTAAGGTATTTTCGTATTAAGGTCTCAGCCAAGCTACCTATAAATAATGTTCTGGTGATTATTTTTCTGGATAAATTTGATCTCCATGGTGTTATAATGTACATCTCATTTTCTGAATTTCTGCCGACACTGTAGATTTTCATCATGATGGGAAATGGATCTGAGAAAAAAGATAACTTTGTGCAAGTCTGAATACTGTGGTCAGCACAAACTATTTGCATCATCATGACATATAATTATAATAACATTTTCTCTTGTTTACACAAATTATCATTTTCTCTTCATTGAGCACAATGGAAATCATTCCGTAATTCCATTTTTATTTCTGTTTACTTTATTTACAGTATCTATTATTCTTTGCTTTAAACACTGGCACAGGCCTCACATGATCTCATGAAAATATCTGCTTTTGCTTAAAAAATATTATTCATATTATCTTAAGCCAACTGGTTTCTGTCACTTACACTAGCTTAGGGTTGGCTGTTGTTGAACATTGAGTCCAGCCTCAGATGTTCGTGCTGTTCAGGAGGTGTCTTTCCTCAGATATCCAAGACAGTGGTTCTGAGAGGCCTTAAACAAAATGGGTAAAAAGTAGCACATAGTAATTCTAGACACTGAGAAATATCTACATGAAATTTTGGCTTTCTGCCTTAATTTTATGGCTTCTTTTAACATCCATTTTCTCCCTGAACACTGCAAAGTACATGAGGAAGATGATGAAGACTGAGTGCAGCCCTTTCTGGAGGGATGTCCTCTTTTTCCACAGATTCCTTGAGGCTTCAGAAACCAAAGGGTTTCCATCTAGTCAGTGACCTGCTATCCATTAAGAACGTGGAAGTACAGTTTGCCAAAAAGAAAGGAAATTTTTAAAAAATTATAAGCATAATATGCAATAGATGCTTTCACTTTTAAGACTGAAGTTCAAAAATTAGCTTGGTGTGTCTCTTGTTCCTCAGCAGCTCCAAAAAAAGCTGTGGTCACCAACTCTTTCCGCTGTGTACTGGATTATGTATGTCTGTGTAGGAACAGAAATTGTATTACAAAAATTTACTTTTCTCCAATACTTCTGAAAAACATCAGAGTGATCTGGTGAATTCTGTATGTCTCCGGAGGGTAAGGATGAAAACCTCTCAATCATAGCCTCAGTCTATTCACCACTATTTAAAAGGTAACCTCAGGCTAGCCAGAAATGGGAAAAAATTTTAAAAAGTGAAATATGAGACCTTTTTTTTTAATTTAATTTTTTTTTGAAATCCCATGAAGTGTGAGATAGAAAAATCTTTAAAAGTGCTTTAAGAAAATAAACAAGGATTTCTTATGTAGCATCAAAACAAATACAGTAAGGTATAAGAAGCCAAATAAAAGCTGGTGTATTTCACAAAATAAATGTAGTATGCATTTTAAATTTTATGTAATGAACAGTTCCAGAGGCACAAAAAAATATGAAACAAAAGAAAAAATTAAATGCAAATTAAGTTAAAAGAACTTTAAAAGAAAATAGAACAGATATACTAGACCTAATTGGTCTACCACAAATGCTCTAGATACCTGAGGAAAAAATGCTATGTTTTAATAAATATTATACATAAATATACATATATATGTATGTTTATTATACAGATAATATTATATACGGCTTTGAACAATGTCTGATAGAGTTTTCAGTACCATTAATGTAAATATAACAGACGGAGTAAAGGCTAAGATGAAATATCTATGAGCTCCTATAAGCTAAATAGCAGAGAAAATATATACTTACTAAAATTAGAAAAAAATGCAAAATCCAGTCTAGTTGCGCTTAATATCTTTAATTATCTGGAGTACATATTACTATCTGCCCCATCATCAAGGCTGACTCCCTGGTGCAGTTATATATCTTCACCATGTGTTTGTCAATAGGGTAATATGTTCTCAACTTTCAACATCAACATAAAGGATTTACCTCTCAGTTCAATCAGAAAATTTATATGGGAAAGGTTTTTGATGAGGGAAGCCTTATTCTATACCTAATGGTGGAAATTTACAGCCAATAGCCACCAAATCGGTATGCAACAATACTCAGGGAAGGGTTCATTACAACATACTAAGGAAGAATTAATGTCCAGTCATGATAAGACACATTTAAATTCATTAAATTAACTAAGGCTATCATTCTATGCAACTTTCAACTTACTAAATGTAACAGATTAAAGGCACTGATCCTGAGGGATTTTAATTTTCCTTTTGACATTTGTGCTGCCATGTTCCCAGGTTTTATCATTTTCTCTTAATTTAGAAATCTTTATATATAACTGAGTTGCAGAGTCCTCAAAGTAATATGTACCAGAGAAAACATGACAGCAGGAGAATCAGAACATAAGATAAGACTGCTCAAGAGCTAATACAGTGATATGGACACTGTCACATCAGATTGCATTAATAACATGATCTTTCCTGATATGATAAATTAATAATTGGGGGAAAAAATTACCCCAAAAATAATCAACATAGCCTTTGTATAAAAATAAAATACAAAAATAAAGAGAATTTTGAAGCAAAAATTTCATGGTTAAACAAAACCTTTGGATTTAGATATTTTTGTAAGCAGCAGCTGAAACCTTGAATTGCTGTTTCATTTTGAACACCATTAATGCAACTTCATCTACTGATGGTTATTGGATCATAACTTTTTGTATACCAGCACAAAATACTGCCCTTATAGAAAATTAATGACCAAAATCCCATTAATTTCTTTGAGACTGAGACTGTCAAAATTCCTTGTGTCTATTAAATTAATTTTAAAAAACTGTTTGGCATGTCTTTTGAGGGGTACATTCAATACTACAAAGTTCTTTGAAAAAGCAGAGCAGATCTAGTGAATTCATCATCAGAAAAAGAGTTCAATTTCTTTTTTCCTTAGAAGACCTGCAGAGGAAATTGAGAAAGAGTAGAAAGTGCAACATCAAATAAAAATATCCTGATATTCATTTTAGAAAGGAACAGAATGAAAAGAAGATCAGAAAATAAAAATCAATCTAAAAATACAAGAAGGTGAAAAAGCTGTTAGAAATATTATGTATAAATTCTGTATGCTATATCTAATACCAAACAGTCAGATAAAAATCTTGTATTAAAGGATATGAGTAACATGGTATGTGAAGATGGAAATGCAAGTAATCTCAGAATAATACTTCAACAATTTACAAGATGCTTGGTGGTAGCAACACCATCTGTCTCTCTGGCAAGAATGTTCCTGGGAATCTGATCTTGAGAACTTACACAGATCAAAACATTTCCTTGCTTTACTTCCTAGTCCTTTTTTGGTGTTACAGCTGAAAAGAAAACACCGCTCTATCCAGTGGCAAAGTGGGGCACTAGCAAAGGATAAGGAAAGTGGAATGAGTGGAGAGGCAGAAGAATTCCTGGGGAACAAGATGGGGAGATGTGATAGTTTAGGAATTGTATTCTCCAATATAGAACTCCCATTAAAACCATGCACCACTTTCTCTTCTCCCTCCAATTGGAGGCACCAAAGACCATGAGTTGAGTTAAGAACAATGTAGTGGAAACAGCAAGGAGATAAGAAAACAGAGAGTAAGAGCTACAATATTAATAATGAAAAGTATATGAAATGATTCACAAAGAAAAATTCCCTGATAACAGAAAACCCTGGACAGCTCCCTCCACCACATTTTCTTGACCAGCAGGAACCCCTTCTCCCCAGAAAAGAGTCCCTTTTCCCTGCCTCCAGCAATGACATGAGGTGGTATAGAATAACCTTCTCATCCTAGCTATGCACCCTCTGGGCTAATGCAAAAAGTTAACTCTGTCTTGTCTGGAACCAGGACATGAAACTCGAATCATTAGCTGACACAGAGCAGAATCTGTTATAAATTATGGGGCCCTTAGAAATCCTTGAGATTTTGGAACATTGGTCAGGGACAGAGATCTTTGCCTCTGCCCAAGAGTTGAAGGAAGCTCATAAATATTTCTTAAGATGTAAAAAAGTACTTTAATCCTTTGATTCCAGCTCAACATATCAATCTTACATGGCACAAATGTGCTGCTCTGGCTGAGTTATTTCAGCCACGGCAGCAGAGCATCCACAGCCATCTGCAAAGCTAACAAGAGGTATGGTAAATCCTTTGCAAGACAGTCATCTTCCATGGCTTGTCTGCTATCAGAGCTGAAGACTGCAGTCAGAAAATGTGAGGAAGAAAAGGTGAAATTCAAGTTAAGAGTATATCACCAAGGTATTATGCCACATACGTGTAAGCTCAGTTTATGGAAATAATAAAGCTACTATATATTTCAAACTTAGTCTCACACAAAATGTTTCTGTGCTCCCAGCAAACTAAAAGAGATAAATTATCATTTAAAGAACTTAAAACTTAAAAATCATTTAAAATTAATACATTCGGTTCCATGAGTCCATTAGGAAAATGTTAGTGTCTCCAGATCTTTGACTACTCTGAATTTATCAAAAGGGCTGATCAATTCTACCTTATGTTCATTCTGCCCATGGGGTATTGCTACAGCACTAGCCAAAGCAGAGCTCTTTTCCACATAGCCAGAATTTCTGTACAGTTTATTTGAAACTTTTGAAAGAATAAGGATTGAAACTCAAAGCATGCTTATTGAATTATAATTTATGAGCAACACATTACCCGGGTGTTTTGGACAAGATAGTGAAAGGGTAAATCAGGAAATATGACACACTGCTTTCCATTAACCCCCTGGCACTTGCAATTTGAAGCTCCCCTTACTAAAGGCTAATCCATTTTGCTGTAGTGCTTAGCATTTTAAAATCTGTGCTCCTCTTGTCAAAATATTTATACGCATTTAGATATTAGAAAGGCACGTAGCAATTCTGATGCCTTACTGTTTTGTCATACCCAATCAAAACAAACAGCAATGCAAAGAATACCTACTGAAGATACAGCTCCATAGTATGTAAGAATGAGCTATTTCAACACTTATTTTCAGACAAATGCTTTTGTCCAATCTCCAAAATTCCATAACAGATCATAGATACTCACAGCAAAGCTGAAGTTTAATACATCAAGGTTCTAGCAAACATTAATTATGTTACTTGTGAAAATGGCTTGTCATTGTTGGTTAGAAACTACATTTGCTTATAGCAGAAGCAGCCTACCTATTGCTTGGTGCTGAAACTGGAATAGGAAACATTTTACCTGTGTCATCTTGCAATATTTGCAAAGAATGGCATTCTTTTCCCTGGTGAAAGCTAACTGCTTCAAGAAATGAATTATTCTGTTAGGAAAATTTCTATAAACTGATCAGATCAAGAGGTCTTGTGTTTGACATCCATAACAGATTATTATAAGAGGAATGAAGAAACATAAGAGTGTCATTTGGAATGTTGTTTCCATTTACTCCCCAATGAGCAGAATAAGGGAACCCTACTGTCATTATGATTAGAAAAATAAAGACTATAAAAAATATCCTCCATAATTTAGATAAAATTGCCCATGCTTCCAAAATGTCATCATTCTTTCCCATACAAGCAAGAAGTAGACATCATCTGGAGTTGATGTAAGTTTACTCTGGAGTGATTAGTCCAGCAGTCTATAACATGATGATTTGCATTTGTTTCCTCTGATTTGAAAGATTTCATGTATTTCATTTAAATTTTAGAAATCGTGTATCACTGAAAATTCTGCAATTAATTTGGATGACTATCACCTGCTTAAGATGGAGCTGCCCTTATGATGAATTTATATTGGACCCTATGGAAACAACATTAATTATTATAAAATGAAGTGTCCTTTTAGTCACTAATATTGAGAGGAGATTCTGCCTTCATGTGACTGCACTTGTGCATGGAGCTGAAACAGAACTTACTGGTGTTTGTCTCTTTCCTCTTGAAGGACATTTTCATGCTTAATGCTGCAGAATTCCCTCCTGTCAATTAACAGCTGCATGACTTCCAGGTAGAGCAGAGCTTCTGTGATTATGTCTATATAAAGAATATAACTTCCAAGCTCACTTTTGCCAGGTGGAATGCTATATTGGTATCAACACCAAGTAAACTGCATGTGGAACATGTCTATCTACATGCCTGTTAATTTTATAGCACTGTCAATACTCCTGAGTCTAATCAACACAGATATTGCCCTGTGAAATATAATCAATACTTTCTGAGAAACATTAAAGAGTCTGCATGGTTAACGCATGTTTAGCTTCCCTAAACTCTAAACAATTCAAACTTTGTATAACTATGCTAAACACACTTACTCACCTGTATTTTAGTCTGGTTTTCACATCATGTTCTCAGGGACCAGTGGCACTACTGGAAAGCAGCAGAAATACTGGAAAGCAAATGACATCTTTAAGGTGCATTCAAAAGATCTCACTTTTACCTGGTCTTTGTCAACAAATTTACACAAACACCTACAGGGAATGAAAAACAAGATATAGCCAAGTGCCAGACTTCATGAAACCTCTCTGCTAAAAGAATGCTGTGGGAACAGTTGATGCCTATATCTTCAGGGGTTTTTTTTGAGAAGACTGTTACGAAAATCTTGAAATGGGCAGATCAAAAATAAGTGGCAAAACTATAGCTGGGAATCTGTACATCAGGAGTCCCATAACAAGATTTGCAACATCTTCTGTGACACAAACAGCATGCCTAATTCTCTTCAACATCTTGTGAATATAGCAAGGAATGAAATTTTCATAGTTTACTCTCTATTGAATTTCCCCAAAAAAGCAGATTCAGTGAGGAATGAGGAGACAACCAGAAGCATATCAAAGAAATAAACCATGAGGGCATGTGATAAAAGAGGTGTCTCAAAACTATATGGTGGATCAGAGTAAAAACAGAGATGTACGCACAGATAGCATATACATTGATTATTATACCTAAATATGCAAGCCAATCAGATCATGGCTGCAACAATTGTTGCATGGTTGCAAATAAAACTGAAAAATTAAAAATCAATATATAGTGTATAGCTATGTTAAAATATATGCTACTTCTGTGGATGTATGTTTGGCTTCTTTTTACATTCTGTGGCTTCACACATTACATTAAGGCAATTGGGAGAGAATAATACACTTACTAAACTCAAAAGGAAATAAATATAGGCCAAATGAAATTGCTTAAGCTAGAACATGCCTTTTTTGCTTTACATAAACAAAAGAGTAATATTGTATAATTAAAAATACTATTTATTCACCCTGTAAGAAGCAGATCCTTGTCACATTTAAATTCAAGAAGCATCAGAAAAGTGGTTAACAGAATATTAAGAAGATATTTCTGAGCAGAAGAAAATTCACAATTAGACACAGTTTTCACATCAGTCTAGATATGTGATAAGTTAAATTTGACCCCTGATTTGAATGTGTTGCTTTGACCCTAAACTAAAACAGGAACAGGCAGGCAGGCAAGCATGAAAGCAGGGAGGCAGGGAAGGAGAGAGAGAGGGAGAGAGAGAAGGAGAGAGGGAGAGAGAGAGAGAAGGAGAGAGAGAGGGAGGGAAGGAGGGAAGGAAGGAAGGCAGGCAGGCAGGAAGGCAGAAAGGGAGGCTTTCACTAAATATAAGGAAATTATTATACAATTAATGTAATGTGTCCCGTCCTATGAGTCAAATGTTTAAAAATATTTTAATGCATTTGTTTGTATGCAGCTTCAGGCTTTTAAAATGTTTTTAAACTCTGTGTGTTTTTAGGCCCTCTCTTTTTCACTCTTCCCTTAATATTTTAATATGAATGTGAAGGGAAACAGTAAGTGTAATGAGAGATCATCTGAGACAAAAAGGGAGAAAGATTTGTGGGTGTCAATACAACAGCAAAATTTTCCAGAAAGACCCTTTGCATCATAGAATATTTTTCCAAGAGTTTGCATTCTATCAATGGGAACCCTCAAAACTACATTTGGAAAAGCCCTTGTAACTGCCAGCTTAAAAATAAAATCTTGCTTTCACAAAGAGATAGAATAGATCACTCAAAGGCATTTTTCTTCTTTGATGTCTCTATTTTGTAATTATGCAGAGACTGAATATTTCGCTCCATGTTCAAAATGTTAATCAGAATCTCAGTCAGGGATTCTGGTCCTTAATCAGCTTCTGAACCTTAGTCTTAAAATCACATCTAGAATTCAAGAGCTCTCTGCAGTGAGCGACATTATTAGCTAAAGCTTTTTTGCCTCTCAGCTTCACAGAGAAATACTTGGCTACATTTTCTCAGGGAAAAAAAATCCACTTACTTTATCTTAGAATATTTTCTCAAAAAGTTTTTACAAATCAGATTTTTTGTCTTTTTTCAAAGGAATTTCATTTATATCATTTAAGTAAAATAACCCATCATTTTCTCTTGGCTGTATTTTCAGTTTTTAATCATTAATGTACCTGTGAATTTATGTGTAGGTATACATATGTCAATTAAATATAAATCCTTTAAAAGTTACTGAAACTAAGAAGGTTCATTTGCAAGCATTTAACTGTAAATGGCTTAAATCCTTATGATCCAATCTTTTTTTCCCCAAATACTTTGCAAAATTAGCTATTGTCAGACAAAAATAATTGCAAGCTTGATCTAATCCTCTCTCCATTTTATTTCAGTGCTTTTACCCACATTAAGTATGTGTTTTATTCCTTGCAGCATATGACATCCCATTAATATAAATCCCTTAGAATAAGTTGTCTAGTAACAGCACTTATAAGGTCTCATGTAAATAATGTCCCTATCTCTTCTCTGACTCTTACCATTAATCTACCATTAATTCCAGCAGAAAATGATCTCTTTTTCCTAAACATATAAGCAAAAAAAACCAAAAACAACAAAAAAACCAAACCCAACTAGTTTATATTCTGTTTAAATAGAACGTTAGGGAAGATATGGGATATCATAAAGATATGACAGGCCTCATTTTAAAAAGTCATTCAATCCCCAATTTCTTTCTAAAAATCTTACTTTTTTCAAAGGCAAAGCTAACATCTGTTGGGGTGTTTTTAATAATATTTTTTAACATTAATTCAAAAACAGAAGCTTAGGAAATAAAATCCTTGAAGATAAGTCTATAGATTGATTTTGATTTTTTTTTAATTAGAAAATCAAGTATTTCTTACAAATCATCTCTTTTCAGGTGGTGTTTCATAAGAGAAATTTACTCTTCCCTTCAAGTAAAAATCCTACAGAATTTGTTAGATATCCTTAGTCTCTCTGTAAGTTTGCAATGCAATACAAATGTTAAGTCTGATTGAATTTTAAGATATTTGAATGCCTCACACTTCATTAAACATTAATTAATTACAAAGTTCCTTAGAAAACGGTTGTCCTGTTCCAGAGCTGTCATAAATCAGTGCAACTTTACAATTTAGGCATAAAATATTCAATTTGGGAAAACTAGAAGCAGACTGGCCCAACCTGAGTGTTCCTTTTACAGATTTTCCTTTCACTTATTGATGTGTGTGACTGAAAAAATATCTGCCTTACTCAGCTCTGGAAACAAATATGTATTGAAGACAGTCATCAAAATATGCTTGAAACAGCAAAGCCAATGACACAAGCCAGAGCAGTGGAGAATGATAGCTTTCCCTGAGACCAGAAACATGGTCCTCTAATATCCCTGCAGCTCTTGAAGCAGGGGAGAGCAGATGGGAGGAACAGGCACAAAGAGTTGGGAAAGCATAAATAGGTTTGCAGAGAGGCAAGTCAGGCTGGGATTTTGAAATTTGAGTTGACAGAGACAGAGAACAAACCATGTGTGTTGCTTAGCTTCCCAGAAAAGGAGTGAGGCACTGCTCCCATGAGTTTACAAGCTCTGTTACTAAGACATAAAAACAAGTAGAAACAGCAGCAGAGGAATAACATGCTCAAGATCACAAAGACAAAAAATAGCAGAGTTCATCACAGACCTTAGGGTTTGCAAGTACTTATTTAACGTCCAGTTTACCAAACCGACCATTCTCTCCCATGAGAAAGTGAATGAGAATCACCACTTGATGCACTGTTGTCTTGCCTTGATATTTTTTAACATTATGATGAGTAATATTTTTGCCATGTTGATCATAGAACTCAAAGCAGACTCTCCTTTTCCTAAGGAAAGTAATACCCAGTTTTGGCAGCATTCCATTTAGTTCAAGCTTGCTATGTACTATATCAAACCTGCTTCAGTACATTTTCATTTCAGACTTTGATGCACTTTTTTGTTTTCTTTTTTTCTTTAAGGAGATTTAGCAGCTTCAAAGATAAGCCAAAGAAAAATTAGAAGACGACTTCTAAGTAGTGTAATACAAGTTACCACAGACCCAAGAAATCCTATGGCTTCTTTAAAATGGAAAGAGAGTTGGTCTTTGTACCTAGTTGCCATTAGATTCCACTTGGTTACAGCTTCAAATATTGGAGCTATTCAACACAAAAGGGGTATGAAGGGGTATTCTCAGTTTTGAGAATCTCCATTCTGCTGCAAGTACAACATGGAATTTCCCCCATTAATATTAAGTTCTTTAATAAATACAATAGCAACATACATTAGGTCTACTCTGCAATGCAGCTTCATGTAGACTTATCCAGGCTGACTCTAAAAGCTTTGCTCTAACACAGCTAATCCACCTGGCCAGTGTAAACCTGATGTGACAGGACCATCTCTAGAGCCAAGTTATGCTTTGCAAGAGAGGTAACAGCACGTTAAATTCTCTCTCAGATCCTTTGTGTGGCTCTGAGTCTTAAATATACAAATTCTATGAGACCCCCCAGCTCAGGTAACAGAACCTTAAAATAGATCTTTATTCCTACTATCACATCCTGTTCTGAACGTGTACATGTACATACGGAAGGTTATTTTTTCCTCTCTTCACAATTTGGTACCACTTATGGTATGTACCACTATGGTACATAGGCTGTCTGAATAATCACTCCCTTTAGCATGTATCTGATGTTTAGTACCTCACTTTTTGTTTCATGCATTCTACATGGGCAGTAAACAAGTTATCAAAGTCCTTGCATCTACTACCATAGGTGCCTCAGTTCTGATTGGCAGTTTAGGTATCCTCACCATAAAGAGCAAAACCACAAAAAAAAACAATAAAAACACTGCAAGACTTCACAGTTGTGTTGAGTTGTAATGACAGATTTTCTTTGAAAAAAGAAAATACAATGGGATTTCCTGGAGGAAAAATTTGGAAGTGAATTTACATTCTTCCTGTCAAACAATTAACATAAGTTTTTATGTTAACTATTTATTCAGAAATTTAAAACACAGTCATTTAAAACAAAGAGAAGTGACATTTTTACCAGCAAAAATGACCATAGAAAGACACAAAAGTAAAGTGTGGCAGCAGATAGAGTAATTCAAATTGAGCACAAATTCAAAAACTTTCATTCAAAACACATTAAGAATAGAGGGAAGACATAAAATTCAAAATGTGACCTGTATTTTACCTGACAGGGCCCTTTAATCTAGAAAAATCAGAGTATTTTAAATAGTAATGTAAATTCCACAGCATGCAATCCCCATGATAGCTTCTCTAAGAAATAACCAGCTGACAGCTCAGAGTAGCAACTACTCCCATGCTTAAACACTGAATAAGGATATATGCCTTTGCTGCACACTGTCATGCAGCATGTACCTCCTCAGGCCAGTCATAAATACAGGAGCAGAAGTGCCAAAAGCTGCCAAACAGCCTGAAAGTAGGATAAATTAATGCACATAGGGTTCAATTCTACTGCAGCTAGACTCCTATGAGAGTGCAAACAAATTCACTTACAGCTAGCCTCATCTGCCTCATCATGGGCAGAATAGATACACGTTATTGTCATTTTTAATACATACTTGCATAAGTTAAACGCTGTTCATTTTATTTGTTTGTGGATGTTAAATGTGTATAGTTTTTTTCCAAAACAATCAAGGGAGATATTGGGAATTTGAGTATTTGAAGTTAAACAGAAGATGTGCATGAGAAGTCCAAACTTAATCATTGCATATATGTATATATATATATGTATGTGTATATGTATGTGTGTATATATATGTATATATATATGTATGTATGTATATATATATGTGTGTGTGTGTGTGTATATATATATATATATATATATATATATACACTTCAATATAAATATTTTTGGCTTTATTTTTAGATAAAATTTAGCAAAGGTTCATGCAAGACTAAATGAAGACTGCCAGTTCAAAACCCAATTCTTTTTTACATTTCTTAAATTTTCCCTGGATTTGACATATCCCTGCAAGGCTTTTAGTTTCAGCAAAATATTACTCTTCAGCAGAAAAACCTTCAGCCCACAAAGCCAACCAAAAAAGCTATATTAACACCAGTGAGACCACTTCTATTCTGAGGAATCACTAATGTGATGCATTACTAAATAGCACCAGAGCTCAATTAGGCCATATCAATAGTTAAGGTCATTACAAACCCTTTACTCATCCATTAATTAGTCAGCCAAAGTTATATACAGAAAAATGTATAAAGCCACATTCTGTTCATAACTTCATCTGATGGCTTCTCTCCTTCCTGGTTTTGTGCCACATTGATTCTACCTTGAGTAATATAATGGGTTAACATTTAACATGAATGTTGGGAACTACAGTCTAAATGTGTTTGCAAATATCATTATATTGAAATAACATTTTACTAGAGAATGTAATGATGACTAATAGGTATGAAAGAGAAATCTTGCTGCTTCATTTTCTAACTACAGAATTTGTAGGAAAATGAGGAATGTAGCTGATATATTAACATTCAGAAAACCATTTAGGGATATAATTGGTATGTACTAAAGCAATTAGTATAAAATAATCAAATGTCAGTGAACATGGATGATTCCATGAATCTATGACATATAATTTACTATTGCTACTTAAAATTTTTTGCTATTCTCAGTAAATGAGTACAAACAATTGAAAGCAAACATTAATATTTAGGACATAGTTTTCTTGGATGGGTTTATTACCTGATCTGTCTGTACAAAGTCTGTCAGATGTACACAAACAAGTGCTCACACTGAGTCTCAAACTAACTTAGCTTTTAACCTACATTTTCCTTTCTTTTTTTTCCGTTAGCAGTCACATGTACACTCTTCAAGCAAATGATTATTTTTTGGTTTGAACATGGGCTTCTTAGCACAGCCAGCTGTGAAGTTTAAAGGAGAAGCTGTTCCCCTCAGGTTTGAAATTGCCCTCTTTCGAAGGAGCACAATGAGATCCATGAACACAGAATACAGCAGGAGGCTTGGGCACCTGTACATAAGAGAGCATGAGAAAACCTTTTGCTGATCTCCTGAAAAAAAGTGGAATTTATTTGACAAGATACAATCTTCTCTGGAGTTCCAGACCTTCAAACAAGTGGACATGAGATACTTTTCTCACAGAAATGCTGTGCATGGCATGTTGGTTCAATTTCAGGACTCTTTCAATTAGGCAAAGAAGGGATAAATTCTTCAGAAATAGTTCAGATAGAAAATGCCAATCCCTTACCTGCTTATTACAGCAAAAAATTGCTTGTGGATTTAGTGATCTGAAAGGAAGAAAAACTATTATTATTGTTAATGTTTTTTTTTAAAGCTTCACATATTTTTGCATGGTAGTCACTTGATTAGAGATGTCTTAGATGAATGGAGACACTGAATTTGCTCCTTCCTCAGCCACACAAAGTTTAAAACCTGTAACAAAGGATATTTTGCAACATATATACAACATATATATAACAAGCTGGATAACCCATCATGTAGGGGGAGAAAGCAATTGATCCCTCTTGCTCATAAAGTACAGATACCTTTTGCTTATGTAGAAGGTTTTCTGGTCTGTTCTGCTAGTAGAAGGTAAATCACAGATGTGATTCTGAAAATAGACCAAAACTCAGAATTCTCTTTTGCTAGGAGGAAGCACAACACACCAGTATCCACGATTCAGTGATGATTTCCTGCTTGTGCTCATTCTTTGAGTCCCATTTGACTTGTTAAAACTCCCACAGCCCAATGTCATGCCTACAAAGCATCAGGGAAGGGACACAGCCCCACACAGACACTGGTTAATGATCTCATAATGTCTGCAGGAGACTCCAGAAACCATTCCAGGTGTATGAGGTGTAGAGATTCGAGGTGTTGGTGGCTTTTTAACTTCTTCACTGTTAAAGAAATTAACAACTCAGAAAGCATAGGTTTAAGCTCTATGCAATCACTTCTCTCTTGAAATATTCTTAGCCACAAATATTTAAATTCCCGCCTTTTTACCAGACTGGGCATCTGTGAAATGTGGAAACTGATCTAATTCATCATGATGCTAAGCTTCACAAGATCCAGTGGTTTGAGAAAATTCCAAACTGTGGAGAGCTATAAATACTGACATCTTTGATTAAGTCTTTCGAGACATTTCTATTCAAGCAAGACTTATAGTAGAAGACCCTGGCTTGTTACTTTAAGTACTGAAGTTTTCTCTGCCAAAGTGGCACATCTTTCCTTATATGGCATCTTAGTTTTCATGCTCTCTCTCTCTCTCTCAGGCAATCCTAGAGAACTCCAAAGGTGGTCCAAAGGTGGGACAAAAGAATAGAATCAAAAAGACAAAAGAATCCTAGAGAACTCCTTTTGTCCAAAGGTGGGACAAAAGCAATAAAATCAGTGCTTTCAAACTGTTCCTGCCTTTAAAAATGTAAGGATAGTTCACATTTAAGGAAAACACAGAATCCATTAGAAGTATATTATATTTAGTCTGAAATTGTTTGTCTGCCACAGGCATTCTGGGCAATTAAATGCCCTGCCTTTTGGGATCACTGCCAAAGAAGAGATTCAATTAAATTAATTACAATGACTCCTAACAATAGTTAACTGGCCCACCTAATCCATTTAAATAGTGCATCTAGTCTTGCCTGCTCACCTATTCATGGTTCACTTCTACAGCATTTGCTAACACTAACAGCTTGTTGTTCATTCTCTTTCTTTGGGCTTATTGTTGAATTCTAGCCACTGAATTACTAGATCTGACTTGTGCTGGGGCCTCTACCTTTATCATTTACTGTTAAGCTCTTTGGGGGAAAAACATGGAAGAACAAAAAAAAATGCTATCTGTAAAAAATTGATCCAATCATTTCTAGAAATTCAAGCAATGTCAGAACTGAATGGTCTCTAAGGGAAGGAGAATCTTTCATCACATTATTTGAATGAAGTAGCATCAGCCAATTAAGAAAATGTGCTGAGTGTAGCATGTTTATTCAAGTTCCCCTATCTGAAATAAAGACATGTAAGAAAAACATCAAAAATCAAATGTAAAAATATTGTAGTAAAAAAAAAAATCAGTTTGAGAATTCTGTACCACCAGCCTTGAATGATGAAACAAAAAAAACCAGCCTGTAACTACTCAAAGTAAACAAGCTAAGAGAGAGAAAGAGAGAAAGAGAGAGAGGGAGAGAGAGAGATGGGGGGAGGGTGATAAAATAAAATATAATCCAAGAGCAATAAACTTTTTTTGGACAGTTGATTTCAGAGAGTTCTTCAAAATCTACCCCTTGTTCTAGTTGAACCAGACATGAAAATGGAAATCATGGAGAAATAGTTCCTAAATAAGCAACAAAAAATCTAATTTTAAAACTACCACTACTGACAATAAACTAGCTGTTGTCTTCCATATGCAAGTGCTTGGGTGAAAGTATATTTCCTACACTAGAATTTATGGAATATGCCCATAATTTGTCCTTATTTCCAGCCAAACCCTGCTTACATATTGTCTTGAAACCACCTCATGGCTCCAGGGCTGTACTGAGAGCCTTGAGATGTTTTGGCAACACAAATCATTCAGAATATTCACTACCAAAATTACCTGAATGGAACAGGCTTATAGCAAGGCTCTCCTGGGACCAGTTAACAAGAGCACAAGGGTACCTGGTGTCCACTCACATCAAAGTCCCTGCCACTGGATGGTACCCAGGAAAATGCCTGCCTCTGGCTGGCTCTGTCTCTGCTCTTATGCTGTATTTTTGCATTAAAAAAAATTACAACTGCCCCTGGGTATCTCGTAAAAGCTGACATAATTAGCTAGAGTGCATATGGGAATATGCAGAGAGGAACCAGCAAAAAGATTGTGAAAACCCTCAAAGCTTCTGAGTCATACAATAGTTACCAGCCTCTCTCAATCACTTCTTCTTTGTCAGAATAAATTGAAGTGCAAAGTTATAAATTACTAAAATACTTACCTTTATAATTTACAATGTGTTATCTGTGGAAATGGCCTTCCATTTTATTTACTTAATTTTCATTCTAGTATATATTGGTTTACGTGAATTCCTTGTTAGTAAGTATATTCTGGGTAAAAGTAATATTAAAATTTTCATCAAATGTATAATCAGAGAATTGCTATTCAAAATTACTGCATAAAATCCTCATAGATACAATCACAAACAATTAACATACAATTACAACATGAAAACCTACCAAGTACAGATACAATCACAAAGACAAGTACAGCTGATGGCAAATCTAGAAGCAATTACACAAAGCCTTTGAAGAATTGCACACATTTATCTAAACTCAATAAATGTATATGTCTTAGCAGTAACATAATTGAGTGGGATTAACATAGCCAGTGAGATGGGGCAATTTCATTTGCATAAGTAGTTTTGCAAATTTCTAATATTTAAAATTTGATTTAAAAATGAAGCTGCAGTTATTAGTATTCAGGTTATTCACTTTTCTATCTTACAGTCGTTAATTATTTTAAAGTCAACAGGAACTCAAAAAATACTTCATGTACATGAGAAACTATAATCCTTCCACAAAAGCTCTTGATATGAAATCTTGGCCACAAATTGCAAGCAAGAGGTAATAAGGCAGGCAGTAAAAAGACACAAAGTTGTTGTAACTGTTGGGTCCTTGAATCTGCACACTCACACATCCAAAATTTGCAAGCCAAAAGACACATTGCAGTAACTTGCAGAGATGGTGGATCATGTCTTTTCCTAAGGAATGGCTCTTTTATTTTGCTGGTCATAGTCATCATTCAAAAAATGAGTATTATTTTGTCTCACAGTGCTTGGTATGGAAATAAATCTGACATTTATTTGAATGACAAAAGGATAATCATGGTATTTATTCCTCAGCGAGCTACTAAAATAAATAAATCTAAGTTTGCTCAAAGTGATACTCAGAAATTTCATCAGAATAGCTGGCAGCTTATCTTGAAATATATAATTACCAAAAACACATCTCTGAAATCATAATTATAAGCATTTTAATTTGCCAGAAACATAACCAAATACACAGAAGAAAGGTAAACCAACATAATGATATGCCAGTATTGGCAAATGGGCACACTGAAACACATGATTTTACTTTTACTTAACAAGGATTTGACAGTCTTTGTGATAAATATCAGAACAAAGATTGCTTCTGGCATCAAAATTAAATCAAAGACTCACGGATAATTTTAGCCTGCTGACTCCAAACTATACTTGACATACTTTGTCATGGATCCTGCTCCTGTATCAAGGACATTGCTCTGTACAACCCCTGCAACATTTTTCAAAACAAAAGAATCAGCCTCTTAAGTTGTTAAGTGGCTAACTATTAGATCGCTTAAAATAAAAAGCAAGCATGCCAAACTAGCTCTTAACCTTTGTGTACTGCACAGCAGCAGCTCTGCTGCCAGATCTTGCTTTTGATGAAATCAATGACAGTAGCATTTTGCAACTCTACAACAAAAGGTATTAAAAGACATTTAACAATGTTACTGGTGAACTACAAATATAAAGTCACACACTTTTATGTCTTCACTGCAATTCATGCTCTATGAATCCTTTTTCATGCCAGGTTCCATATCTAAAAGATGTGTGCAGATTTATTTTTGAGACATCAAAAGGTTTTTATTCTATTCTAAATATCTACCTTAAACATTTCTTTTCTGTGCATGGCTTTGTACATTCAATTTTTAAATAAAAGAAGCCTGAAGGGTCTCATTCTTTTATACTCAGCCAAAGTCAAGCTTATAAGATAGACCTGGTTGGTCTGATTCCTGTCTAGTATTTGCAAAACTTAGTACATCACGTAATGCTGATTGATGGAATCAAGCCTTAAACATGCTTCATCCCTGTTTCTGCTCAGAAATAAAACAAGGGGTGTGGAAAATTTCTCAGTTGGAATGTAAGGGAGGAATATTTGCCTTTTGGGGGTTGTCTTTGACTATTTGCCTCTAAGAATAGCATTTTGAGCCTTAATTTAGTAAAATTCCAATTGACAAATGCAAGTATTTCCTGAGAAACACATTTTGATCCACAGAGATATATTGCTACTCATACTGTAAGATATTAGTAGTTTAATCATGCCACTAAGAACCTTGTTGAGTCATTTTTTTCTCATCTCAGTCTTTTCATTATGGATTACCTGCATCTGCAAAATTGAATTTTGATAAATTAATTTATTCTCTAATTGCTACAGAAGATGACCTTAACTTATGGAATTAGTAAATATCAGGATTCCTTGGTGTGTAACTGTAGGTTTTCCACTCTCAATACAGATTGCAAAATAAACACCATAATGAAACAAAGAAGAGAACTCAACAGTTGGTAAATCTACATAATGCACTCTATTTGGTATGTTCACTACAGCAGGAACATGTACAGAAAAGGAACTTAAACCAAATTGCTTGACCGATTTTAATATTTGATGAAGAAATACTTAGCGTAGAAATATCATGTCTTAAGCGACCTTGTAGCTGATATTATTAAAAAACATTTTAAAAAGAGGCTGCTATAGTCTATCATAATAAGCTTTGGGTAATATTTTAAGAGCCCATTAACTTATGCTCAACTAATCTTGAATGACAATAGAAATCCTTTGAAAGCTTGTATGATAGTTGCACAAATATCACATAAATTCCTTCCCATCCTTTTGTAAGTGTTTTCCCTTACATACATTACAGTTTTTAACTCCTTTGCGTAATCATCCAGAATTTGATATTTTAACGTTAATGGAGGGAAGTTGGATCAGTTCTAACCTTAAAAGAAATCACTCTATGTACTTTTGAGGAATCCAAATCAAAATCCTTTCTGACACAAATCTAAGGAATTTTTTTAAGTTACTTATTTGTAACTTTGAAACTACAGTAGAGTAAAAAACAACAGGTTTTGGTATGAGTAGTATAATAGTAATATTTTTTTTTCCCAACTAATATTAAATTTTTTAAATTAGCTGATTTATCAATACAAGTTAATTTTTCTTCCAGAGAATCTAAATATAATTTCCTTCAAAATAACATTTATTTGCTAAATATTTGTGGTGGCATCTTGGTATTGACAATGTCCAGTCATCTCAAATGAAAGACAGATTTGAGATGCTGGATGGTTCAAAGATTACAAAATTAATACTTAAAAATAATTCTCCCTGTAAATTTCCTCAAATATATTTGAATGCAAACTAATGCTGAAGTGCTGATCATTACAAGAGAGAAATTGTTCTTCATGATTGTCCTCTAACTCCTCTTTTTTACTGCTGAGATTTTAAGTTTTTTGAAGGAAGAAATTCCTGCTATGGGTTAGTCCCCTACCAAGGGCCAAGCTTAACCTGTATCCTGCAGAGGTCTCCCACATACCACAGTAATATAAATATTTGTGCCTTGTTCCTTTGCACAGGGAGCTTTCAGTGTTTGGCCCAGTACCTCAGCACAGATACTGGATTTGGAGTAAATCCAAAATCAAAAATGGAGATCCACATCAGCCTGGTGGTGTGACTTCCCAAAATACACCCTGCACAGGATCTTGGACAGGGCAACTGGATGTTTAGATGTCCCTGGGTGGCACCAGGGGCCAGGACAGGTATCAGGTCCAGACACAGGTATCACCAGGGATTGTCCCAGGCACACCAACACTTTCCCCAGTAAGCACATTCATTAATACTCCATCACTATTTTAAAAATTGACTGTTTCATCCTACATTTCAGTGTTCAAGAATTCCATCATCACTTCTGTTTGGGAGAATAAACTGCTGCATTCACATCAAGGAACAGGCACCATCACTCTCACTCATCAGCATGTAATTTACAGCCAGCACTGAACAGTCTGAGCTACCCTCTATGTACCTGGCAGGCCAGAACCTTGACTTAGCTGTGTGGTAAAAGGTCACGATGACATTGCTAATTTGAAAATAAATAGCTTCCTGTAATGTTATGGAATTGCTGTAGCAATCAGTCACATAAAGATAAGAGCTCATATAGATAAAAGCATATTAATTAGCTCATAAAGCCTTATTAATCAACCTTGTAATAGTAGCAGTTTAAAACCATAAAAGAAATGTGTAAGATATTTGTCTGGAAGCTTAAAAAAAAAGATAAAAGAATGAAAACCCTCTCTTGTAGCACGATGTGACATTAGCACCCTGCTACTGGGAAAAGGAATTTACAGTCTAAAAATAGCACCTACTTTACAGTATGTGAGTGATTTAATACATTTGCTCTAGACTTGCTGAGGTATGATAGCAAAAAGTACTTTGGATTTAGTTTAATTCACTGCTGTCCTGGTTTTGGCTGGGATAGAGTTAATTTTCTCCCTAGTATCTATCTGGTACAGGGCTTTCTTTTGGATTTAGGATGAGAAGAGTGTTGATAACACACTGATGTTTCAGTTGTTGCTAAGCAGTGCTTACTCTAAGTCAAGGACTTTTCACTTTCCCATGCTCTGCCAGTGAGTAGCAGCACCAGAAGCTGTGAGGGAGCACAGCCAGGATAGCCGAGCTGAACTGGCCAAAGGGGTATTCTATACAATAGAATGTCACGTTCAGTATATAAACTGTGGGGAGTTGGCTGGGAGGCACCAGTCGCTGTTTGAGGACAGGCTGAACATCAGTCAGTGGGTGGTAAGAAACTGTGATGTGCATCACTTGTGTTTCTTGGGGTTTAGCCCTCTGTATCTCTCCACTAGTAATATTCTTGCTATTATTAATAATAATATCAGTATTACATTTCATTTGTTTCAGTTATTAATGTGTTCTTACCTCTACCCATGCCTTTTCTTTATATCTTGTCTTCATGAGGGGGGCCAGAGCAAAGGCAAGTGAGCAAGAGGCTGCTTTGTACTTTGCTGCCACACAGGGTTAAACCATTGCTCATGGAAGTAAGTGTAACCCTGACTTAAGTGGGATCCCACAGGATCTTTGTAAAGAAGAAATTCTACCCAAACTGAAGTCAGGGGCTACTGATTTCAAAACAGAGAATGTCAGTGCATTTCCTGATCACTGTGTCCTAGACCTCCTCAAGGCAAAATTTCCTATTCAGATTTAGCACAAATGAAATTCAAGGGTTCTTAAAAAATGAAATATGTCCTTTTTTTGTGGAAATACTCTATATTTATTTAATATTTGATACTTCCCAGCAAAAGGCAGCCACTCTCATTCATTAAATTGACAACAAAAACTAAATATCAGAGACATTTAAAAAATTGTACACTCCTTTATTTATTTCCATCACAACCCAGCTGCCCCACAAACTTCTGATGAATCTGCTTTGTTCCAAGGAAGACTTTTTGCACATAGTGCATCCTATTTTATTGTAAATAACTGAGGCAATTGCAGCCATTAATGAATCTGAAATATACCCTTCCTAATCACTAAATCTCCATTAACTTTATATATAATTTCACACAGTAGAACAGTTTGCTGTGCAAGAGTCTATAAAAGAAGAAAGGTATGATTTTTCCCTCCCTTATTTTTGCTCCCAATTTTGTAACAAATACATGGCAGCTTTACTTGGAAATAGTAAGTTCCACTCCTCTCAAGCAGCCAGGAGCAGCAGTAGTAGTGCATGGTCCTTGACACTTATTCACCTCCTCCTCACACATATCACCATTTGTTCTGACTTGCATAAGTCAGTATTTATCTTAGACACATCCTGCCAGGACCCCATCAGGGCAATGAAGACTCACATTCCATTTTAAGAGCTTCCAAAGAAATGCATTTTGGTGCATCAGGGAAGTTGATAGGGTTGGGTTTTTTCCCTTTTCATCAAATATTAAACTGAAGAAAGCGCATATTTTGCATATTCAGTTGTTCATCCCTTACACTGAATTAATCATAGATGTCAAATAGCCAGTGTGATCAGCCTTGTACTTTCTAACAAACATAAGATGGTGACAATTATACCATTTTCATTTGTTGCTTTGTCAAATAACATTGTTTATATTATTGCAAAACAACAGTGACATCCAGAGGCATAAAAGCCTAATCAGTGTTCATTTTCCATGATGGAGTGTTCAAAATCTGAGTTATTTAGGATTTCAGTAATTTTGATTCTTTGAAACTATATGAATTTTAGAAGTATGTATAGTACATAAGCAGCAAACTTAAAGCAAAGTGTAATTTTTTTTTTTAAAATCTTCCCCAACACAGCCTTACACTTCACTAGAATATGGTTGACTGAGACAATATTAGGATACTGGCATAGAGAACCATTATGTCTTGTCATTGATAGTTGTCATTGATAAGGCTCTGTGTGAAACCTTTTGGCCTCAGATAATTCTCTGCACTCTTTTTGTTGAAAAGAGGCAAGATCAAAAGAAAATCAAGTACTTCCAACTGAGATACAGGAATACTTAAAAATTGCATACAGTTAGACACCTTCCTGGAACACCAAAGCTTTTAATGAACAGCAAGTTGCTACACCTACCAGCTCTGTGCGCTATAGAGTATTTTAGGCAGACTGCAGTGCAGTTCGACGTCATGAAAGTGAAATTGTGAAGAGTCCAGCCCACTAGCAGCAGTGACCAGCTTCAGCATGCATTTACATGCACAGTAAATGGCTCTTTTCAACACAAAGTGTGTGTTTGTAATGAGGCTGAAAGCTCACCGAAGTCTGAGCGCTGAGAGTTTTGCCTTAAAAAGGGGCTGACAGATTAGAAGTTTTAAGATTTTTTTTCTAATTTTTTATAGGATGCCAAGTGGGTTGCAGAAGAAATAAATATATATGTAGCCCTGAAGAAAACATAAAGCATCCACAGCACTTACAATTACCGTAATCTTAGAAGAGTTCAATCCTCAAAATAATGGATTTAGTGACCAGCTCCTCTGCTGGCCTGAATTGTACAAGCTCCACTTATTTCAATGGAGCTCTGTCAGCTTACATCAGCAGAGGACTGCGTCCTATCTGTCTCCTTCTCTCCTTCTCTTTCTCCTCTCTCCTTCTCTTTCTCCTTCTCTCCTTCTCCTTCTCTTTCTCCTTCTCCTTCTGTTCCTGTCATTTCCAAAGGGATATAATTGCTGTATCATTTTTGAGCTTTTTAGCTCCTCTCACATGCTGAACCCGTGCCTGCAATATGAAGATAATTGCATATATTCACCATTTCTGTCTACAACACTGGAAGAAAATACTGGTCTATTTAACTCTACACACTCATTTCATTGCCAAGGAAGAGTATTTTACAAGCTGTCTTTTATGAAATTCTTTTCTACACTGAATGAAATTCCTGTTGTAATAACCACAGTATCATTTGGGCTTTCAATAGAAATTTTCTCCTAGAGTAGCTTCTGGTTGTAAATAATGACTGTGAGTAGTTTATTTTAGGGGGTTATCTTTCTTCCCTACTAATACAGGTCTCACACAAACACTTTTATCCAGAATTTCATTCAAGGGAGTAAAGTTTTAGAGAAAAACCCTTTCCATTTCCCTCAATGTCAGACTGGCAATTGGCATACAGGTGGATTGTTTACAAAAACAGAATACTGCTTCCTGCATCCAGCTGAGAGATTCCTGTGGCTGATAATTTATTGCTTTTTCTTGCTATAAAAGAATATGTACGTAATCCCTTCATTGCATTCATTTTTGTATAAAAGACAGAATAATTACAATTCTCTTATTTGTGATCACACAACTGCCTGTTCTAGTCATATATTCTAAAACAATTTACTGATAAGCATGTGTGAAATGCTAACTGTACAAATAACACTCTTTCCCTTTGGACACTAAATGATGATCACTTGGCCTAAAATAATCTTTTTAATTATTTATGACAATTTGGTTTTTTCCTGAATTCAGAAATTTTGTATTTCTGGAACAAGCAGAAAATAATTTATAAAAAAATTTTAAATGAACTTACATGGTTTAAAGGGAAGAAAAATCTGAAGTAGAAAAATCCTAGTAGAAAAATTTAGGCATTATGAAGAAAGTATTTTTATGGATAAATATTTTCTACCTCAGGAGAAAGATGTTCAATTAGCAGAAATCAACAATGGCACATCCCTTTTTACCCTGAGCTAAGAATCTAGCCCATATGCTCTATTATGACATAAAAGTGGTTTTCATTCTCATAAAAGAAACAATACCTGAACTAATTTTATAAATTGAAATCATGGTGGGGCATTTAGGGGAGAGTGTTAAAAAATTTGGCCAAAGTTCCACAAAAAGTATATATCCAGCCCAAGGCTGTCTACTGTTTGTCTCTATAACATTATAGCCCTTGCCAAAGTCACAGTACTCAAAATTTCAAAATAGGATGACTTTGAGCTAGGCACCAAGGATTAATGTCTTAGCACAACTAGTAAGTATATACATCCCACTAATTATTTTACATGCACAGCAAGAGAAAATTAAAGAAATCCCTCTCACTATATATGAATCAGAGAATCATAGAATGTTTTGTGTTGGAAGGAGCCTTAAAGATCACCCAGTTCCAGTCTTCTGCCATGAGCAGGGTCACCCTCAATCAGAGAAGGTTGCTCAAAGACCCATTCAAGTTGGCCTTGAACACATCCAGGAATTGGGCATCCACCACTTCTCTGGGCAACCTGTTCCAGTGCCTCACCACCCTCACAATAAAGAATTTCTTCCTAATATTTCACCTAAACCTACCCTGTTTTAGTTGGAATCCACTCCCCTTGTCCTATCACTACATGCCCTTGGGAAAAGTCCCTCTCCAGACTTCTTGTTGGCCCTTCTTAGGTACTGAAAGGCTGCTAGAAGGTCACCCTGAACCCTTCTCTTCTCCAGACTGAATAACCCCAAGTGTCATAGCTTTTCCTCAAAGGAGATGTGCTGAAGCCCTCTGATCATCTTTGGGGCCTCCTCTGGACTAGCTCCAGCAGTTTCCTTGAAAAATATTAAGTTGAACTTGCCTCTGATTACCATGATGTCACAGAGAAGCAGAGAGGGAACAAAGAAATGAAGCATTTTTTCAAAATTGTACAACAGATCATTTATCATCATGGTCCTTTCTGGTTACAGATCTGTGTCCCTGTGAATCCATGACAGATATAATATTTTAAAGGACAATCCACATGCACCTGCAGTCTATTGTTGTAATAGTAATCACCAGTTGTCTTCTGTGTTTGTTATATTGAAAGGAAATAAAGGAATTAGATTCCTTGCAAATGCACATTTTTTTCCATCCCTAAACAGATTTCAGAATAGATATCAAGAAGGCACTGGTCATCAGTAAAGATTGTCTGTTCTTGGCAAAGGCATGATCATCCAGCCCCAGACGGAGCAAGACATCAGAGTTTCAGGCCATCACAGCCTGGGCTGCTGGATGCATGGTACATCCCACTTCAGACATGGCCCCCAAAATCCTGCAAGCTCTTCTAGACCCTACTGTGCAAGTCATCTTTGGAAATAAATTTTAAACTCCTCCAACAGATGTGTACGTAACAAAACCCCTAACTTTGTAAATGGCTCTGTGGATCTCCACAGCAGAGAAGCCAAGGCTTCTTTGGTTTATCTTCCCAATTCAGAATGATTCACACTAAGATTAATATGGAATTAAATTTGAAGATACGTGAAGGCGTATATGAAGTACATGAAGTTACACCATATTCCTCATGTGCACCAAAGTCATTTGTAATCTCTTAATCTCCAATTTTCATGTGATTAAACTTCAAGAGTGTTCCCTGTCTGCCTATGGTGTATCCCCTGCTTCAGTGCCTATTGCAAGGTATTTTTCAGAACTGATAGTGGCTTATCACTACCAAAAAGCAGCTCAAAGTCCTTAGGAAAATCTTCACCTTAGCAACCATCCTTTTAAAATTGTAAATGGTACCTGTTTTCCTTCATCTTTATAGCTATTAATAGGCATACTTTTCATAACAACAGGATTATTTGTGGGGTTGTGAGATATCATCTGTTGTTCTCTTTCATCCTCTCTTAAGCTGTAATTTTCTGTCATATCATAACAGGCTGTCCTGGAAATAGTTTGTCACAAAAATGAATGATTTGTTGCTACTGAAAGAGCATAAATAGCTGTAAAACTACAAAAGTTAAATTTCAGCCAAATGTTCTTTAAACAAATGAAGAGGGGGGAAAAAAGGAAACCCTAATCAGTGCTTACTTGGTTTTTTTCTCTGGTCAGCCTTTGCAAAGTATAGGAAGATAAGAAGAGTCCTACAGGTGGTTGTACCTCCAAATAGATTGTATGGGCAGATAAATATGTGGAGGCACAGTGAGTGATGGAAATAGGATCGGCTTGGGTCTGTTTTTAGAAAGAAAACAAATACATTTTCTAGCAGAAAGCAATAAATAAATAAGATGGCTCATCATTACTTGCTTTAAGCCTGATTAAGCTAAATATACTACCAGCAATCAAAAAAAAAAATATCTAAGTCATGTTTTTCTTTTCTCTGAGAAGGCTCTCCTGCCTTCAGTTGGTGTCAGGCATGAGGATGGGAGGGCCCAAGGGCCAGCTAACACTCTGATATTCAGTGTGTCTTTGGTCTTGTCTTGAGGAGAGAAAGGCAGTAGCTATTTCCACAAGTGCCCTAATCCCAAGGGTTACTCTGCCACCAAATCCTGCCTTTTTTTGGTCCCTGTAGAAGAAGCAGGCAGACCTCCATCCCACCAGCTCTGTATCAGTGTGTGTATGGCAGATTCCCATGTGCTAGGGACACCCCCAAAACAGTAGTGAAAGGCAGACCCTCTTCCTTCTGTATGTGAGCAGAGCATTGGGCCGAAAGCATAGCTCAGCCTATACAGCACACAGACATTGCATTGTTCAGATTTTTGCAACTGAGCAGCCAAGAGAACAAACCAACCCACTTCCCTCAGTTACCTAATACCTGCATAATTATAGCCAGTGAAATTAAAGCACGGCCAAATCCTTCTAGCAGAAAGACAACTGACACCCACAAACATTCCCAAGAAGGTGCCCTTTCAATCAATATACTGGGTCAGGCAGTATGTGTTTTGCCAATAGTATTAACTTTACATAGGAAAGTAAAGTCAATCAATATTTAAAAAAGAATTTTAAAAAATTTGATTGCAACTGCAACCTTCCAAGGCCAAGCTGGATGGAGCTCTGAGCAGCCTGGCCTACAGAAAGTTTCCCTGCCACAGAAGGGGGGTTTGACCTGGATGATCTTTAAAGTCCCTTCCAACCAAAAACATTCTATTATTCTATGATGTTTCAGCTATAGTTAGTATTCACAAACAGAAGTAAGCTTCTTCTATTGTCTCTAGACTAATTCATTATCTTCAGTAAGAGATTATATTTTGAAGTCCTCTGAATAATTATCATTATTGAGGCTACTCTAATAATTTCTGTCCCACACATGAAACCATTGTTATGTGCTGCATATATATGCGAAAATATTCTACCAGATGATGAAAAGAAAATTATTATAATTTTGATTTACTTGTTCAAAAGCAAACATCTGTAAACTAATTACAAGATACACCTATTTTACAGATTCTGTGAATGAAAAAGACTCACTGATTGCCAGTTTTGTTTTCAGTCCTATTTGATGAATCACATTTAATTACAACATAATTAGGTAGCACCTCTGGAAAAATATGCCATGTGATGCTTATAAAGAATGAAAAGAAATGATCATACTGTAATTTTTTAAATACATGATAGCAATTCTTTTCATTAAATTTCTGTGCAAAGAATGTCTCTTATCTTAATTGTCAGTGTCAATACCATAGTTCTAGTATTATAGTTTCAAAAAAACTAATTTCAATCCTGAGGTAAAGTCTATGTTTACTTAAGAAATCATCCCAGACCAATTTGACTTCAAACACTCAAGGAATCCCATTAGAATACTAAATATAAGAAAATACACAATTCTGTACTTTCTAGCTTTAGACAAAATTGGAGTCCTCTAGCATAATTCTGATTTAAAACAATACATTATGTGGGTTTATAGATATCTTTTAGTCTCTAGTGAATAGAAATACTGTTAAAAAAAGATCTGCATTTACATTATTGCAGCTTTCAGTGACTTGAGGCAAAATGAGGGCGCCATGCGATTGAAAATTATCAGCTTTAAAAAAAAAAAAAAAAAAAAAAAGGAGTCCTTGCTGGATTTATGATTTATGTAGAAAGGAAAAAACAAGCAAACAAGCAGAGGGGATTTATGAAGCAGAAATCCCTACACAGCTTTTCTTCTTAGCCTGATGACTACACAGCAAAAGTAGTAACAATACTTGAGGATAGTTCAGGAATCCCATCTCCACGGGAACAACCTTCTCTGGAACAGCTGGGTCCACCCCTAGCTATAGAATATCTTCCTTATTGGCAGTGCATGTATTACTCTGCCTTTCCACTTGGAATGCATTTGGCAGTCCAGCCAAATGGAGTCCCCTGCCCAGTGACTCACACACCCATAGGTTGTCTGGGGTGCTGCAGTTGGTCCTAAGAGTCTAGAAAATGGTCATTGCTTTGCCACTCAGACTTTACCTAGATTTATTTGACAAAAATTTATTAGGAACTAAGGCTCTCTCTAGGCTTTTTGTGTCCTACTGTATCTTTTAGCAACACACAGGATGCCGGCTCAAGCTGAGGAAGTCATCAAGAAAACATTCTCTCTGAGCATAACAGACTTTGTAAACCCTTATGTTGCATGTTGTTGTAGTAGTCCTGTTATTTGAATACCTTCCAATAGTGACCTTTCAGAGAGAAATAGTGAATTCTAAACATTTCATTGATTGGCTTAATAACCTCTGGGTCTTAAGACTACATGTTGAGCCTCAATTAATTTGTGTACTGGATTATTAACCTGTGGAACTGCCATTTTTGCACGTTTCTCTACCTCAAAAGGCTTAAACATATGCAAAGCTTTGTTGTCTTTCTTTTTTCTTTTTTTTTTTTCAATTTCAAGGTTCTTTAGTAGAAGTTTGATTTTTCATTTCTTCCATAGCACAGGATACCATAAGCTACATTTCCAGGTTAAAATGACAGACATTTTAAAGTGCCGTAGAAGACATGAAGGTTACCAGTGTTACAGAGTGAACAGCAAGGAAGAAGAGCAAGATGGCTAAACCTTACCTGGCATGAAACATTTTTTCTGTAATGTTTTCTACACAGGGAGGAGTTGGAGCACTAGAAGCTGTGCCATGTTCTTGCCAGTGCAGCTATAGGACAGCCAAGACCCTCCGAGACAGTTCCTGTGAAAAATTCCTCTGTAGAAACCTGCTGTCCTCTCTACCCATTTACAGTTTGGGAGAAAAAAGACTCGAAAGCAAAGATTTTTGAACTTAGTCATGCTCTCAGTTTTCTGGAATAATTTGGTTTGCTGCAGTGAAGATGTTTTTGCGTCCCAACGGGTTTTCAGAGGAGCAGGCAACTGTGCACACGCATCAAGCCTGCAGCACAGTAACTCAAGAAAATAAACCCAAGGCCACACTGTAACCAAAAGGAAAACTAACTTAAGAAACCAAAGTTGTTTTTTTTTTTTTCTCATCAGGCAATTCACAGTATGAGCCGAGGAGCAGAACCAGCCTTCTGCAAACCCAGCTATGCATCTCTCACAAGGGCTGGTGTAGAGCAGTATTTTCCATAAACTTCCAAGTGCTGAAAAAGGGCCTAGATATTGCCTACATGTCACGAGAAGCATAAAGTAAATAAATTTTTTTATGGAGTCTTGTATAATTTTAAACAGATTAAAATTGCAAAGGTTCTCAGACATAAAAACAGTAAGAAGAAAATCAGGCATGTGTAATGCTAAAATTTTTATTGCATTACAAGGAACTCAGTGGTAGGTTGACTCTAAGTATCTTGAGCTCAAGTGAATATAAATGTGTGGTTTATCTTTTGCAATCGCCTGATTTTACTACTGTTTTGTTTAAAACATCTTATTGTTAAACTCCTGTCTGAGAAATGCTATTAAAAAATGTTAAAGTTAGGTACGATAGCAAACTGAGTCAGCTACCAATGCAAAATTATATTTTTCAAATTTTTCACATCAATAAATAATATAAACAGGAAAGAAAAAATATAGAATTGTTCTTTTTTTTCTCATGTTTGAAATGAATGGAAGTTTTCTGAGGTGATTGCAGAAATACTGGAAAGAAATTCTGGAAGAAATTATTAAGAATTTTATTCTGAAGGATAACTCCAAGATAAAATGCTGAGATCTATATCGCATGAAATATAATTATGGTAGAGGAAGGAAATGATCACAGCCATGAAAAAGAAATATAAGCTGCTTTGGAGAATTAAGTAACTTCATCCACGGTAAGTTCAGTACATTCCTCATCAGCATTAACAGGAGTTATGTTCAGAATGAGAGTAAATTTAAACAATATAATTTTATACCTCTCAAACCAGGAAGATGATTTTAGGATGAAGGATGAGGATCACCAAAATCTCTCTCTTAGGATGAAGATGGCTACTTTGGCCTTGTGCAAAACCCACCAGCTCGTTTGATTTGTAATCTTTTTTCCAAATCAAATATTTGTGAATGGTTACTCCTTGTTCCAGCATAATACTCAGAATAATATTATGGCACAGATTTGGTTCTACATAAGAAGAAGTTTCCAAATCTGTCTTCAAAAGATTTTTGGTCTAAAACAAAACAAAATTTGAATATGCTAGCATTTTGGAAAGATCAACCAACCAGAGCTTGTGAAGCATCATCTTGTATTTCACATGTTGCACCACCTCCAGTCCTGTAGATTCAATAGGCCTCTGTCCTTCACTAACAGCCTTTCAATATCTTGGTCTGAGTTCTTCTCTTTCTTTGTTAGCATAGCATACCTAATTCTGATTTCTAAGGTCAGATTGACTGCAGTCTGGGAACAACAGCTGCTCAAAGTTCATAATCATGTTGGTGACACATAACTGATTCTGTTCAAATGACATCTGCCTTTCTCATGATAACTTCTGTGAAGAGCTTAAAAAAAAATAACTCCCCTTCCTGGAAAAAGCTCCACAAACTATAAAATGCTTTAATGTAGTTTCAAACTACATTAAAATATGCTCCTATTCTCTTTTCAATTTCAGCAACTTGAACCCAACAGACGTTCAAGAAAACCATACCCAAGAACTCAGAGGTAAATACAAAGTTCTGGGCCAGATTTCTCTCAGGTAGAAGAAAAGCAGTGTCTGTGTTTTATCTTTGTGGCTATGTTCTTCAAAAGCCTACTTTTCTGAAATGTTAGCTCTTTGTAAGTCATATTATGCCCTACTGCAACTTCTTCTGTTAAGATACAAAGGAAAGTCTTCCTTGCATCATGCAAAAATCACACTCAATCAGATAATTATTTTGCAGATATAAAATATACAGTATGACACATATCACTGCCAATATATGTAGAACAGTATGAATTCCCAAAGTAAGAATTTAAAATAAAGATACTCTGGTTTAAGTTCTGATAAGTAACAACTCTACCAGGAAATAAAATGACCAGATAGTGCTTAACAGCATGTACTCTCAAGAACTGTTTAAAACATAGAATGACATTTCGATGAGGTATAGCTTATTTGGAGAACGTACCTTTTCTTTCTAGCCTTCCAAATTTAATTAAATATCAAAAAACCAAAAAATACTTGGTATGGTTTGCTGAAGCAACACTAGTCTCATTAAAATTAATCATTCTTGAGCTCCGTTCTATTTTCACTTTCCTGAAGTAACTCTTCTGTATCCAGTTTTCTCTGACTACCAGGAAAATCTCTTCCTTTTCCTGAAAGCTCCCAGATATATCACCCAATCAGTTTTTCCAAGAAAGAAGTTGAGTCTGCTCCAAGCTGGGAATTCAAACCTGTCTGTTTACATCTGGATTTCAAATGGAACAGGGATAGTCTTTGCAATATTTCTTGGGTCCTGAGATAGAAGAAATAACAACACTATTTTTCACCAACAAAGCTTCACTGTTCCTAATCTCTATAAGATGAGGGAAATGAAAGAACTAGGAGACAAATCTTTCTTTCAGTGTTTCTTTGGAGTTTGATAATGCCATACCAAAGATGATTTGGGGGATTTAGAGATTTCAGTATGTATGGTTTAAATTACCACAGTTAAGTGCAAAATAACAAAACATCAAAAAATTGCAATAAAAGTCAAAATTTTAAAAAGTAAATCAAAACATTAATGCCGTAAAGAGTGAAGAGAGAACATTACAACACTGTATGTATATTTGTTTGTTAGAATTTTCCCAATCCAAGCGTCTTGTATTCTAGTGTCTTTCACAGAGCTTTTTAACTTGCCAGAGGTTTGGTTTTTTCCATAAATAAGTTTTCATCAGGGAATTTGCTACCCATTTCTAGTATCATTTTGGAGAGAAATAGTATTTTTTCTATTACTGGATAAAATGTGTCAGAATTTGAAGTTGTGTCTAGCATTAACCTTGAAAATAACTCTGTATACATTTTACAGTTACACTCCCATTACTATCTCTTCTTTTCAGAGCCCTGGAGAAGAACTAACTTACAGTAACTATTTACATCAGGACAGAGCAATGTGATCACTGTGAAGTTAGAGGAAGGATTAAGCCAAAGGTCCACCCACTCCAATCCTGAGTATATTTGAAGTGCCTCTTATCTTCCAGATTGTGAGAGAAACTGTGCAGCAGAAACTACCATCACTTACACTCTAGATAACTATCTCATGTGGCCTACATCTTGCATTTCTCTTCTCTGTTCCTCTCAATGTGAACAAGAAGTCACACTGATCTCCAAAGATGAGGAGAAGAAATTGAAGAAGCAGCAGCTTAGCAGTAGGTATAGAAAAACTTGGTATCTACAGAAAAGCAAATTTAATATGGCAGTACCACTCTATGACACTGCAACTGAATGCCATGGACCAGTCCATGTCCATACAACTAAATTCCTCTCACGTCCCAAACAGATTAGCTGTATCAAGATTTCTTGTTAGGACTCGTCCCTTCTTTTTGCTAACACCTAAACAAGGCCCTAGTGGGGGGTGAGAGATGCCTGACAAGGGCAAAACCCCTCCACAGACCACCATGACATGTCACCAGTGTAGCTGATCAGCTTTCAGGCCCCAGGTAACATTCCCTGTCACTATCTGATTTACTTGTATGTATACACTGATAGCAGCATCCAACAAGGCAGGGAGAATTTCACACAGGCAAGAAGGCAGACAGACACATGTTTTGATAAAATGTGCAGCAAAATCAAGCTCTGGAACCATTAGGCTGTTTTAGATGCACAGCCTAGTCATGGCACAGGACAAATTTGTCCACAAAAGGAAGTTTAGCTGAATTCATTCTGGTTTTGTTTTTCCCATGTTCAGTATATAGTACATAGTTATATATATGCATCCTTTAAATGATTCAGATACCATTTTTACCATCATCCTTTAAATGTTTCAGATACCATTTTTATTTCAGAAAGATATTGCTGTGCTTAGATGCTCACTCATTTCACTAAGCTTCTCACCAGTTTCAATTTAATTTTTTTTTTTTTAATTTTTCAATTCAATTTAGTAAAAATTTTAAAAGATTTTTTTAAAAAAGAAAGAAAAAATTTCCAATGGAAAGGATTTTGTAGCATGTCAGAGCCTTTTTCTCTGCCATGGTTTCTCTGCCAACTATTCATGGTTTTAACCATACACCTAATGAGATTGAGATTCACCTCAAAAATTCTCCTCACAGCTGGCAAGCACTCCTTGCTCCTTTTCCTTAAGCTCATCTGAATTCTCCAAGTGGCACCATTCCTGCAGTGAAGTTTCCTCCTGAAATGCTGACTCTCTGACTGACAGGCAGCATACACACACCAAGCAGAATGTCAAAGAACACAACACGATAAAACCAAACACAGCTTAATACAGTTATGATAATGCCAAACTACTTAAAATTCTCTGTACCTTTGACAGACTGGCCATGTACTGTATACCTTTCAAAGCTGAGCATCTGACTAGAAAAAGCTAGTTTCTCTAGCCCTGGAAGGAGATAAACACCATTTGCATTTTAGAACCAGGTTTAAACTAAAGCTAAGTAGACTGATTTTTGGTGATGAGAGTAAGATGCTTTTTGTGATCTTTCAGACTTATAAGCTTGTATCTATGTATGTTGTGAAAGCAACCTGATTTAAATAGCAGGTTTTTCAGAGCTTGTTGAATGGCAAAGACCTGACATATATATTCACATTTGAAATCTGAAAGATAAAGTTATCTGTGATCATATCTGAGCACAATAACTGGGGGAAAAATCATTATTTTCTAGATTATTCTTCAAAACTTGATTGTAGAAGTGTTTATTCCTATTTTTCTTTTCTTTCAAGCAAAGAGAAAGATGACTTTGGCAGGGAACACAAAACACTGAAAAAGAACAGTTAACCCAGTGCTGATGTTGGGCATGGTGTCTTCTGTCTTCTGAGCCATACCCAAAAAACATCTCAAATACCAAAATAAAAAGAAAGGGCCAGCCATCACAGAACAAACTTTCAGGGGTGCACACACAGGGCATGATCAGTCTGCATGGCAGGTAGACCATTGCTTGAAGTAACATCCCATCTCTCTGATTTAGCAACACAGAAAGAGGCTGAAAATTCAAAAAGTCACTGGTCTTGCAGAAAAAGGGAGAACAAAATCTACTTTCTGTTACCCATGCACAATAGCAGCAGGAGAAACCTACTACTTGCACTTTCATGAGGTTTGAAATTTAACTGCTTTTCCCTTTTAAAATAGTCCATCATAAACTTTATTGTTGTCAACACCTTTTGTGCCAAAATTCCAATTACTCTTTCATCCTCTCTCTGCTTTCCTTTGAAGATATGAGAAAGCATTGGTGTGCCCAAAATTTTTTAAATCTTACTGGCTACATGAGCTAGAAATAAAATGAATTATCTCTATCTATATTCTGGTTCTGGCTGTTGTCTGTAGACTGTCACAGCTAGAGGAAATTATCAAGTCCAGCTAAGATTATGCCTTTGCTTATGAACTCTCTTGCATTTTTAATAATGTTGCATTATGAGCAGTTGAAAGTAGAAAAACAGCACCTCTGAATTTTTATTTTTTTTAAAAAAGCCAGAAACCTCATAGCTTGCTACTTGAGGATTGATTTTTTGCCCAAAATCATATTTTTCCCTTGACAAGCTGAATACAATAGTTTTCAATCAAGCCAAACTGAACTTCCTGATATCATTTAGCCAAATAAATACCATCTCTTATGAGGGAGTTCACAGTTCCACTACTTTTTCTATGATGTTTCAGGAAATCTCCAGAATTGCTGTCACCCAAGCTGCCTGGCAGGACTGCCTTTTCTGTGTGGGACCACAATCCTCATTGTCACTCTCTTCTCACAGCTGCATATCCAATGTGAAATCTGACCTAGTCTCTCCCCAAAAAGCAACCAAGTAAGAGACTCTGTACAAAGTTTCAGTAAACCATTAGAGAACTGTTTGAATATTGAGGCAAAACAAAAGGATATTGTTTACCTGGGAATTTAAAAATACAATTTTCTTGAAAATCAGAAAAAATTTGTTATTCTAGATGTTTCTAGATGAAATACATCTGCTAAAAGCAGTCACATGCATTTTCTAACTTGACGGGATTTCTTAACTTGTTTTACTAAATATAACATTACTAAGTATGACTGTTACCTTGAAAAAATCTACTGAATGAAAAGAGAAGTGTTTGCTGCTAACACTATATAAAAAATTGGTCACCCCAATACACAGTGGTCTGCAGGTTTGCTTATATGTAATCCATCTCCCTATCCCTGAGTCTATGGTAGGTTTTTTTTTTCATTCCTCCCATCACACTTGCTGATTAGTGCTGCTTTTACCTTAGAAACATTTAGGATTCATCTTTACTCTTTACCATGCTGAGACAGTTACTCAGAACACAGCAGTTTCCAGAGCTATTCCTTAATTATGCTCATTGCTAAAATAATGGCTTGATTTGATAAATACCTTTAATTTGAAACTTTCATGTCTCAGTATCTGCACCACAAGTAAAATGCTGAAATCCCACTGACAGCCATGGAAGGAATACATCTAACAATATGCCTCTGCAATGAGGAGTTTTTTTTTCCTTGTTCATTACTATGCCTTAATTTCTTCTTTATGTTCTGTTAATTCTCAGATGAAAGAAATACAAAATAATGCAGAGAGGTGCAATACATAGGCATGGTATGAAGTCACAGACTGTGGTTGCTATATAATAACTGGAAATTTTAAAGGTGAAGTAAAATTTTGGCGACAATGGAACCATTCCTTGCAGACTAATTGTAGAAACTGCAATCAACATCCAACTGAAGACCAAATTCGGCATGAGGAAACTGCTGCCTAAGAGACCTATTAAATATTAAAGCTGATCAGCTAATACTAGCTAGGACAGGAGTATTTTGGCTTTTGTTGGGTTATTCTTGACTTGTACCTTTAATGGGTAATATTGATATAACATTAATATTATTAACATTGATAACAAATACTCTTATTTGTTCCTTCTTGCAATCCGAGTTACATGAATTGCTATGCAAGCACAAGATAATGTTTTCAAATAGGCTCATTGTCACATTAATCTATAGCATTATAATCAGCCTGAAGATCAGATTTTTACTTTTTTCATTAAGCAGTGAATGTCAGCATACGAGGTGTCATGAAGTTTATGCCAGCTTTGCTGACTCATATAAATATCTACACTTGTAAGCATTCATTTTCTTAGAGCTACAGCACATAATGTACTAAAGGAGATCAGAAGTAAGCAAAATCATCTGGAAAATATAGTCTAAATTTATATTGCTTCTGCTGAGAGGATTAATTTAACTGTCTGGAGACAGAATATATATTAAGCCATTAATGTTTATAACTCTAGAGACACAAAATAACTCATTTTACACCACCTATCATTACCACACTTGTTTTGTTTGTATGTTCTCAAAATGTTCTTTTACCTGAGTGCTGAGAGTACCCGGAAATTATTAGGCACCTTTATGTTCAAGGGCAAAAGCATTTTGTGGTTTGAACTTTTTCAACCTTTGAGAAAATTGGATGCTTTTTTTTTAGTTGAACAGCACGCACTTACTGAAAACAAACAGCAGCTTCCTTTTCAAAGGATGTGGGCTCTTACCTGCTTTGATGGCAAGGTACATAGATAATATTATCTGAACTTAAGCTACTCTTTCTAGGTCTCAGTTGCTGAAGCATTATTTCATAAAATCTGAGTGACTCCCTCATTTACTGAACAGTGCCCAAGGGCATCACAGGAGGACAAAGCCCCTTTTGCTGCAGTATAACATTGGGGCAGAGAGTATGGGTCATTTTGTCAGCCTCTCTCTTCTTCCCAAGTCATGTGAGAAGCAAAGAAATATGGGACGAGACAGAAAAACTGCATCACAGTGGAAGGATTGGGGAAAAAAAAATTAATTCAGTCTTGCAGGGAGCTTTAAAATATTGAAATAGAATATTTTATAAAAAGAGTTATCCCTTGGCAGATAATAATTCTATTTCTTTGTCTTTGGAAATGGACATGGACAAAATCTACCTCTCTGTGGGAGAGGATAGCCTGAATTCCATGTAAATTGGCAGATGACTGGATTCAGCATGTATGGTAGATTTATTGATGTGGTTTTATGATGTTTTCACTGCTTCTGAAGTCAATTTTCACTGTCTTGAAAGTAAAGTTATTGAAATACGTACTGTCTCCTGCACAAAAGCTGAACAATGGTTCCAGCTAGTTAAGTACTGAAGACAAGGAGCTATTCAGCTCATCCTGTCAGACACAGAATAGGTCCTGATTTTATTTATCTTTTTTATTGCACTGTCTTCAATTATATTTATAATTTTAAAATATGTTAGAAAAACTTAGAACTTTTGCATTTAGATGGTTCAGGGAAATAAATGGTAATAGAATACTGAAGTGTCTCTTTTTGAGGTCATCAGAACAAAATTGGTAATGGCTGAGCCGTTATTTCTCACAGCTACACAAATTAAGCTGACATCCTCCATCTTTTACAAGTGGACTCCATTCTGTGAGCATCAGTAGTGAATAGAAACATCTGGTAACTATGAACACTGTTTCACCTGAATTCCAGCTTTTATGGTGTTATTTAAATAGTTCTTGATTTGTTAGTTCACTATGCTTTTCATATTTTCAGAGCTTTATCATCATAATAGAATAGAAATATCTAGATTCTCACTGCCAAGAACATTTAAACTAGAATTAATGCTTATTCTTTGCACAATTCTAATCATAAACTGACTGGGAGAGCAAACTAGCACATGTATGCCTTTATAAAAAACAGCTTTTTTTAGCAGAAAACAAGTATTTATTAAACTGGTTAAATGCAATTTTAAATACTTTCTGAAAACAGCATTCTTAATACACAAGTTCAATAAACTGTCATAAAGTATGAGAAGTACATTTTAAATTTTAAGCAATAATCTCACTGCATCTGTACATCTGGCAAATAAAAGATATAAACACTGCAGAAACAACTTTGCAGTTTTCTCATTTGAACTGTAGCCTTAACAATATTTTTTGTACCAATTTATTCTGGTTCTAAAACTGTAAAGGGAGGAAGATATTCGAACATTAGAATCCCTGTGTTTGCTCCGAAAAAATCAACCCAGCCTTGGAAACATTCCATCAGGAATTTTACAAAACAGTATGCTGAATTCAGTGAATACCAGAAGCTACTCATCTCGAAACTGAGGTGTTATGACCATGCTGTTACCCATCACATATTTGCTGGCCTAAATGATGTCATGCCTTTTTTGCTGGTCCTAAAATTACCAGCCAGCCACGGTTAAGGTGATAAAAAGAGGTTACCTTTATAAGGATGCTTAGGTGCACAATTTGCCAGGTGGAAAACACTGAAGATCAACATGCAGCATAATGTGTATACAATTTTTATACGTTTTGCAAATTAGCATATTTGACAAGAATCACTAATTAGAATTATAAAAATTGGTGAGGTAAATCCCCCCTGGTTCAAGCCCCGTCTAAATCTTCCCCCCACAGCTGAGAACTACATTTTATTTATAAGAATATGTCTCAAAGATCTGGTCTCAACCTTAGTTGCCCGGAAAAACCAAGACAGGGGAGGAGCCTCGGACACCCAGCTTGGAACCTTTAGGAATGTGTTATGTCTTTCTGCCTTTTGGGTAGGGTAAGGAAAGTACTGGAGGTAGCTAGAATACAATAATAGAGTTACAAATATATGTGTAAAGAATACAGAGACTACATTAAAAAAAAAAGGCAAAAAATCAATTTGGTATCATAAGCAAGGACCAAAAGGAAATCTGAGTCACACAAAAAACAAAACTTAAACTGCCTTGTCTTCCAGTCTCAGATGTACAAGTAAGTAAGAGTGAACAATGTCTTGAGGCCCAGTATTACCCTACTGTTGTCTTACGACCTAAGTAAACCTTTTAAGTCAGATGAGGTACATTCAGTGTAAATTTTTGTGACCACATTAAAAGTTTCCTGCTTAAGACAAAACACACATAGGAAGGAACCTGAGTGCCACAAACTCAGCTTTGTAATATTCTCTGCTGAGTTGCTTTGACTTGTTACAGAACCATGCAGGGCACCTAAAGCCTACAAGATAGGGAGAAAAAGGCTGATGCCCACAATTTATGAATATTTCCAGCGTTGGAAGACTGACGTCTCCACAGACCAGATAGCATTTTATCTGTGTAATGCATCCCATGCAGATTCTCAACATGTAAGGCTATGGGGTGAAGGAAGGAAAACTTCACTTTTTCCTTCTTTAGGCTGAAAAGCCACACTGCAACTGTCAGATTATCACACCAACACTACAGGAAAGTGGATACACTGTTAGTGAACTCCAATATAGAGCCACCAGGGTACAAACTCGTGCCTTAGGTTGCCAGGGAACAGAGCTGGCAGGAATGCAGCCAGAGCCCATAAATGCTTTATGAGTGGTAGGCAATGACTGACCAAGGCCTTTAAAGGTCTAGCTGTGAGACTACAATGACCATTGTAGCATTCAAACGTTAAATCTCTGTTTATCCCTCATTAGATCTGTCTCTGGTGGTGGACCAAGTAGGAAGTTTATGGACTGCAAATCCTAAAATAATGTAATGTTGATTACCTGGATGAACAAGTTTGAAAATAATCTTCCACAGTCACAAGAAAATGCAGCATAGATGTGCCTATTTTTACTTCACACATTAATTTCATTAAGAAATATTATCCAGTTTACAATGAAGTCTGCAAATCAGGGACCAAAACAGAGTAAAAGGGGCTAAATCAATCTGAGCTAACCTTACAGGTAAACAAAGTTTTCTCTGATTTACAATGGTACCCTCAAAGGATGGTTAGATTTCCACAATGTGTTAACCTCAAATACACATTATCTATGGGAAGTAGAACACAGTATAAAAGTAATTTTCAAGGAAAAGAGAGAAGATTTCTCCAGGCAGTTTGCTGATGGTCAGTGATATATTTTTCTGCAAGGATTACAGTGTCTTGTATTGGAATTTGAAAGGAAATGATCATTTTCAAAAAAAAAAAAAAAGTTTTTCTGGTAGGACAAGTGTGTATAATGGGCAGGAGCTGATGACATAGGATTAAAAACAGAATTTTCCCTCATACTGTTGGCAAAATATGATACATCTTTCCTCTCCCTTCTGCTGAAGCATTAGACAAAGTGACTGCTGAAAGCAGAATAATGGACCTGAAGGACCAATCTGAAAAACCCAGTCTGGGGAAACAGATTGTGATTTGTATTTAGAGCCATTTAACAAGCCACATTGTGAATAGAGTTTGCAAAATCTATAACCTTTAAACAGGATTTTATATTGGCCAGATGGATCATGGCAGAGCCTAGCCAAGACTGGGGTCTTGTTCAGCTAGGTAACCAAAAAACATGAGAATCACACAGAATCACAGAATCACTACGTTGGAAAAGACCTCCAAGATCATTGAGTCCAGCCCATGCCTTAACACCTCAACTAGACCATGGCACCAAGTGCCACATCCAGTCTTTTTTTATAGACATCCAGGGATGGTGATTCCACCACCTCCCCAGGCAGAACATTCCAGTACTTTATTATTCTTTCTGTTAAAAACTATTTCCTAATATCCAACCTATATTTCCCCTGGCACAGCTTGAGACTGTGTCCTCTCGTTCTGTCAGTTGCTGCCTGGAGAAAGAGACCAACCCCCACCTGACTAGAGCCACCTTTCAGGGAGTTGTAGACAGTGATAAGGTCACCCCGAGTCTCCTTTTCTCCAGGTTGAATACCCCCAGTTCCCTCAGCCATTCCTCACCAGGGTTTGTGTTCCCAGCCCCTCACCAGCCTCGTTGCCTCCTCTGGATGCACTCCAGCGTCTCAACGTCCTTCTCAAACTGAGGGGCCAGAACTGGACACAGCACTCAAGGTGTGACCTCACCAGTGCCCAGTCCAGGGGAAAAATTACCCCCCTGGTCCTGAGAAATTAGGGCTTGGAGGGAAAACAAACATGACAATTACAGCATGCTATTAAACAAAGCGCAGAAGCATCTGAACAAGCAGAGAGAAATTAACCCTGCAGCTTAAACCAGAGCAGCCACCTCTACTACCTGATGAGCAGCTTTGTCTCCAGAGCTCAATCTCTAAGGCCCCCTCAGTGGGCTCCCAGTCCACAATTACAACACACTAAAATGCTTTGGGACACAAGAGATTGACAAAGCTTACATATTTGCTTAGCTGGCTATTGAGCATCTCTCACAAAAAACATTTCTTACTGCTTTTATGACCCTGCATCCTTCTTCATCAGCCATCTAAGTCTATTCCTCTAAAGCTTTTCTAGAGCAGGTTCCTGGAGCAGCCAGCCAGGTGCTCTGCTAGCCCTAGCCAATGACTTGCAGCTCTATTTGTAATTTGTTTGATCTCTATTCCTTCAGAGAGAGAAGGAATATATGCCTGCCTTATTGCTTGCTATGGCAAACACATCTCAACAAAAAATATTAATATATTTATTAATATATTAATATTAGTAGTAATGGTTATTATATTAATATTCTATTAAGAAATAGAATATCAGAAGGATTTGCCATTGCAAAGATGAAAAAATCATCCTCATCATAATAAAATATGAATAGCATTTTGAACTAGAGTCAGAGGAAGAAACTTCAGCAATAAAAATTAACAATGTATCCATTTACTGCCTTACGGTCCATTGCTTATTGAGTTAGCCGAGTTTCTTCTTAGATGGAATCATAAAGGCTTCAAGTGGAAAAACAATTTGAAAGACATATTTGTTTATGATCTTTCACTACCAAGAGAGAGATCAAACCCACAGTTCCGAAACCATCTCTCAGAGAGAAGTGCAGTGGTGAAGACAAGTTGCCTTCACTCAGCAGGGTGTGCTGAGTGTACAGGAGTGCTGAAACTCCTCAGAACAGGCACTTTCTCAAGGTGAAAGAAAATCCTTGTCAAATCCTGGCAGTGAATGAAAATGAGAAAGTATGATTAATAGCATCATTAAAAGTAACAAAATAAACCATGAAAACTAAACAGTCCAACACTGTGCAGGGAGCCTATGAATATGAAGAATCCACTTAATTTATGTACGTTTTAGTGGTTTGATACATTTCTGAATTCTAAACGGCATGCAAATGTACTCCCCTCTTGACTGAGCAAAGTTCCCAACACTGGATTATACAAATATCTGCCATCCACCCTGTATATTCCCACTGGTACAAATAACACATTCCAGGGCTTTTTAAGAGCTGTCAATCCCTTCTCCTTTTTCTTCAGTGTATTGGAATAAGCTGCACAGGGAAGTGGTGGAATCAACATCTCTGGAACTGTTCAAGAGGTGTCTGGATGAGGCACTTGGGGATGTGGTTTGAGTGATTATGGTAGAACCAGGCTGGACAAGATGATCTCAAAAATCTCTTCCGATCTTGATGATTCTGTGCTTCTGCAATTTAAGCTGGGATTTTGTCTCCAGTTTGCACATGTAAGCAATGCTGATTTCATGCTCTTGAAGCAAATGCACACAGAATAAAGAAGAGAAAACCTACACAGAAAGCTTCTTTGCTTTGTTTAAATCAAACCAGCTGTTTCTTCTACTGTTTTATTTTAGAAATAGCAACACGTGCATTTAAAAGAAATTATAAATAAAGCCTTTAAGTAATCAGTTTGTTCCCTGATCCAAACAATTGATAAAGCCCCCTAAGAATATGACCTTTTCGTTCTTGAACTTTGAACAAAACTATGTTTTTATTATTAAATATTCATTTTGTATGGAGGAACCTCCTTGGATTGCAACTTATTAAAAAGATACAGACAGGACTCACTGGTACTTCTGCATTACATTGATCCACTAAGTTGGAAAAGGTGTTGTAAAGGATGCTCAGTTTATTGCTTTTATCACACATAAAATATAAATCTCTGTGAACTTCTTAACTCCAAGAATATTCCAGAAAGCTACATAACTCTCAGATCAATGCAACTTTGTTCTGCAACTACAACCAATATTTACAAATTTCTAGCCAATACATATCTCGAACTATATTCCTGCAAACATACATTCCTCTAGCTCTAACTCAGATCCATTTTCCCACCCTATCATTCTTATTTTAAATTTCTTTTGATTTACACAAAGTAGGAAGGGATACAAAGTGTTGTTTTATAAATTACCTCTGTCCAGGGAGAACACTTTCTAGTTCCACAGAATGGAGAAAGAGGTAGGTGCAGGAAATCAAATCAGCTAAATTAAAATCCTGTTCTTCCCTTAAAATTCATTTCCTGACACACAAATTCCTGCCAGTTATTCCTCTCAATTACCCAGGCACTCCTGTGGACAGAACGGTTGACAAAACATTGGCTGTACTACATGATGGATCTTCTGACCCAGAGAAGACCAGACATCCCACCACCTCTCACTTAAATTTCACACATCTTTTCATTTCCCGATTCTGGCAATATCACAGATTTTTCTTACTACTAACTCATAAGTCACTTTTTTCTGCCATTGTGCTGTCATGACCAATCTTACTTTCCCCCACCTAAAACCTGTCTGCAGTACTTTCTCTCCCCGCTACCCACTCTTTTTCATCTTTATTTATGCTGTTTTCTCTACTAATTCCCTGGAATTTGTTGCTTTCTTTCAGCATCCTTTCTTCTTACTTCTGAAATTACTGAAATTACTAGAATTCATAAATATATATTTTACAATTCATGATAAATAGGAGAAAAAACATCAAAAACAAACCTCATATTTTAATAAAGCAATATTGCGGTTATTGTTATATAATAGAAAAGTTTGATTCCTATGATAGTGTTTATTTGGGGTTATTTATCCCTGAGGCTGATTGCATTTTTGACATCTACATGGTGGCTATTGAAGATGAGCAGGTTATGTTTCACGCTAGGTCAGCAGATCAGGAAGCTTCAGAGTGTTTGACCAGAACAATGAAATCAGCATTTTAGCAAAAAAAATGAACACTTTTTAATACTTTAAAGTATTTTCATAATGAAACTTCTTTTATCAGTTAGGTCTTGATGTCAATTAGCAATGACTAACTGATACGACTTAGAGCACTAAATAAACAGCAACAAAAAAACCCCCAACATATCTTGTCCCACCTAAAGGTTTATCTGTTTGCCAGAATTAGGTAGATAATCATAAGAAGCATGATTTCCTTGGGGTTTTGTTGTTGCTTTTATCTTTTTGCTCTAAGCACTTAGGAAGAAAATAGATCTTCTAACCATATAACCTTGGCTTGTGCTGCATCTCAAAAGAATTGTGGTTACAAAGGCTGGCTAATTTTTCAGTCTACAAACTATCCTCACACCCCAAAGGTTAACCAGATAGTGTTTCTCCTGTGTACCATGGTGTCTGTCCCCCTCTAAATTTTTGAAAGTATACGTAATTTTATTGACAAATACATCTTAGACATATCTTGTAAAAGCTGATAGCAAACTGCTGATAGGGAGTTATCCCAGGCATTTTTGTATGACCTGTACTCCTGTAGAGGTCAGTTTCCTCTTGGTTTGAAAACTTAAACGCTTTTAGAGGGCACAGTATAAAGAATCATAGAATCATGGAGTGGTTATGATTGGAGGGAATATATAAACTAAATGCTAATGAGATACAGGGCATTATATTCCGGCACAGAAGATTTATATTATTTTTCTCTTAGTACAAGCTTAATTGGCTATTTTAAGACCCCATGATGAAAATTAATAGTTCATGTTTTTTCTTATCAAATCCATCCTATGAGACTACACAAGATAATTAAAACATAGAAGAGGAATTCAGAAAAAAATAAAGGAATTTATGTCAGGGCTGGCAGGCTTAAAAATTAAGCATACCTGCTTGGCTGTTGTAAGCAATTGTGTTTCCTCGCCCCACTGGTCTGCCTACTAGCAACATTCTTTGTAAACCAGTGAAGTGCAGAAATATTGTGAATATTTTGTAAGTGTCTCTCTGCCTTTAAAATTCATAAAAGGTGGCTGTAATCATAAATCCTTACATTATTAATTTTGTTAGGGTATTATTTAAATAACTGACTCCTTATACATAGCTTTTAATTTAAATCTTGTGAATCAGTCTTTTGTGGGAGGCTGGATACACAGGCTGTCTCTCCTGGCCACAGCCTAGCTCCAGGACACATCAACTAAACTTCTGCTGAATTTAATGGGAATTTATTTGTGACATTCCCATGACAGTGAATTTATCTATATGTGAATCAACACATACAGGTAACCAGGGTGACCAGCAAACCACAGCTGAAATGCAAAGAGTAGATTTCTTTCATTGCCTCACTAACAGCGACAGGCAGCAGAGACACACAGGGACACAGGTTCTGTTAGGTTTAGCTAATCCTGGCAAAAAGCTGAAGCAAAAAGACAAAGCAAAAAGTGGACACTAATGAGCACTACATTCTAATATACAGACAGAAAAGTAAGGCCCATAACAAGCACAGAACACTGTTCATTACTAGTTAACCACTAACAGATCTAGATTCAATCTAGCATATCCCAATCAAACCTGTCATTATCTCAAACCCTTTGCAACCCATACTGGCCACCAAAAAGAACTGTTGTGGCTTAACCCCAGCCACACACTCACCCACTCCTCCACAGCAGGACAGGGGAGAGAATCAAAAAGGTAAAAGCTGTAAAATTCATGGGTTGAGATAAAGACAGTTTAATAGCATGAAAGCCATGCACACATGCAAAGCAAAGGAAAGCAAAGCAAGGGCTTAATTCACTGCTTCCCAGGGGTAGGAAGGTGTTCTGCCATATCCAGTAGAGCAGGGCCCCATCCTGTGGAACAGTCACCCAGTAAGACAGATACCACCACTGCAAATGTTTCCTCCTTCCTTCTTCTTCCCTTCACTTTATACACTGATCATGATGTCATGTGGTCTGGAATATCCCTTTGGTCAGTTTGGGTCACCTGTGTCCCAGCTGTGTCTACTCCCAAATTCCCAAGCATCCCCAGCCTCCTCAGCAGCATGGCAGTACAAGCAGCAGAAAAGGCCTTGGCTCTGTGCAAGCCCTGCTCAGCAACTACAGAACATCTCTGTATTATCAGCCCTGTCTTCCACACAAAACCAAAACACAGCTCCATTCTGGTCACTGTGAAGAATAACTCTACCCCACTGAAACCAGTACAAGCTAGCATCCATGAACACCATAAATATACTGCTTTAGCTTCTAAAACTAAAAGACTATTGACAGTTCTCCTGAAGCTGTAGTTAATGTTTTATAACAAATATTTAGACAGCTTCAGCCAGTTCCCTCACAGAATAGTATACACCATTAATTTCCATCCTGGTGGTGGAAAGTACTGCCTTGGCTGAATGAAAGCAATAGATTCTTTGCCAAACCACCCCAAAGCAAATTAATTCACCAGTCCTCTGCCCAAACCTGCAGATGCAGTGTTTGCCAGATGGAGAACTGTGTCTGCTGATCTTATTTCAAAGCTACTGTCTTAAGCTCTTGATATCATTCGGAACTGTCCTGGTTTAGACACCCAAACCAGATCTCCTGGTCAGACAGCACAGCTGAGTCTCCTCTGGGACAGGAGAAATGGGTTTCTGAAGTTCTCTTCCCTAGGCCCAGCTTGAGAACCTCACACCCCACAGGAGATACAGAAGTCAGGACATGCAGAAGCAGCTCTATCATGCCTCTCCCAAAGCTGCATCTAACCCCTGAGAAGAAGACACACAACAGATGCAGGACACTAAATGGATTTGTATATTGATCTGACTCCAAAATAAAATATAGATAGATGAAATTTGTCTGTTCATAATACTACAGAGAGAGATAAACTTCTCCCTGCATGTTAAGATATCTGCTTACTCCTATGAAGAAACCCTCTGCTTTAAACCAAACCACAAGGCTTTGTTTTAAACTACTGCAAATTTTCTATCTATGTTGATTTCACTAAGATAACACCCCATCTGTATTCAACCAGATGTTCCCACACCTTACACTTACCCCTCACTCTTTAGTGCCAATGTATAGAGATTTGGTTTTCATACTTTCACCCTTGTAGTGGTCCATGTGTGGAAGGCACACACAGTTTATCAGTGTGATATTGCCTGTTAAAGAAAGTTCAAGTTCTGAACACATGTATCTGTTTGCTACAATATGCTAAATGCCCCTTTCAACTATACAAGATGTCTGTATCAGCCATTGGTATAAATTTATCAGGTACTGGCTAAAGGAAGTCAACAATTTTAGCTGTCAGAAAAAATATACTTGAAATCCATAAAATCCTAAGTTCACCACCAGACAATAGGCAAATACATAATTGAAGAACACATCCCATTGCCTGTAAAGACATTGATGACTTCCAAATGAAGGATAGAAATTTGTGTCATTTTGAAGGCACAGTGTTATTGTGCTAATAGCCCATTAAATCACATCATCATAATTTGTACTACTACAGCACGAAACATTAATGAACCTTAAATATAAAAGCTGTTTTGTGAAACTAGTGACAAACTATAAGCCTCCATTTTTGTAATTCTTTCTTCATTGGTAGGTGAACTATAGAGGTTTGGTTGGAAAAAGTTTGCACTAACCAGATAATTATATGAGGTTTCCATATGAGGTTTTTAGAGCGCTCTCAAATCTCTGTGCACGTGAAACACAACAGCTCTGCCATTATTAAATGAAAGATAAGGACTTCTTATACACATTAAATTTGGCTCCCTTCTATACAGATTGGAAGGTCCATCCAACAGCACAAAAAACAGCTAAAAACATCTGCTGTTTGGCCAGCAATACAATTTCTGGCCTTTTTCACTTTTGGTTTACACTGGTAGGTGAAAGCTGTTAATCTATAGCTTTCCCCAGTGCTAGGGGAAGTTTGTAAGAGGAGGTTAAATTATCATTTCTCAGAATAAATCAGAGTCCTAATTGAGCTTCAGTACACACATCATGTAGATGACTTCTCCAAGCCTCTTCTGGGGCTATTTTCTGTAATCTGCAATTGTTTCAGGCTGTTACCTTACAGATTCAGCTTAGTGCTGGCATAAGCTCCTCACATCATCCCCCTGTATTTTAATGCCACAGCTTTTGTAGTGGAAACAAAATCTATTGCATAACTTGGTGACAAAAAATTGATTCAGCTGAAATCTTCAAAACCATGAAGAAAGCTTAGAATATTAGTGTCCTGGTTTAGGGCAAATTTGGGAAGAAACCTCTGAGTGGGGTCCCTCTGGAAAGCAAATCCAACTGGCCCTTCCCCCAACTGGATCAGGGAAAATATTTTCTTGGAGGAAAGTGGAAAAAAACTGTTTATTTAACAGGAAAAGCACTCCCAGCACAACAAACGAACAATACTAAACAAGAAAGCCTCTCTCTGCTCTGCAGAGATGCTGAATTCAGAAAGTCTCTCCCGTGGGCTGTAGCTCAGCTCACTCCGTTGCTGTCAGTCCCTCCATGCTGGGAAATGCCGGGCCCAGGCCAGACCCGGTGGGACACGGCTCTGAGCTCCTGGGGCTCCCCTGGGTTTGAGTCCAGAGCAGGTTCAAACTGTTCCAAGGAAAAGGAGGGGAAAAAACCCCCACAGTCTGGAGAACTTCTCTGCTTCAGCTAGCCAAAAACTAACCAAAAGCAAAGGAGAGCTCTCTCTGTTCGCACTGCAGACAACACAGGCTGTGTGTGAAGGAAAACTGAAAACTCTTATCTTTATGTTTTGAAAACAACTACCTCAGACAGCCCACCACTTCTTCTTTACTCTCAGATCCAGTTTTAAAGGAGTAAAACTTGTTTCTGAACTAAACAGACGAATGGGGATACAATTCAGCATCAACCCAAGACAACTGGGTTCAAAAGAATACCCACCATCATGACCATGCTTTAGGTGAGGTTTTGATGCAATGAGGTGTATGTACCTAATAGAAAGAATGGGAAACATATCAGTTTTAAAATAATGACACCAAAGCATTGGTGTACATGTACATTGAAGTACTTCTGAAAAAGCTGCTCAATAGTTTCTTTACCAGGAGGAATCTGCTGAATCATGCCCTGATTCAGAGATATAGCAAGACCTAACTTTACAGACTGAATCAAAGCTGATTTCACAGTATTAGCCTGGACTATACTTCAGATGCAATGCTGACGTCCCTCTGAACAGATTATCTATCACAATATATTACAGCTGATTTGTGAGTACTGAATGTTAAGGATGCTGCAAAGCTAATAATGATCACTATGACTCCTATTTTACCACCACTGCTCTGCAAGCATGTAATTCATTTCAGGAAGGTGAGGAAGCTATTAAAAAGTAGCATAATGTGACTCGTTCTGTCAGGCAGTATAAATAGTGTATGAGAATCAGAGTTTGTCAGCATCTCTTCTGTCTGGCTTTGGACATCTCTGACAGGTAGTTCTCTTCCCCATCCAGATTGGGTGGGTATCCTGCTTCCCGTTCTTTACTTACCTACAAGAGAAAACTTGATTACCTATAAGAGAAACTGTCTGTTATCTTGTTAATGATAGGAAGTTTTGGTTCTTTCAATCAGTATCTTACTATTTCATGACAAAGAGACCAAAATGGAAAGCTGTTTCACTACTGAAAAACCCCACACCTGACTTGTCTGCTAAGGGTTTAGTCACAGAACAGCAAAGATTAAATCCTTCATATAATGCTAGGAATTAATGATTTACCCAACATCAGGTGTATGTGCAAGTTTTTTATGTGTCATTTGCTTTAAAACTTCAATCTATTCAGATTACAATTAAAGGGTGGAAAATATGCCTTTGTAAAGCAAGCAGAAGTGGATTATAGATCTGCTGCTGCTGTTTACAAGATCTGCTGATTGTGCTCAATAGTCCCAGAGGGTTTGAACTTCCCTTCCTATCCTTTGTCAGGCACTGTGGCCCACACTGTACTTCTCACTGGGAAGCATGCCTCCAAATACTTTTCCCCTCTGGATTAATCTGCATTTCTGGGCAAAGTTGAAAACCATGAGTAACCAAACTCTGAATACAGTAACAAATGACAAATTCAGTTTCCTTTGGAGAAAACATTTCGAGCCTGCAAGAAGGCAAAAAAAATACTGAATATGTGAGTCAAGGGTGATATATACCTATGTGATTCTGCCCGAAACAATAATTTTCATGTGAACCCTCAAGTCCACTGCTGTCACAAGAAGTAGCAAGGATATATGGAAGGGTGAATCCCTGTAGGAGCCTCTTGCATTAAACCTGAACAAAGGCCAATGTTGCCCCATTCCCATGCAGTCTTCTGAATTCTGAGTTCATAACTTCTCCTAAGTTGCTAAAAATCTTGCAAATAGATCACAGAAAAAGTAAAAAAAATTAGAATATGTAGGCTTCCATTGTGTCCCATACTCCTTAGCTGCAAATCAGCCACATTCAGAGATCAGAGAATGATAAATGATTCTTCCCATTTTAAATAGGCTTTGTCATTTCTTAGAGAATGCAAATAGTAGTCAGACAGAAAGAGAAGAAATGATGGAAGATGATAACATTCTGTCATAAAACGTGTGAAATTAAATTTAAATTAATTTTAGTATATTCATTTCAGTTAAGAAATACTTATATCCAGCAGTTAAAAAATTCTTCAACATTTCAGACACAATAGTTATTAAATCTTTTCAGAAATTACCAGTAGACTTTTGAACCTATAATATAAGGGGCCTTTACCTTAGAAAGTATATTCAGTCTGAAATAGAACCTGTAAATGGATTTTTCTTATCATCCTTGAAAAAGTGTAAACTTAATCTAGTTGCTGGTTCTTTATCTCAATTCCTTTTTAATTGACATTCTGCTTAAAATAATGAAAAACCTCCCTCTCTAAAGTCACTGCAGTTACTACCTGATTCTGGCCTTGTCAGGAATGACTGACAGAAAGGTGAAGCTTAAACACTGATAGTTTGAAACCTTCCTGTTAATCCAAAGTCACTAAAATCTTAGAACTCTTAGACTGAACATATAGCTACTATTCTTTGTAACTAACTTCAAGAGGATTTAAAATGCTAGATAACATGATTCAATAAGACCTTAAAACTCTTGGTACACTCTTAAAACTCCACTTTAAAAGACTCATTGCCTTATTAGATATTGTGATTTATTCCAGAAAATCCTTTCAAAGAGGGATCAGGAAAAAAAATAGAAAAAAAAATTCTATTTTTGAAACATAATCTTTTCTACCTTCCTGTAATTCAAGCTGCCAATTTTTCCTGAATAAATCTGTTAGTTAGAGCCCAGATCCAGCAGATATAACCCTGGCTGAGAGGAAGTGAGGCTGAGTCAAGCAAGTCCAACCTACAGTAGGTATCTCAATTCCAGTAACCTATGGCAAACATACTTTTCCTGGACAGAGATGCAACTTGGTGACACAGGGCATTATATCTGTCCAAATGACATCGTTCAGTTTATGTACCACATTATTGCTGCACAAGAGCATTGAGTTGGAGGAATATTTTCCAGTGCCACAGGTTGGGGTAGATAGAAGAATGATCCATTCTAATGATAGCCAAATGGCTCCTTGGAGGAAACACTTCTATTTTTCAAAATTTGGGGACAAAAAGTAAGTAAAAAAATGGTTTAAATTTTTCTATTATGCTTTTAATTTGGGAAAAAAGGTTTATTTTGTGTTGTAATGTAACCATTCTTCAACCAACCCTATCCATCATTTAATTCAATATGTTCAACATTATTAATAAATTAAATACCAGCTGAGCAGAAGATTAACATTTTTATTTTCTTTAAAGTTCTTGTAATGTTTTCATGCAGTTATGTTTTATATATGAATATTTTGCTTTTCAAGCCATCCTGGTTTGTTTGGGTTTTTTTACTGCAATCATTTGAGCTACAACTATCAATGTACTTCTTGGAAAATGGGACTGTAATTCATTCTTGTCAGAAACAGATGGCTGAGAAAATGAAAGCAAAAACAGCAGTGAAAGACAAGGCCACCTGGGTCCATCAAGCTGATGAGAAAAGCCTGTGAACCTAATGCCAGTGGTACCTGCAGCCAACATAAGCTGGCTAATGCTGGCTAAAAACAAGGGCTAGGAATAAGTCAATAATAAAGAGAGAAAAATAATAATAACCAAAAAAAGAAAACTATGAAGCTGTAGGAGAAGCAGGAAACAGTCCTGGGAATTTTAGACAGACTGCAAGACCACATGGATTCACTGGGAAATTGGCTGATCAGGACTTGTTACCGTTTCTATTTCAGCTTGCAGATATGACATGTAGCATGATGCTGAGGGGAATATATGCAGAGCAACCCACAGAGACTTGAGTCCCTGTGCTGCACTTAGCAAAACCCACAAGGATGCCCATATTTCACATGCAAACAATAACTCTGTGAGGCTTAAAGGTGCAGTACTTTTGAAAGATGTGGAGGTACAATCATAAAGCACAGTATTAATTATGGTGAAACAAATGCCTTGTTCAAATAGCAGTGCTAGTCACGGGTTGCAGTAGCAGTTATCTGCAACCGCAGCCACTTTGAGCTTTTAGGTTTTATTTAAAAAGCTTAATTGGAATTTTTATTACTCCCAATTAAGCTTTTTAATTAAAAAGAAAGTTAAAAGAGGCTGGAGGCAAGTATTGCTGAAACTCATATCTGCATAGACTCTGAAGGGGAAAAAAGGAGTTTTGTAAAATTGCAACTGTCAGCCAGCTGCAGCTTCCAGTTTCAGCTTACTGCTGATCCCATTTACCTTGCCAGTGGCATGCTGCAAATGCAGATACACACGTCTGCCTGGAAAAACAGGCCTTCAGCTTTAAATAGACTATAAATCCTGTTTCATTCCTGCAAAGGATACATCACATGAGTAAAAAATACCACCTACTCCTCCATTTCGACTTTTTTTTTATTCCATTAGCAATTTGAGTCTGGTAGATGTTTTCCTTTTCTGAGAGCAGGGTAGATTCACCACAAAATTAATTTAATGACAATCCAGCAGACATGGTACTACTCTTTTCTCTCCAGACTTCTACAAGTACAGACAGAACTGAGAACATGTTCCTAAAACAGGGGATCACCTGATCCTTCCCTATAGAACAAAACCAATATTTTAGACCCCAGATTTTCCTTCAAGCACAGTTTTACCAAGTGGCCTTTAAAATTTTATATGGTTTAAAGAAGGAGAGAAAACTTTTTTTTTTTATTATTATTATGGAGGCATCTGAAATATTCAGCTGTCAAAGCAGAGACTTGGAAACATTCTCATATCCTAACAAAGGATTTTTTAAAAATAATTAATATATTTTAAAATATATTTTTAATATATAATTTTAATATTTAATTTTAATATTTTTAAAAATAATTAATATTGCTTGGCCCAAATATGAAAAAAGAAACTTAGTATCATTCATTCTTGTACATTAAATTCTCCAGTTTTTGGGAGCAAAGATACTGTATATTTTGTTCTATTTGAGGTTTGTTCAGAGAATAAGGTTGTATTCTATCTGGATGGATAAGCCCTTGGAATTCACTGTATTGTTCCCAGAGAATATCTGATATAAATATTGTCTAAATATAGCCAGTGACAAAGAATTTATTTTTACTTTAATATATATATTATTTAAGTACAACAGTTAGACAGTAGGTTGTCAGTGAACTAATTCTTAAAGTTTAAGTTTAGATATGTTGTTTCACAGATATGAATTTCAGCAGAGCTGGTTTTTACCCCACATTTGCTTTAAGTAAAAATCTTACTGTAAATTGCTCGTAGAGAATAGATGTGTTTTACAGAGGGCTTAGAGGACAAAGTCATAGAGGGAATGAAGATTAGTATTGTATGGTTTGGGTTTTTTTAACAGAGTTAAAGAGCGAAAAGTGAAGAGATTACCCAACCCACAAGCTGAAACATTTCTCTCAAGAGAAAGAGGAATTTAATTCCATGGGAAATTAGGGATTCAAGAAAGATTGATTCCCTCTTTGTTATTGTAGCTAAAGCTGTGCTTTGAGTAAAAACTAGAGGGTGAAGTGCGTGGGTAAACATGTACTCTTTTTCTTAGAATGACATAGAACAAAGATTGAGGGATATTCACTGGCTTAGATACAGTCCAGACAGTGTTTTGATATTTTTAATAGAAATTATATATCATGCGGACAACTCTTGAAACAGATAATAGAACCATCTAAGTACATCAATCTAAGAACTTTGATGTTTTCTGCATTCTTTATCTTTCCATCTCTCCAATATTTAATTCAGAATATTTGTGTTTGTCTGTACATCAAAATCATTACCAAACAGCTTACTAAGGGAATATCCTTCACAGATATTAGTAGTCTGAGGATCAGAGATTAAATTATAATACACAGTTTTAAAAATATGAGGGCAAATCTTATTTATGTTAGAGCCCAAAGATTAACGCCATATAACACAGGTATGAAAATTTTTGTACTGAAATATTTTGTTTTGTACTGCTTTTTTTTTTTTTTTTCTCTTTGACTTCTTAAGCGAAAATGTCTCTGGACTGTCAACACAAAGGGTTTCTTCTAGCCAGTGAACAGCCAGGTTAGAAAAGGCACAACCTGTGTATCCCACACTATGAATTATAGATGTGGAGAATTTTGCAAGCTGCTTCCCTTGAGATCCCCATGGAAGCAATAAGAGAAAGTCAGCACCTCTAAGCATGGTTCTCCTCTCTGTTGCTCACACACAAAATGTCCAAAGGAAAGGAAAGGCGAGTGCCTTGGCCCCACCTCCCAAGCATAAACTAATGTAGATGATTTGTAGGTGTCATGGGTTGCAGTGCAAAAATGTAACCCAACTGTATTCTCGTCACCCTCATGATGAACCGGGTGTGTGGGTGGTGTATTGTGCTCCAATGGCCAACTGTCAAAAAACCTGCTGGGGCAGTTTTCTCCTACTTGCCACAACCCAGCCTCCCTCCAGGGCTAGATCTTCTGTTAATTGGCCATTGAGTCTCACTGATAGAATTCATCATCCCACTGGAATGCATCCATCCATTGAAGTGAGCCAAGTATTCCTACCTGGATAAATCTGGAGTTGGAAACAACCAAGGCAGCCTTTTCCCACTGATTCTCATAGGAAACCGCCCACTATCCACCCTGGACCTTCAGGAAAGAACATCCACTTTTTTCTAACAGGGAGCATCAATTCAACAAGCCAAATCTGCACTCGTTGACTGCGCCACCATGGAATGGATTGCCACCAACACCCTTACCCACAGGGTGGGCAGGCTGATCCTGACTCTGGTCAGTGGTTTCCCTTCTTTCGTTCTTTCTTTTCTTTCCTTTCTCTTCTTTCCTTCTTTCTTTCTTGTCTTTTCTTTTTCTTTCGTCTTATCTTTCTTTCTTCTTTGTACTTTCTTATTCTTTCTTCTTTCTTTTCTTTTCTTCTTTCTTCTTTTTCTTGTCTTTTCTTTTTCCTTCCTATCTTTCCTTCTTGTAGTAATACTGCATGTGTTTTTGTTTTATTGTTTATTTTAGTTCCCATAATAAAGAACTGTTATTCCTATTCCCATATCTTTCCCTGAGAGCCCCTTAATTTCAATGTTATAATAATTGGGAGGGAGGGTGTTTAAATTCTCCATTCCAAGGGAGGCTCCTGCCTTCCTTAGCAGACACCTGTCATTCAAACCACGACAGTAGGACAAGAGGAAAAGATCTCTGCTGCTGGTCTGCATGAGGGCTAGTCATCTAAACTGTGTTTGACCCAGAAGCTGTACAGCTGTAGTACTGACTATGACTCAGGAGACACTATGATATTGCAATTTACATGAAATGATCTAACTATGATTCCAAACCATGTAAAAATGTCCATCATTTTATAGATTCTAATATTTTAAAAACTCTTTTAAAAATCACATAGCATTGTTTCTCCATTATTCAGTGCTTCATTAAAAAAAAGGTTTAAAAAGAACAACCTGCTGTCAATTTTGCAAATATATTTAGTCAGATTCACTGTTGAGCCCTAGGATGTTTTTTCATATTTATGAATCTATTTTTATGTATTTTCTCATTAATATATCTCTTAGATATAGACTGCTAAATGCAAATATTAATTATTAAATAATTTTAGCAAGGATTAGAATCAGTGTTTTCATATGTAAATGAGGTTTTTGCAGGGTTTGGGGTTTTTTTGCAAAATGTTACTATTAATTACCCAGAATCTACTGTGGTCATACTGATAAGATGGGGACAAAGGTTTCAAGGCCAATTTCATTCATTTTAAATGGATTGTGTCATCCAATATATATTAGAAAATATCTTTACCAAGTAAGAAACCAAGGCAAATAAATCAGGTATAAATCTAAATTACTGGCTTTATCCTAAGAATTACACTATATTCTCTGAGAGAGTTGGTAACATTTCTTCTTTAAGTTAGCTCTTCTGCAGGGTGTTGTATCAGCTGTGGGAGCACTACTAGCACAGCTCCAGCACCACTTGGGAGAGGCTGGAAGGGTGCTTACTTCGCCAGCCAAAGGAGCTTGGCTCTGATCTATGACTTCAGATAACATTCAGGATGTGTCCTCAATGCAGTGGGGGGTGAGAGAAAAAAAAAAAAAACAACAACTAAAACCACCTTATTTAAATGAGTCTACATTTTTGCTTTCTTCTTACTAGGTTGGCTATAAATCTCTGCCTTACTTAATCTTTCCATCAGTCAATCTCAGTCAGGGAAGTCAGGGCACTTAAGAGCTGCTTGGTTCCGAGCAATTACCTGAACAAAAGACTGTCTGGGATTGGACTAACTATTGGCTCATCTTTATTCAGCAGCACTCTCAGATCATGAAAGGAGACACCTGGAAAGTACAACGGATGAGGTGCAAGAAACAGGACAAATTGAAAGAGAAAAAATATACTGTAAATGTACACTATAAGAAAAAAAAGGTAGAGATGTATATTTGCTGTTAGACCAAAGGAAAGAAGCAAAGATTTAGGTGAGAATATAGTCGCTGTAGGGGAAAAAAAAAAAACAAAAAAGGAAGAAAAAAAAAGAAAAAAGGCTTCTCTGCTTCTGTACTAATTTTTTGCTAAAAATAAGAAGACAGTGAACATTTCAACCACAAATAATCAGAGTCCTTTGAGCTGTCTGAATTCTAGAATTAACTGCTATTACAAATCATGATGGGAACTTTATCTTTGGTCTCTCACATAGCTCTCCTGATCAACAAGCTGTTTATTAAACTGCAGAATTTTTTTCTCCCTTCCACCACCTTGAAAAGCCTCTGACTCACCCTTATGTGATGTGGAAAATATTCTAAGATTGGAAAATATTCTAAGATAAACTCAGAAAATCATGTGTGATAAGAAAATTTACTCCAGCTGAGTAAGCTGAGCCCTGACACAAACTGTGTTTACACAGACTGAGTTTAGTGCTCCACTTAGGAAAACTCCAGTGGGAAGTGATCTTGTTTTAAATGTTTTTGTAAAGACTGCAAACACAATGATTTTTACCAATATTGTCAAGTGGAAACTTTTTTAAAGTAGAAACTTTTCCACTTTGTTATAAGACTATAGACAATTTCATGCAGCAATAAACTTAAGGAAGTACTTTATGCAAAGATTCATAAAATTTACCATTAGATCACCTGATCTAAATATTTAGATGGCCCATAGATTCTGTTTCAATTATGCTGAACTTTAACTTCATTTCTCTTCTTCATTTCTCTCTGGGTTCAATCACTTTTTATTACTTTTTAGAAATACATCTGAATCTCCTAAATTTGTTAGTGGCCTCATGATGGGCAGTAACTGGAAGCCTTAGGCCAGCCTCAGCCTCTAGCCATTTGAAGATGGAGCCAGAGCTCATACTCCTTCTCCAGGTAGCACGTGGTCTGCCCAGAAGGAGATTTGTAATGGGTGTCTCAGAAGTTACCACCACACAAATGTGAATTACCAGCTTTTTGGACTCATCCATGCAACACCTTTGCTAAAGTTGACCTTGTACTAAAAAGCAAGAGCTACTTCCACAGATCTTCAGATCTGTTCTGAGGATTAAGACTCTTGTAACTCTTGGATGATGCCACCTAAATAGATTTTAACTCTATGGAAGTCCAGAAGTCCAAAAAACAGCTGAGTTCCACAAAAGTGAGGCAATATGCAGGATTGGAGGTTATCAGCCCAGTGAGTGAAATAAAACTTCCAGGCAGCTGGAATGTCTGTCAAAGCAGCAGTGGTGTCACTTGTGCTCTCCTGGCACTTATGATAGATGTTTCATGTGTACACACATAGCATTACACAAGATGCAAAGAGGTCAAAATTCTGTAAGATAAAAAAAGCTAGGCTCGTAGTAATAGTAAAAATAATTGCTATAAATCTATAACAAATAATAACCCTAAGAAAAGGAAGAGCAACAGTGGGGACCCAAAGCCTTTCTCATAGTACATGGTATGAACTGTATTTCTGTAATTAAAACCTTCATCATTTTCTCCATCAGTGGGGCCTGGACATTTTGTTAGTGGTCCCCACAGAGCTTTGGAAACTTGAGGCAGGGTGGAGGCTGCTCAGTGCTCTCATGTTGTTTTGAAAGTATGTCTGTCTATAAAATGAATAAAGACTTGCTGAAAGTTGAAAAGATTTCTGCTGGCTATGAAGTTACTTTGACACTGTTCTTAAAGTCTCCTTAATTGAGGAGGCCACAAATGCACCAGAACTGCCTTTACCTCTCAGCTGACATGTATGCCCATCAGCATGGAGGGTGTTCAGTTATCTCTATAGTATTATGAAACTTTCTAATACAGTTTAAGGGTCCTCTTTTCACTGTAATATGCACATTCCTCTTCCTGACTTCCTTTTAATTTTTCACAAAAATTAAGCCATGAAGTGTTTATGCAGATCCATTGATACTTTGAGTATCTTGGGTTTGCATTTCAAAAATCCTGATTAACTAAGAAGTAGGAAAATCATTCTTCTTATTATATCAGGTGAATATCATGAGAGGCAGGGCAGACTGCTGCAGCATCTTAACCACAGCAAAAGTATTATCAATAAGAGAAGAAATAGCCAATGCAGGCATGTGATGAGCTTTGTTCAGTACTAAACAATTTAGAGTATCCAGGATCTGTAGGATTCTAGTACAGGATGAGATTATAAAGGAAGGAGAACCTTCAAAACCACTCTCTTTATTCATTCTGTAAAATCTAAGAGAGGATGATTTCCTGTGAGACAGAGTCACTGCAGTAACTGGGAATGTAAGCTTAGCCCTTCACCCCCACCCAGCCCCACAGAATTACAGATCTGTACCAGCTGGGGCATATTGCAGGACAAAAATATGTTAGTCAGGAAATCTGTGCTAGATTCACCCCTGCTGGAACAGAGGATGCAAATAATTTGAATAATTGCTACAGAGAGCAGATGGTAGAAATACTCCACTAGAAGAGTTTCAAATATAGCTTAATTCAGCAAGGGGAGTGAGAAATATAGATAAAATTTGAAAGACAATCTGGCATAAAAATTAATATTAAAATTAAATCAAAATTAAAACAATATAATTATAGTTATAATACTAAAATAATGGGGGAAATTATGCTGAAATTGCTATTTGAGGCTACTGCACTCTAAGGGATGCCACTAGACAAAAGCAGTCACCACCATCTCTGAGAGTAGCAGTACAGCTAGATGCCATCACTTTGGTGCCACATTATGCTGTTTCTGGCTTTCCACAGAGCACTGAATCAAATGGATCTGCTGAATTTCCCAGCTCTTTTCTGCCTTCCCACAACATTATCAGATGCCTGGGTGCCACTCAAGGATGAGAAATGCTCCACTCCTTGAAATGCAGTCACCCCCTCATCCAGTGCCTTGCCCTAGGGCACAGACCCATGAAACTCAGGGTCGAACTAAGTTGCTCATCTCTACACCCCTCTTTTTCCAATGGCAAAACTGCACGAAGGTGTGCCCTGCAATGCCTGGGAACCCAAGACAGATCACAACAGGAGAAATGGGTCACAGAATCAGCGCTGCAATATAATAAATCACCTAAGATGCAGTTCTTCTGTGGAACTTTGCTGTTGTAAAATCAGGGAGATTGAGTGAACCTTGCTGAATGCCCTTCCTCAACACTGCCATGACCGTTCATCATATTTGTCAGATTAATAAATTTTATTAAGAGAGCAGAAGAACACACATTTGAGAAGGACACCATAAATACACTTTGATACAGGTGATAAAAACACAACACAGGATGAAGTGTTACTTGGTTAAATTCTATATAGACTACTGATGATTAATTTGAACTTCTTTACACTACTTTAAAAGCAAACATGGAAAAGAGATACATAGTTTAGTCAATTCATCAATCACCCATGTGATCTTGGGAAAAAAGCACAAAACAAATGCAAATGTGGCAAAGGAGGCTGGCACTGGCTAAAATATGTGACTTTGAAAAAATAAAAGTCAACAAACAAAGCTTTGTACAAAGAAATAAAAGGAAAGACATAAAATTATACAAACACTATGTACTTTGCCCCAAAATCTGGGATTCACCATCCTTAGTATAATGCCAAACTCTGTTTAAGATAATTCCCTACAATTTACATTGTAGCCTGTGTTAGATAGTTTAAAGTCAATAATGGGAACATACATTTGGGGAAAATTAAACATTAATAAATAAAAACCAAAAACTAATAAATCAGAAATGTTGGCAATGACATCAGAAAGCATTTGAACCTTCTACTTATAGCTGCAAAATTTAAGTCAAACGCCTAACTTTTCACCCAGACATGCAAATTTCAACATTTATAGTAGCAAATCTGCCTTATTTGCATTTGTTTTTCTTTGGACATTATAACCTTGTGTACTTTGTGTAGAGAAATGGTATTGCACAAGGCACATTTTAGAGACTTCACACTAGCAGAACCATGTGTATCCATTACCATGTTTCATACTCACAGCTGATGCTTGCTTTACAAAGGTTTCTAAAATCTACAGACAAAAAAAACCAGCAGAAAACAATACAGGCTAAAAAAAATCCTAGGTTTTTCTGTATTTCCTTAAGCACTGAAGAAGGCTTAAAGAAGATCAAGCACCTCAAATATTGCAAACTGTTTCACAGAAGTCCCTTCTTCAAACAAGAACAGAATAAAATTACATGAAGAATAATGAAGTCTATGATAACAATTGCTAGATTTCAGTGAGCGGTCGGCTTCAGCTTCTCGAGTTTTTCTTTGGTAAATGTCATTATTAGTAGTAAAAGTAGCTTAATTAAGAAAAGAAATTTTCTGTAAGGAAAAAAATGATGGTGTTTAAAGCTGGAAATACTCATCTTTTACAAAGATAGTGCATTGCAGAATGTTTTAAATGTACTGAAAGCATAAGTATAAACCCCAAGCCAATGGTGTAGGATATCCAAATATCAAACACTATGGTAACAAGGCTGGAAAACGTGGCCAGTGCTCGAGTTTGCAGTGAAACAGCTGGACTGATTTGGCAGCAAAGAGCCAGAAACAGCCAGAAGGTTACCAAGAGGGAAAAAAAAAAAAAAAAAACACCACTGGTGCACCTAAAGAGAAAGAAGCTATAATCTGGCTGGTAGGTGTTCCTCAGCCTTCCCCTTATACCAACGATTCTGTACGTGGGACAGACAAAGGCGGAGAAGATGACGAAGGGAACAAGGGAGGAAAGCAGAGCCCAGCCGCCGCGTTCCGGCCGAGCCGAGCCGCACACAGGCCGGCACCGCCGTGCTGCACGGCCGCAGTGCCAGCGCTGCCGACGGAGCCTGCCGCTGCCGCTGTGGCTGAAGCGGGACCCTGCGGCTGTGGCTGTGGGTGAAGCCGAACCCTGTGGCTGTGATTGTGGCTGTGGCTGTCGCTGTCTCCGTCGCTGTCTCCGGCCGCGCACCGCCACCTGCGGGACGGCCCGGCCACCGCGGCCTCTCAGCGCCGGCTCAAGCCGAGCAGCCAAGGGCTCCTCCTACCTTCCCGTGGCCACAAACCCTGCGGAGAAGGACTCGGGAGTGATGTGTGATGAAAAACGATCTGCAGTCAGTGTGCTCACAGCCCGGAAAGCCTACAGTGTCCTGGGCTGCATCCAAAGCAGCATGGCCAGCAGGTCAAGAGAGGGGATCCTCTTCCTCTGCCCTACCCTTGTGGACCCCAGCTGGAGTGCTGTGCACAGTGCTGGTGCAGTTCTTATGCCTCCAACATAAGAAGGACATAGAACTGCTCTGGAGCAAGTCCAGAGGTGGGCCACAAAGTTGGTAAGAGGGCTGAAGCACCTCACCAAAGAAAAAAGGCTTGAGAAAGTTCGGACTGTTCAGCCCAGAGAGGGTTGTGTGGAGACCACATAGCAAACTTCCAGTAACTGAAAAGGGCCTACTGAGAAGCTGGGGAGGGATATGCTGAGTGATAAAACTAGGAGTAATGGGTACAAACTGAAAAAGGGAAAATCTAGGCTAGATATTGGGGAGAATTTCTTTACTGTGAGGGTGGTGAGATACTGGAAACAAGCTCCCCAGGGAGGTTGTGGATGCCCCAGCTCTGGGAGTGTTCAAAGCCAGATTGGATGGGGCCTTGAGCAACCTGGTCTAGTGCCAAGTGCCCCTGCCCATGGCAGGGCAGGTTGGGACTAGATAATCTTTGAAGTCCCTTCTAACCCTCGTGGTTCTATGATAAAACTGTACCCACACTGCTGAGAAGAGGCAGGACTGTAACTCCCAGCAGAACAAGCCACAGAGGGTAAACACTCACGTTCAATAAATCTCCCTGACTGTGATGTTGGCAGGTCCCAGGCAACACCAGGCACATAAACCGCTTTAGAAATTAACATTCTTACTTTCTTTTAATGACTGTGACAGGGGAGAGAGGAAGAAGAGATATTTGTAATTAAAGATGGATACAGGAAATACAGGATTTAGAGGAAATACTGTATTAGTTGGCTTTCAAAGAGTCTAATTCCCCAGGATGATTTAACTAACTCTGCCAACCAGCTGCATGTCAGATGAAGACGCCGGATATCTTTTCAGTGCTTCTTTAAGACAGAGGGGAAGGAGAATCAAGGAATACAAAAATGTACTTTATGCTATGCCATGTGGATTCTTGGCCATCCTGATCACCAAGGCAAAGCTTTCATCAATCCATATGACTATCCTGCTATATCCACAGTTTGGATATAATGACTGTGTGAAATTTTTCCTAGTTGAGGCCTTATAAATGTCAAGGGCAAAAATGAATGTTGCAGAAAGAAACTCCTACAGTTTGATGCTATACACAGGTTGAAAGGTGCTGCTTTCTGAGGACATGCTGGTTTAAAAACAGCAACAGTGTCTGTGCTACAAAGGAAAACTATCTGTACACATTCTCTAGAGAATTGGTTCTTTCAGCTACTACTAACTGCTTGAAACAGAAGGAGGTTTTATGCAATCAATCCATTCAAACAAACTTCAAGTCATAGATATGAGACTGAGTGTCAGCTGACCTACAACAAGCAGTGCACAGCAAAGAAATTCCCCACTTTCCTAGGAAGAACAGCACTGGGGTGTGCAAGAAGGCAACACCTGGAGGCAGAGCTGTCTGATGAGCGCTGCTCATAGAACACCTCACACGGCTGGGTCCTGTTCTTGACCCTTCTTGACGTACCTCACATCCACCATCATCATCAAGAATTTGAAAAAAAAAAAAAAAACCCTCTAGCAAAAGACTGAGATGCTATAAACTGCACTGGAGCACTTGCACAATGCTGACACAAAATGGCAAATGCAAATCTGGGCCATGCGGATGTGGTTCCTCGGACACAGAGATGACAATTCAGGAAATTAGGTTCGGCAGAAGTTAACAAGACTGATAAACAGAGTATATGAGGAGAGAGTATAAAGCAATAGGATTGACTTACTTTCAAACAAAGGAGAGGCATAATGAGATTATAGGAAATACTGTCAAACATGTCAGTGATTAATTGTTTTCTGTGTATTATCTATACAATAAATCAGCAATGTTGGCAAAGAAGAAGATTTCTATAAGGTATAGGAAAAATCTGTTTATAAGGAGAGTTAAGTGCTGAAGCAGCTGGGGAAGTTAAGAAATGCTTGTGTTCAGAGATTTTTAAGAAAAAATGCAGTACTGTTTGGACTCCTTCCACTTGGACTTCTTCTTACAGTGTCAATTCAAGAGATGCAGTGATATTCCAGATTTCTCTTGATTCTTTCTTATCAACATCTTTTTAGTCATGAGCAGATTAAAAAGCCATGACCATGTTGCAACTATAATATGACACATACAAATGTATGAATATGAATACACATGCATGTTATTTCTTTTTCACACTTCATGAGGCCAAACTTTCAGTTTTCAAACTTTCATTTCCACAACTTCCAGTTTGACTCATAATTTTTAACACTGAGAGAACAACCACACTGGAATCAAAACAAATATTAAAGATAAACAACATGAAATGCTCAACCATCTCTTTTTCCTAATAGATAAACATACATGAAACAAAAACATATACACTGTTCAGTATGTGTAGTAATTTTACATCTGTATATTTCAAACCTGAGTAACACAACAATGAGCTTTTAAAAATTCTCAAAGACATCCAGAGAACTAGATATATACAATGTAATACAATCATATTGCTTGAAATAGACTACTTTATAGAAAATAAAAGATTTATCACAAGATGAAACACAAGGAGCCAGTGAAGGTACTAAAAATAGGAACCTAACATATCAGTATTCATTCTAAATTGTGTACAGCAGCTCACAGATGTCTTTTGCATTACAGGCCTTAAGTTTCATACGATTATAGAAAACAGATGTGCCACATGTTTAAATAATGAAATCCAGCAGTTTGTGCTATTTGGAAATCTCAGACACTGGGCTTCAGCATATTGAAAAGAGACTGAAATTATGTCGATATGAAGAGAATCACAGAATGGCTGGGATTGGAAGGGACCTCTGGAGATCATCTAGTCCAACACTTCTGCTAAAGCAGGTTCAGCTGGAACAGGTTGCACAGGATCCTACATCCAAGTGGGATGTGAATGTCTCCAGTGAAGGAGATTCCACAGCCTCTCTGGGCAGTCTGTTCCAGTGGTCTTCCATCCTCAGAGTAAAGAAGTTTTCCCTTACATTGAGATGAAATGGCCTGTATTTCAGTTTGTGCCTGTTGCCCCTTGTCTTGTTCACTGGGCACCACTGAAAAGGGTCTTGGCCCATCATCTTGACACCCACCCTGAACATGCAACAGTGAGAACCCCTCTGAGTCATCTCTTGAAGCTGAACAGGCTTCAGCCTTCCCTCATAAGAGAGACATTCCAGTCACTTTATCTTTGATAAAGTGTCACTTTGTCATCTCTTCTGCCGGCTCTTCTCCACTAGTTCCTTGTTTCTCTTGAACTGAGGAGACCAGAACTTTGACACAGCACTCCAAGTGAGACCACAGCAGGACCAGCAGAGGGTCAAGATCACCTCCCTCCCTGCTCTTCCTAATGCATCCCAGGATACCATTGGCCTTCTTGGCCACAAGGACATACTGCTGGCTCATGGACAGCTTGTTGTCCACCAGGACCCCCAGGTCTTCTCCAATGAGCTGCTTTCCCACAGGTCAGCCCCCAGCCTGCACTGGTCCATGGGGTTACTCTTCTCCAAGTGTAGGATCCTGCATTTGCCTTTTTTTTTGAACTTCACCCAACTCTCTGGCCTGTCCATGTCTCCCTGAATGGCAGCACAGCATTCTGGGGTATCGGCCACTCTCACAGTTTTGGGCCATCAGTGGACTTGCTGAGGGTACACTCTTTCCCTTCCTCCAGGTTGAACATGACTGGATTCAGTCCTGATCCCTGGAGAACATCGCTAGCTACATGTCCCCAACCAGACTCTACACCACTGATCACCATTCTCTGAGCTGTGCCAATCAGCCAGTTCTCAATTCACATCAATCCAACGCACATTTTCTGAGCTTACCTACAAGGTTGTATAAGATGCATAAAGTTATAGAAACACCACGATGGCAGGGATTCAGTTCCACTTCATCCCTGCACCTGCACAAGTAGTTGGTTGAGATGCCTAAAATTTCCTGTGTTTGTTTCCTGGACCTGACCGATAGAGTGGGGCTTTTAGACATCTTGCCAGGCAATTGCTTTCCCTTCAGGAGCATCACAGCCTCTTCCCTGCTTTCCTACAGAACTGGATATTCAAAAAACCAAAGAAACATTTCTAATTTGCAAACTGATTATTTAAGGTCTGGTGTGGTGATGCCTTAGCGTCAATTGAGACACACCAGAGTATCTGACAAATCCCTGAAAAGCTGGTATATATTTCTCAAGACCTCTATAAGACCCATTTGCTTCTAGAGGCTGCTGGATACTCTCAATAGCTCAGACACCACTGGATGTTCAAGCATGAGTAAAATAATCAAGCCCAAGGACAGTAAGTTTGGATTTCAGCCCTTTCAACTTATCCACCAGCCTGAAACATTCAAACCATAAGAGAAAATGCTGACAGAAATAGCTCTGTACCACCTTCTTAAATCTTCTGATGGAGTGGGAAGAGGCATGAAAAGGGGTCAGGGACGGTGGAAGCAAGTTGGCATTGCTTAGCTCTAGGGACAGACAGCACAGAATCTCTTACTTCAGGTAGAAATACACAGCCTGAATGACAAAACAACATAACATGGCCCTCCTCCTGTGAAGTCTCTTGAGAATAATAATGTGATCACTTTTTTCTTATTATTTTAAATAGATTGTTACACAGCCCTGACTTCTCTAACCTCCATAGAAGTATTAGAAGTATTACTCCACCAGGACAATAATAATACAGTGGTAAATTATATTAATTCTACAAATAGTGTGAGAAATTGTGGATAACCGAAAAGGTTAATCCCTGTTTAATCTTCAGTTGCTGTGCTAGAGTGGTATAAATCTGATGGTAAATGGGGTGGCAGGAGAGCAGAATAAAGTGCTGCATGTAAAAGTAGTCATCTGAAAGTTCACCTCTTATTTTGCTTTAGTACTATATTATCTCACAAAAGGCTAGTGAATTAACAATAATTGGAAAATGAGGACTAAAAAGAATAGCATTTTTCTGCTCTTTCTCGTATGCTCACTTCAGATGCAAGAGCATAGGGAAAGAGAAATGCTGCAGCTGAACTGCACAAACCATTTGTTTTCAGTACAAGAAAAAGGCTCCTCAAGGGGCAGCTAAAATACTCAAAGGACATATTTTCTATATATCCAAACAACCCTTAGATTACTCTGTCCATAGCACTGCAACACCAGGCAAAGCAGATACTGAAAACAAGTATTTATTCTCTGCATGGTATTTTTTGTCTCTCCCTGCTGCTGATATTATTCTTATGACACCAGACACTGCATAATTTGACATTTCAAATGTATGGCACCGTCACAATGATACATGAGGAAACATTTACAGAGCCTGGCACAAGAAGCAAAATTAATACTGAAAAGCAAATGACTTGTGTAGATTGGCTGCCATTTCTCAGTTTGCAGGGTAAATATTCAGTTTAACAGTTAAACTTGGAAACACAAATAATTGATAGCTTTCAAGCAATCACTGTAGATATTTACCACCTACCTGTTTAACTACCTGTTTTTTGCCAGCACCAGTGTTATTTTCCTGCAGGCACATCTGGCTATATGATCAAATATGTCTAAAAATACACTGTGAATTCATTATGTTCTTTATGTAAAGAAATTATCTTTAAGATTTCAAGGAGAGTATGTTGCATAAACACAACTTAAGAAATAACCCATGGAGGTCATTCAAGGCAAAAATAAAAATTAAAATAAAAAAAGGAAAACAAATAAACTAGTGCTCGCTGCCCAGAGTATTTTTTCTTCTCTTGAACAATTTCAAAAACAATTTGTGAAAAGATAATCAAGACTTACACTGAATTTTTCCACTAGGCTGCCTTGCCCCTCCCCACTCCCCACTCCTTTGGGCAGCATTCATTCAAGACACATCCTCACGCTTGGTTTGCCTTAAGCTCAATCATCTTAAGAGAGATTTTCTGAAGGTCAAAAAGAAAGAAAAGGCATGTATCAACATTAAGGAAAGAGGAATAATATGAGTGTGAGTGCCAAGAAAGAATCAAAGATAAACCAATCATGTCCTGGGTAGCAGAGGGAGGACAGGAAAAAAGAAGATTCACTCTCCAAATTCAAGCGCTCCAAACAATCATTTCTCATAATATAAATCAGTAGAATAGATTATGCAAAAATTATAAAACCACCAGTAATATCTCCAATTATCTCATCACAGCTAATATTAGTGCATAGAATGCTTTGGTCTACATTTTCAAGTAGGTAGCTAAAATTGTCAGCTGCACTACCAAGGACTAAGATCAAATGGGTCTTTCCCAGATCAGTATTTTAGGGTGGCAAGAAAGAAGCTAGACTCCTATAGCCTTGACTAATGCTAGATTAACTTTCTGCAGATAATAGGTCTGTAATCTCCACGGAGTGGAGCTGACTCAGCCCCATTACAACACATACAATGACTTATTACAATCACCGCTAGGACTTTGAGATGTTTAGGATATCAGCCAAGATCTTCCTAATGTTAGATTGAGTCTCCGTATAACTCCAGCCTTCTGGATCTAAAATTCCATTTGTTCAAGGTCTTAGTCCATACAATTGGTTGCAATAAGCTTTTGGTGGAGAAGTTTTTGTTCATGAGTGATTCTGAATGCAGATTTGTGAAGGAGGCCAGAATAGGTCTGTTCCTATTTGTTTCATACTCAATCCCAAATTAGCAAAATCCTCATGTCATTTCTTGGCTAGTTCTAATTTATATTACCTTTCATGATATTTAGTTTTTCCCTAGTTAATAAGACAAACTCAGCAAACACTGTTATAAACAATTTTTGTCATTCTCTAAGCACTCAGATCTGTCATCAAACATCAACCTGGGTTTTGAAACTTTAATGATAAAGAAAACAATCTTCCCTTTAAATCAGGTCTTTTAATGTCCTTTGGTAAGTTCTGTAAGGCTTTCATTTACTTTTTTGGTATCTGCTAAAGAGCTTATTAACTGACCAGTTCATTGTACAATCACAATATTACAACTTATTTCTAAAGTAGAATCTAGGAGCAGAGTAATTCTCAGCCACAAATTCCTATTCAGCCCTGACCCTGAAAATGAAACTACAAGGAGAAAAACTGGTTTTAGATAAAGAAGAAAAAATATAGTCAGCTGTTCAGAGAGAACAAAGCTACTTCACCTGGTCCTATGTTGAAGGGCCTTTTGTGAAGACTGTACACAGAGCATTTTTCCTCCTGTAAAAGGAATGATCAATAAATATCAATTTTCTTTAAGAAAAATTCTCTGTCTATAAGCAATTTCTCACCAAGTTGACAACCCCTTTTTCTTAGAGTCCTAAAGCAGAGCTATTAGACTGCATTTTGGTGAGAGCTGTGTCCTTCAGGAACACTATTAAAGTCAAGTAATGTCTCACCTACAAATTGCATCTAGGACTGGCATTGAAGGGATTTAAGTGGTAATAAAGGCTCACATGGTCAGTTAGATCCTGTAGCTTGGATGGCTCCCATGAGCTCCTGCCCCAGGTCTTCATTCAGATGATGCATCAAGATCTTATCTGTTCTCTTCTTAAGTCAGATGACTTCCACATCAGCTTGTCAGCAGGTAAGATTCCATCTCAGAGCTTGAGACTGACGTGTCCTTTGAGGTAATCAAGATGAGCAGATGAATAAATGTAATATATATGCTTATTTTTGGCATGTTGACAGTATTTGGCACTGAAAAATGGAAGTGTTGTGGTAGGGAAAAATAAGGCCTGATTCCCTTTGCTTTTAAAACCCTATGCTATCTTGTGGAACCTCATCAGGGGCTACAATTTATTAGACTAAAAAGACTATTCCAGATAAATAAGACTAATAAGTAATAATGCAAATTATGCAACTGTCTGGGGCAAACAGTGAAACAGAAACAATTACACTAAGTTTTACATTATTGTAGAAGAAAACATTCTATAAATGCTGTCACTGGATGTGTGACACGGTCCACATTGCAGTCCTGTCCAGAGTCAAGCAGCACAGTGCCAGTCACATTGCCCTACAGCAGAGTCAATCAAAGACACACACCACTAAGAACTACATTGGAGAGTGCTGGAAGTTCAGAGAAGGAGATTGAAAAAGGAGTCTTCTCAAGACAGGAAGAGGGGAAGATTGGGAGAGAAGGAGAACATAGACCAAGAAGGTGTTTGACTGCCTGACAAATCCTAAAAAATTTGTAAGAACTCAAAGGTAAGTTTTTGATACAAAATTGCCTGGTGTAAATGAACAGATTGTATTCTGCTGCCAGAATATCAACTCATCTGGACATGGAAAGCAAAACCAGCAGTCAGCCACAGAAGAAGCTCTGTGTACACTGAAAGAATTCTGAAGCTGTTAGGAGAGAAGTTATGTGCCTCCATTCTGAAATAAGAAGGGAAAACTCTGTAGCTTCCAAAGTAATATCAAGGGCCTAATGTATTATGTCTTTTACAATTAATCACTTCCTTAAAACAATGCAAAATAACTGCCTAAGTGAATATAGATAAAACTGTGAATATATAGACAAAACTGTGTACTTGGAATTGTAACAATTAATAGCTTGCATGATAACCCGAAAGAATAATACACTCTTTAACAACAGACATCAAGTAAGACTGATTTGTTCAGCATAACTTGCTTTGTGCTGTTAAAGCCAAGCTGCATGAAAAAAAAAAGACAGATTTATGTATTCTCTTGTATGAAAGATGTCAGAAAGTATTGGGGGAAAAAAAGCTATATTCAGTCTTGCAGGAAGATGATTCACCATCCGCCCCTTGTAGTCACTGAAGTCAGACACATTCATTACCCATTATGCTGAGGAGTTTTATTTTTCCCCTTTTGGTGAATAAGTGCTGAATTAGCCATATCACTGAGCTATCTCACTAAATGTGGTGGCTGCTGCTCATCAAAATAATCATGAAAAGTTTATCTGTGAGGAACTCCAGATATTTAAATACACGGAAGCTGCCTCTGCTAATAACAGAGATTTATATTCCATTCTAAGAGGGGTGCTCACAAATTCTAAAAATCACTAGTAAATACCACAAGCAAGTATAAATGCTCAGTGAATATTTTTGGCTTAAGTCTCTTCCTTTCGTAAGAAGCATTTAGAAATCTTCAGGAACAGGGTTGATAAAAATATGAAAAGAAATCATTGGTGAGGATTTATGATCTTCTAAATTCTAAGGGTCCCCTGTTCCATATGTATTGGATTTTGAATTGATAGCCAGAAGCCATTCCAAGAATCAAATTTACTGTTTAAATGTAAAATTTAATTTCACTTCTTCTCTAGCTTCACATTACTTTTAACTTTCTCCTTTTAATCACTTTACTCCACAATAGCAAAATGCAACCATTAGGCTGGATTTTTACCAGTCTATATCTTCCAATCTAGCTTGATACTACCTATGTATTAAAGTGTTCCTGTAATTAAATCTACTTAAAATAGTCATCACTTAAAATGTACTGCTGCTGTCACCTACTGTATGCTCTACTGTGCCACACAAAGATCTGCTTATTAATGTATCTGTGGAGCTTGAGAATAAATCAATTCATATCAAAAATGTTTTTATTGAGAATAAACAAATCACACAGGTGTACAGAAGAACCCTCCAAGCTACTATATATAAGCTTTGTCATGTATTTTATTCACTGTTTATATGTGGAGTTAACTGCTTCATTGTTTTCAGAAACAGGAACAATGAGGCAGGTTCAGTCACGCTATTAAAAATAATGGAATAAGGATCTAGTTACTGGACTAGATCCTACCAACCAAATTTAACCCATTTAGGATTTTCACTTATTGGGTGTGCAGCTGATCACCATTTTATTTTTCAGCAAAAATTTTTATTAATCATGTGCAATTAAGCTCTGATAAATATAGTCAAGAAAGAAACCCATCAATTTAAAGCTTTTTCAACTGTCCAGTTTTTTGACAATTATTTTAAATATTTAAGTGGCTTTTCTTCTGCTTCATTTAAAACTAAAGCTTTATACACTAGTCCAAAGATGGTGGGGTCCCTGTCCAGGAACAGGTTGAGGCAGAGCTCATTGGTAGCTCCCCAGCCAAGCTTCAAGCAATGATGAAATCAGTTTGACTACAGTACAAGAAAGTAGTTCACATTTTCCTAAAATTTTAATATAGCTGATTAATGCCAGTAGGCTAAGTCATGTATTTAGTGTTTTCAAAAGCATCAAAAAAAGTAAGCCCAAATAATTAATACATTTCCTTGGTAACTGGAATAATAATAGACCAGAGAGGTAGGTCAGATCATCATAAAGCAAAGGTCCAGGCTCAGTCCTGAGCATGCTGCAAATTAAGCTGTTTGCTTTGGCCTTCAGACATTTTTAGGCGATGCACCAGAAATGCAGATTACAGTAATTTATAAGTTTCTTGTATTAACTTCATCAATTGAACTTCAACAATTCAAAAATAACTCAACCTTATTTCCACTCAGTCAGATTTTGTCATCCTTTATATCAGGGAAACTGCTTGTCCAGTAAAGGACTCGACCATCTTTTTCCTCACAACTCATGTAGGTTCTAAATATAAAAATACATTAACAGTTAAGCCATGAAAATAACATCTCAGCTTTCAACTCACCGCTGCAATAAATACATAACAACTGCAATAGCTAAATGTACTACCAAAAAAAGAAACACATACCCCCCAAAAAAACCAAAACAAAACCAAAGCAAAACCCAAAAAAACAACCAACCAACCAACCAAAAAAGAAACCTAAGGAATTGACCTTCATGTTAAAGCTTTTCATCTTGTACTATTCTGCTGAATAAAGATCTTGCATACTTTCAGAACACAGACTCACATTAAGATTCCCAAAATTGTTCTGCAGATATGAAAGAAAACCGATTTCTATGCAACTGGCTTTGGTTATTGGAAGTGAGGTGCTTGTACACAGCATGCTGCTTCTGCCAAACCCAGCTGCAGCCAATTTTACAGAGAAGAATTCTATGCAGGAATTTCAGACAATTACAAGTGAGTAGTAGTGGTTTTAATTCTGAACATATGGAAAAATCTAGAGTAGCCAAAATTGCCTATATAAACAGCAAGACTAAAGAAATTCCTCAAATCAAAATGTGTTAAATATAATTAGAGGTTTAGGTGGAATAAATGTACAGTGTGACACAAGAATGATAGTGACTCACTTTCCTGTTTCACAATCTATTTTTCCTACCTTCTAGGCATCCAATTACAGATCTCCTCTAGTAACGTCATTTTTCTCATAATTTCCCCAAAATCAGCTCTAATCTACTCAAAAAGTTCAAAAAGGATCTGTTTGGTGGCTGACAAGAAACAGAACAAACTCCTGTGAGAGCACACCTCTGTGCACCCACCTGGTCTGTACAATCACAAGAGATACCTTGCAGGTGCATGATGACATAGTCACTCCAGCTTAGCATCCTGAAACTATCCCTCTGCCTCATCCAGGGTGCATAATCTCAGGAACTCTGAAGAATTTTGTTCAACAAGTCAGACGAGTCCCTTTGAGATTTGTTGGGACATTGCAAATCATTGATAATTCTTGTTCCTAAAATAAATTTTGAGTTTAGTCAAGTTTCTGAGGAAAATACACTCAATTAATGAACTTAATGGAATATTAATCTACAACAATTGACTAAGAAAAGCCCTGTTTTCCTCTTCTTTTTCTTTTAGTCCATGGTGTTGTGAATAAAAGTGTTTCTGACTCTAAATTCAACACTTCAACAATACTCCTCAGGAATTAGCTGTGGAGGAAAAAAAAAGCACATATTGCATGTATTAAAATGCTACTGAACTTTGAGTGGAAAGGAAACATCTTAAAGTCCTCATTGAATCACATGCACCTTCACTGGAAAAGAAGAAAAAAAAGAAAAAAAAAAGAAAAAAGAAAAAATACTCTGTGAACTGCTGCTACCTACTGGAAATTAAATAGAAAGGCATTTGGTTTATATATGTATAGAATAAGAGTCAAACCAAGGAAAATAAAGCAGCATACTCCCTACAGTACTACCCATAATATTCTATAATATGTGCCTTGCTGACTTGATCTAGAAAGAAAATAGTTTTAGTTACTTGTGCAATTGCTTCAGCTAGATTCATAGACTGATTTGCCTGAACTCCTAGGCTTCGTAGGATTTTTGAGTTTGTTTCTAGCTTAAATGGTCTCAGAAGGTTTATTCCCACATACCATCTTCTCATCCCTTCAATAAACAAGCTGTTATTTACACTAGGTGGTACACTTCTTCAGACTGGGAATGTGTCTCTTCATTTACAATACCCTGAACATCAAACGTTCCAGCACATGGCAGAGGTGACACTTCAAATACCAAAAGATGCACTTCACCAAACTCCAGCTGTCACAAAGACCAGCATCAAGTTCAGTGTTACCATTGAGGCTTCTTCTTTGCAGTCAGAGAAAGGCAGACACCTCCAGAGCATCTCTGACTCATCTCTTCTGTTCCAGGAGAGATAAAGCTTTCACTGGAAGTACCTGTCTCTCTCCTTTTGAGGCAACAACCAGTCCAGACCTGATAGCTAACCCTCCAACATCTTCAATTAAATGAGATGACTCCCATCCTGACTGCCTGAGGCTGGACTTAATTACCAAATAAAAATAGGGCATACTCCAGGATTTCGATTGCTGATCTGGGATCCTCCTGGATTATGCTTGGTTTTCTTTTCTGCAGAAATCAGAGCAATGAGATGAAAAGAGGAAGCAGCCTTGTGTGCTCCAGGGTCACAGCCTGACCAGGAGCCAGGATGACAGCCTCTGACAGCCCCTCAATAAGATTAGCAATGGCAGCTTACAGCTGTACAACCTTTCACTGCTGGAGGTGCGCCTGCTCAGCGTGGGGCAGTGCTGCAGAGAGAGCCCCCGAGGCTCCTTGGAACAAACCAGTCCAGAAGCAAGGCAGCTGCCTTGACCCAGTCCTGTGTATCAGCTTTTCATCATGGCTAATTAGCTACTTTAATTCAGCACACTATCCTTGTTATACGGGCTCTACACAGTTCAAAGACAGCTTGGTTATATCTTCATTTTAGATTTAGCCAGAATGCCTGGGAGCTCACACAGATTTAACTTGCTTATACTTTTAAAGGTGCCTCTGCAACTAAAGAATTGGAAACACATTTTCCCCGCATGAAAATTTATTTTCTGGAGCATAAGTCAGGCTTCAGGAAGATAAGGGAGGAGACCAGTACAAGGACAAGCCCTGAACTACAGGGTTAGAGACAGTCTACTAAAACACAAGAAGAAGATATTTCCATATTCAGGATCCTCCATGACTCCAAGGTCAACCTGTTTACAGTACTTATAGGCTCAGATAAACTCATACAGTAGAGGTAGAAAACAAGTGTCTCTTTCTATTCCTTCAAAAATTTTGAATGCTAAAAATTTCAATCACATGTTACAACCAGGTATTATGCAAAAGTTTTCCTTTTTGATCTATGTTTCAGCTAAGCAGTTTGGAGAGGATGTCGCATCTCCAGCAATGAAAGAGCCACTACTGGGAAGAGCTCCACACTTAGGTCTGGGATAGCTGAGGCTTGGGCCAGAACCACTCCTACCCTGCACAGCATGATTTTATCCAAAAACTGGTATAGACATTAAAATTACTTACGGCCTCATCTGACGCTCAGTGAATTCAGTGCACAGTGATGGTATATATGCGGTATGTCTTTCCAACACATCACCTCTTTCTTTTCTTGGGTTTAGCCTGAGTGTTTGTTGGAAAAGAAGGCTTTTGGCTCACAATACACTGAAAGTCAACAGTGTAATGAGTTTTTGATGGGATATAGTTAGATTTCTTCACAGTGTGGGGCTATGTTAACAGTGTTGATAATTCAGGGATGTTTTTTGTTATTGCTGATCAATGCCAAGGCTTTTTATGCCTCTCCCACTGGAGCAGGCTGGGCGTGCATAAGGAATTGGGAGGGGAAATAGCCAGGACAGCTGACTCCAACTGACCAAAGGGATATCTGATACCATATGACATCATGTTCAGCATAAAAGGCTGAGAGAAAGAAGAAGGAAGGAGGCAGGAGATCACTCAGAGTTGCGGTGCTTGCCTTCCCAAGTCACTGCTATTTTCCTTAGAGCCCTGCTTCCCTGGAGATGACTGAACACGTGCCTGTCTATGAGAAGCAGTGAATTAATTCCTTGGTTTGCCTTTCTTGAGTGCATGGCTTTTGCTTTACCTGTCATGCTGTCTGTACCTCAACCCACAGATTTCCTCACTTGTATCCTTTTGATTCCTTCTCCCACCCCACCAGAGGTGAATGAGCCAAGAGCCTGTGTGGGGATTTATTGCTGGCTGGGGTTAAACCATGACATTTCATGGTATTCATGAACAGACATCAAAATGGCATGGAACTTAACTAGATAGATAGATAGATAGATAGATAGATAGATAGATAGATAGATAGAACTTTGTATATAGATAGATAGATAGATAGATAGATAGATAGATAGATAGATAGATATTCTCAGGTTCTGAGGGCAAGGAGCAGCTTAATACATCTACAGTATGTAAGGCCAGATGCTCTACTTCCACAATCATGTTCATGGTGTGCAGAAATGAGTTGTACACTCCTCCTTCTCATAATCCCCCAGGTAAAGGGAGCCCTCAGAAGAAAAAGACCCTCAGCATCACCTTTACAAAAAGTTCTAAAAATAGCAATGGGGACTGACAGGAACACAATATTTCCAGCTAGTATAGAAGATACTGCAGCTAGATACTCCAGCTAGTATAGAAGATATTGCAAACATATAAAACACTCCGCTTCAAGCTTCATATTGCCCCACCACTAATAATGGCAGCTGAGCAATCCTCATTTTTATCTTTTCCACACATCAGAAGAGAATCCATCCCAGAAAGGTTTGATCCTTTGTCCATTAGGAACAATAAGAAAATTTGCTAGAGGTAGATGTGGGCTTTTCATGGTTCACTGAAGCAATCAGTGAACCATGTATCTGTGCAATAAAACTACCCACCTTTGAATTCTGTACTCTAAAGATGATTTGGTATGATATGAAAAAGAACCAGTATTGTTCCATGGATTTCTGAGCATAGAAATTCCACAATGTATTCTGAAAGCTTCCATTTTCACCATCACAATAAATATACCAGACCATCCACTGACATCCACTACTGAATATGCATGTCTTTAACAAAATTTACCTTGCTAAAGCCTGACACACTAAGTCAATGAAATCCAAGTGCAGTTTATTTAGGCGCTGTAAGAAAAGGTTTTGATGTATATCAGCATGCTCTGAGTCTCAGCACGAACAAAACTCGGTCACTGAATAGAGTAGCCCTGTCTGCTAATTCAGTCTTGGAAATAAATGTCAGGCATGCTTTCATCTACACTCAAAACTGAACCAAGTCGTCCAAAAGGACAACATACCCTTTCATATATCCACTCATCTAGAGTGAAACACTTTCACCATGGTACATGAGACCAGGGAAAAAAACAAGAAAATAATTCCAGCTCTGAGAGGAACTCTTATTTTTAGTTTTAATTTACAGATTTGCACACATTACTCTCTGTCTTGTTCAAAATGTCTGATGGAAATTGGCTTCAGAGCTGATGACAGATCTTGATCTCATGGGACATAAGGAGACAACAGCTTGAGCTACAAATGAAAGTGCAATTAGAGCTAGTTACATCATGCTTTAATTTTTAGTCATCCCACAGTATCAATCACACATAGTTTATACTGGAAAATAAACACCAAGGAACATGGGTTAAAAGAGATGCAACTAAAAAGAAGTAAAGGGAAGCATCAGTACCATTCTAAGCAGTTTGGGGTGGGGGGGATGATTTCCCACAAGAAAGATAAATGTAGGTGTATTTACTGTCTTCCAGAAAGATGCCTTGCTCTGTAACAGTGCAGCTGTCTGGTGAGGGGGGTTTTCCTCCCGCTACATCAAATAAGATTTTTTGAGAAGGGCTATACAGATTATTTAAGTCTCTTCCCTGTATAACTAAAATATTAGCAGATTTTTATTTTTAATTCTTTTGCTGTTTGGATAGGTTTAATCCTTACTACCCTCACATGGCTTCTAGTAATCATGTATTGAGGAAACACATGTGTTTATCAATTCATGTTTCTAACAGAATAATATGAATGTTCATATGTTCAGGAAGAATGCCTAAGAGCAAGCATTTTGTTTATACACAACTTGGTTAAAACTGAATATAATGCAATTGCCCATAGGTGATGAGACAGCTAAAACAATTCCTTCTGAGCACTGGGGGGAGAAAGAGGATTCAAAATGAAAAATTAGTTTCTGACTTTAAAATGAAATTATGTGAGCCATCCAGACATAGTGTAAACGCCACCGAATGTCAAGCCAAACAGATAATCTTCTCCCCAGGGAAGAAAAAAGAAGTTTTAAATTAATGTTCAAGCAAGGGATTAAGTAAGTAAAATTACAGTCTAACCTCTGTTCCACCAACTCCAATCATAAGCAGCCCAATTCTGCAAACAAACAAGTATATTCCTTTCACGCTGATTGCCAATAAAGCCAATGTTTGCCAGGAATGCATCTCAGGTTGTTATTTATACCATGTTCCCAGTTAGCATTGACTGGCAAAGAGACCAGACCAGACCTGACACCAAGCTGGGTTGTTCAGCTTACCATTATTTTAGCAAGACAGAAACAGGGCAGAAGTCACTGTCTCAATTTCTCAGTAGTTTCTGACAGTAGCTGCTGACTCCTCCTTTGCAGACAGTGGGACAAAGTCATTCCCAATTTAATAGGATTGCAGAGTAGTTTCACATGCAACCCAGGTAGAATCATGATGAAATCAAAGAAACAGACCATAAATTCAGTGTGACAGACAGAAACCTCAGCCCAACTCCAGACACACTGTGGTAGCAGAACGGATGTAGGTTCAGAGTGTTGTGCCCCGTATTTGTTTCGTTTAACTGGCTTATTGTTAAAGTTTTAATGTTAATTGTTTGTTCTTATGTTCCCCCATGTTCTCCCCGAGTTGGTTTATTTCTGAAGTTGTATCCTCCCCTAAGTTACCTTCTATGGCATTTCCCCACCCCTTGTTCCAGCTCCTTCCCTCTCAATCACTGTTACCCTGCCCCTTGTTCTGGCACCTTCCATGTCACTCCAACCCTGAACCAATCCTTTGAGCGTTCCTCCCCCTGGGTGTTCCTGGGTGTTTCCTCACCCTCCATGCCCCATTGGACCCTGTGACTGCCCTCTGCTCCCACTTGCCCCGGCTGGCCCCAAAGAAATGCTGTAACCCCTTCTCTCTGCCCCTGCTGATCCCTTACTGGATTGTGTTTGGTACCCACCCCTTGCTCTGGTGCTGTATAAAATCCTGAGCACTGCAGTGCTCAGGGCTCTTTGGTTCCTGACCCCTTTAACCTGGATAAACCTCCTGCTGGCACCTCAGCACTGAAGAGCCTCCTCCTTCTCCTTTACCCACCTCCTGACTGCAGTGAGAGCCCTTCCACTGCAGAGCAAGTGGCCCTAAAGGTTCAGCTGCCATCACAAACCCCACACCGCAGTTGTTCCCCACACCTGGTGCAGCACTGGTGTTCTTCCAGCTAGCCCAGGCTCTGGTGAGCTGTGTCACAGAGTGCCAGGAACAGCCTGAAGAGTGACCCCAATGTGTGAAAGTGCTCATGCAGACATGAAGAGAAGTCCTTTCTCTGAGGAGAACCCAAGACAAAACAAAATGTTCTCACTCCATGGTGATTATCCAGGTGGCCTTGTACTAAACACCCTTCACAACCATTTGTACCACTCAAGCCTTCTTAACTCTCATTCTTTGCAGGTGCCCCTGTATAGGGTAAAGCACTATAGGTATATAGGTAAAGCACTAAGGGTGCTTCTTACCTTGAATAACCTTCAGTCCATGGTCCAGGTTGAGGGAAGGATTTAATGGCACATATCTGTGGTCTTTAAAGCAAAGCTGGAAACACAAATTTCTGATATATGACATTTAAGTTATGTTTAAACACTCTGAAAAATAAGTTTCTTCTAGAAGAAGAACAGGAGAAAGGATGAACTATCAACACCCCTCCTTACTTTTAACAGATGGGGAAGGAGGCTCATGACCAGTGAAAATGTCTGTGGCAGAGCTTGGTACTAGCACTAGTTATACTATTAGTAAGTTTAATAATTTTAACATGAAAAGATTATTTATTAGAAGAGCCATTTTAGCATGCAACTGGATAGACGAGTAGGCAATAATGTGAAATGCAATGCTCTAACAAGAAAGCATGCCTCCATCACCGAAAAAATGTGAAAGCAAATGTAAATGTTTTACTATAACATACCCATTTTATGATGTTTAGTCCACTGATCAGATAGGAAAAAAACGCTATCAACAGACCAAGACTGTAAAATTCAAAATCATCATTATGCAAAATATTACTAAAATATTATTTTTAAAATTCTCAATTATGATATTAAACATCTGTATTATGGTGTGTCATGTAGTATTTCAGGTAAAAAGAAGACCACATCAAAGGAAATAATTGACAAAACCTTCCAAGTACACAAATTAGTCCACACACATACTTTTATTAATTTTTATTTCTTGCAACCTGTTGGTCAGGTTTTTGATTTTAAAATAAATTGCTTCAGAACTTGGTTCTCTCCTTTCACTTGAAGAAAAATGGACAAGAATGATTCAACAAAAATTTATTCGCATTTGTTAAATATATCTTCCCCTTCAGCTAGAACCCATAAAAGGACATTTTCCTTATGTCAAATTTTGCCACAAAAACGTAATTCTGGCTCAGTTACTTTAATTTCTCTTCTCACCTGCTTGACCAGTTCAAATCACACAGTTGATAGGTATCTTCCAGGACATGCTGAAAGAAGAGGAAAAGCCTTCACATTTTGTTGGGGAAAGTCAAACTACAAAAGTTTTAGAGGGAATTAAACCAGGCAGGAATAATGTTCCATTTTGTCAGATGCATTCAACATTTTTAAACTGAATAGCAGAGTTGTAAGCTCAGGATTTCTTCCTTTCTGCCTGCCAAGCAAGTCAGACCTTCAGCCCTTTCTCTTTACTTCAGTCTACTTAATGAATGGCAACGCAACACAAAATCCCTGATTCAGTTCTGAGCCTATTTACAATCCAGCAGTCCAAGAAAGAGAGTAGATCCTGAGTTTCTTTCTAAACTCAAAATAAGCCCATCCTTGTCTTTAATATACAGGCATTAGCAGAGACATCATTTTCCCAGGGTAAGTACAATGGAGTTTGTTAAATAACTGGTGAAGCTGCAATGAGCTTCTACATAATATATCACCAAGTCTAAACATCTATGTTGACATCCATATTAAAACTTCCAACTTTTAAAATCACAAGTTATCACTTGTTTTTACCTCCCAAAGAGTTGGTAGATGCCTAACACAAAACTCAGGTGTTAGGTGCTAACTAAAAAAAAAAAAAAAAAACTTTAGGAAAAAAAAGAAACTTTAGGTTAAGCTTAACCTAATTTCTAGCATAACTTCATTACAAGCAAAGATTTCCAGAATGAAATATTTGTACTTTTGTGTTGGAAGCATGTCTTAAATTTGTTTGCCATGTTAGAGAACAGATGAAGAATGGCATAACAGATGAGCCAAATGGCAAATTATGTTCTGTAGACCTCAGAAAAGAGAGACAACTATGTTTGTCTTTGTTTCAGGCCAAGGAAAGCAGAAATTCAGACTTTCATATACCGTGATGTACTTTTAGTGTTCTAAATACCTGAATAGTTTCTGCTCCATTATAGCAGGTTTTCACCTCTGCATTCATTTTCTAGCCAATTTCAAAGTATCTAAAGTTTTCCCTATGTTCAGCCAAGACCAACAAGGCTCATTTCAGAGGGTGTTCTGTGCACTCAGAAGCTTTGAAAACACAGCTTGTAGCTCACTATACCACACACAGCTCTGCATAAGCAATTCCATTGACCTGCACAGATTTGTGCCCAATTCCTCAAGGTCTGATTAAACAATGATCTCTAAAATGCTCTTGAGCAGACATCAGAGCTGCTTCCATTTATTATTTTGTACCACAAGCAATTATTCTACTATCCAGCATTAATTTAAAATCAATTGCACAGCACCACAGCTCCTAGCTATCTAAATATACCTGTGTGAGAAATGTAGCCCAGAGAACACCCAAGGCCTGGAGCATTCAGGCTCAGAGATAGAGATGGATACAATGTTTGATCTAATGCCTTGGAGAAGGCTCAGGGATTTAGAACAGTAAAGGTAAAAGTGGCATTTATATAGAAATATGTTTTAAGCAAGTAGAAATGCGCCTTATATAAGCAAATAAATATGTTAAGCAAGATACTAGAAAATATTAAAGTTTAGTAATACAACCTGTTATAGAGCAAAAATAGAGTAAACAACATAAAATCGTTGTTTATAGAGTAAAAAATAAACAAAAGAAAAAGGTACAGCAGTAAGTTTTCATGGAATTACATGATTGGATAAAGAGAAGTACTGTAGTAGAAACATAGCAAACGTAGCAACTAATGATTGATTTATTAAGATGCTAGAGAACTTTGTGGAAGTAGTTGATTGGATAAGAAATTTATAAAAGGCATTGTAACTAGAATTCAGATTGTTTTCTGGTGTCATGGCATCAAATGTAACAACCTAAAGGTTTCACCCTTCCATGAGACAGATTGTGCAATAAAAAATCTTTTAATCCCTGCATCTGTTGATCCCATCTCATCTGTATCCCAAACATACTTGTGTTGTAGGTAAGGAGTGAAGAATGCACAGAAGAAATTCATCAACAATTCAGATGGATATTAAAAAAATATATAATCAGCAAGGGACTGCATGAATATATAAGAATGTGGACCCATTTTCTGAGTTAATTCTCTTATATTTCATTACAAGCAACTTTCAATCATTTCCTTTTCTCATATTAATTAATTGGGTGGAGTGAAAAGACAAAACATTTTAAATAGTATGAGTCTGTGCAGAGAGTCCATGATCTAGTCCATAAAAATCAGTGATTTTTTTTTTCTTTTTTTTTTTACTGTTCTTGACAGAATTATTCCAGTAACAGACTCTAGCCAGCACCCAGACCATCTGGTAAATTTTGTCTTGGCTAGGGTCTAGGTGTGGATTTCACTGGTGAAACTCTCCACATGGATTTTTCTCACCATCCTCCAGCCCCTGAGAGCATCCCCAGCAACACAGCAGATCGCAGGCTCAGGAGAGCAGATTGCACAGCAGACCCAGACCTGGCACACAGGTTCAGGCAGAGAAAACCCTGGCAAGAGCAGCCAGCAAGTCACCAAGAATGGACTGAGGAGCATCAAATAAAAGAGAGTTCTGAGTTACCAAAAAATGGGGTGGAAACTGTCATGCTGTTCTCAAGCCAGGCATTCTGAGAAGGTCTGCTTAGAGATGTTGTGTAATAGACCACGAACCTTGAATGAATCTCAACAACTCACTAGGTATAGGATGTATTTATTAGATAATAAGAGTAGCTCAAGAGCAGTGGGAGAAGCATGCTGGAGGAATATTCCTCTTGAATGATCAAGAGCAAGCCAATGGAAACAAAAGGGAGAGGCATGTGGCTCCTTTTCTCTTATTTCAACTTCATCCCCTGAGAATTTGCTTGGGTCTTAGAAGCATTTGAATATTTATTCTCCTTATTTGATAGATGCATAGAGAACTGGAGTTACAAATTCCTCTTATATAGTGGGGTTTCAACTTCGTGCCACACATGAATGTAGAAGAGCAAGTAAAAACGAAAGACTTTGGGACATCTACTGTCAGTCAAAGCCTCAAGCACACTCCATTTGTACAGTAGATTGGTTTTGTAGCTTCTTTCAGCTTAAGAGCAATAAAAAGTTTTCATTTAGAATGAATAACATGCAAAGCTTTGGAGCTCTGCATCCAAACAAGGCTTTAGCAGTGAAAGCATGCATTCATCTTTTATTATTGCTATTACTACTGCCACTATTACTGTTATGTGATTTTCTTTCCCAAAGCTTTGTTACCTGGGTGAGTTCTACCCTTATCTATCATTGGAATAATTTATCAGTCCCATACCCATGGGAAAAGGAGAGGTTTTCTTTTCTTCTTCCTTGAATATTATCTGCTCCAAGATAAAATACAACACCTGCTGTTTTCTATCAAATACTTATGAATAGGACAAAATAACACTACATTTGATATTATATCTATTTGTGTATGTCACCCAGTTATACTTTTCTATGGAATATACAACTAAGCATACATACAAGAGAAACAAAGCTAAAAATAAGGATCAAACTAAGTCTGCTTTTCTAAGCAAAAAGAGTAGCAAATGTAGAAATATGTCATTTTACAGAGTCTCCTGGCCCTATAGATCTGCAGAGGCTTCTGATGGGTACTGGGAGCTCTGCTGCAAGATTGCTGGTGTGATGCAATGCCCAGCCCACCCCACAGTGGGGATCTCAGCCCTGCAGCACCTGCACATGAGCCAGCCTTTGGGCTAACAGAACCTCAGGAGTGCTCACTGACTGGGATGTTTGCCTCGCTGCTGTGTTAATGGTGGATTTCATGCTCTTGGAGGCCTTTCCCAACCTTAGCAATTCTGTGATTCTATGACAATGCAATGTCCATAACCCTCTGTAGCAGGAAGGAGGAGAAACAATTTTAGCAGACACTTAAGCAAACTAGAAATGCCAGAGTGGTTCTGGAGCGGAAGAAGAACTCTGACACATTCTGCATCCCATTTTGTCAGAGGAAACATTGGACCATGCTGAAGATGCAAGCCTGTGCCTCTTTGTGCATCCCTTCAGCTTTCACAGTCTGGTCCCCTACAGACATTTGCTGGCACTAAGAGTCCTTGTGCCTGACATACCAGCGTCCCTGTGTTTATTTCAGAAAAGCTACAATTTTGCAGAGAATGCTGAAAGCATCCCATGATTTTTTTCCTATTACTAACCATACCCTCAGCAAGAGCACTTTCATAGCAGACATTAGCACAACCACACCAGCATAACCATTCCAGGACTATGTCTGACCTAAAGTCCTGCACCTTGACCTCTCTTTTGTCTTCAGCTTTCACCTGTCTGAATTACCACCTTTCACTTTCTCTTGCAGCTTTTTCCTTCAGCCTTGATCATCAATTTCCCTGCTGCACAAAGGATGCTGAGGCAGGGTAATGTGCACAAAGATTTATTAACAGAATCCACTGCTTATGACACACATCGACTCTAATAGACAAAGTAATCTTGAAGGAAAAAACAAAAGCAAAAGCAGAGAAGGGCAGAGAAAAGAGAACAGGAGAGAGGAAAATGAAGAGAGGGGGAGAAAAAACTCCCTGGACACCAGTCAGTAAGGGCAGCTGTGGGGTCCCAGGTGAGCCTCATCCTCTGGACAGTGTCTCCAGTGATAATGAAGGAAGAGGACTTCACCCCTCATCCTAAATGTTTCACTGAAACACACTCAAATTCCCTATAGACTGCTACTGCTTACGATGGTGTTAGCACAGACCAGAGTACATTAATGTGATGCAAGCACTGTACCTCGACTGATTTTTTTTTTAAGGTTTTTTTCCACTTACATATTTGGATAACATTTATTGAGCATTTGGATGACTATTACCTACTTGTTGTACAAAGTGTTTGGTTTCTCTAATATAATTTTAGTTTAATAATTAAAGTTTATTCATATTTTAGTGATTGTAATTATCTCACAGTCTTTCCTAATGTAGCTCTCAACTCCTACTGAGGTAGCAATGCCAGAAAGAGGAATCTGTCTGTAGATTAAAACAGAACAGTGCTTTCTGATTTCCAGAGACTGAATTTGTGTCATTCTATCCTTGAATTAAACTAGTAGGCTCACTAGATTTCTGGTTATCATAGGTAGGGCAGGTTTATATATGAAAACAGACCCCAAACCAGTGGGGGTATCTCAGCAAGGAAGCCAAGGACTAAATGCACATGGTGAGTAAATTATCCTCTCATCTTCCAAACTGCTCCCTCTGGATGGCATTAATGACACCAAAAAAAAAAAAAGAAAAGAGGCATGTTTCTGAACAGTTAATGATCACTTTAACAAGACAGAACAGGTAGACTATATAGGATGGCAGCAGCTAGACAAATAAATTAAATTGTCAAATAAACAATTTTTGAACTTCAGTTTACTTCCAAGGATTAGCTCTAATCTCTCCATTTGGATTCTGTCCTCAGCTTCCATTACACTAAGGTAAACTCACAAGTGTTTCTGATATGTGCAGCCTTGCTGAGCCACTGACTATGTTTCTCTGAATAAAGACAGGATTCAATTACTAGCATTCAAAGGTTAATAGGAGAAAAAAAAAAAAGAAGACAGAAAATTTCTCCAGAAGTTCCAGAAAATGCACTGAATGTCAAAGACCACAATCCAAGCAGTTACTTTCTAGTATAACATATGATTAGGTGACTAAAACCACCTATCAATGTTACAGGCTGATAAATGCAGAGGGAGGCCATCACTGAACCTGAAAGTGAAGATCCAGAGCAAGACAAGACAAGGCAAGGCAGACAAGCATAAGGACTCCAGTCCCTGAAAAAGTTACAGGTGATTTACTGACATTGGCATGGGAGGGAAGAATACAAGCCCACTGCCCTGCATCAGGATAGTGGGCCAGCCCACAGGGTACTGTCCTGGGAACCATGACAGGAGGTAGTGACAGGCAGTGGGGCTTCCAAGAAGCCCACTCATTCTACAGATGAAGGGAAATGGGTCAGTAAAGTCCATTCCCTGGGAAATACACCTGTGCTTATCAAGTGATCCAGCCATGCAAAGCACATGCCACTCCCCAGGAGCAGGATCTATAATCTGTTTCCCTTGATTCTTGTGTGGAAGATGTTGATTTTCAGTGTTCCCTGGCTCTTGTAGAAGATGGAATTGTAGACAATTCCAACACCAGACTGGAAAGTAGGACCACCCTGTGTGTCCTGTGCATTTCCTGTATTCTCAGATGAAAAGTCCCAGTGCAAGTGAATTCCAACACACACTGGGGATGCTCCATTCCCTAGGCTGCCAGTAGAGAGACAAAGGAAGAGTTCACATTAGGAAGACTAGATCCTCATTCAATGCTGGTGGCTTTTCTTATGCCAATTTGAAGACATTTCCACCCTTACTTAGAATACTCAAACTTCATTTCCAGACTGGTGATATTTGTAAATATTGATCTCCTGGGTTTCTTCTAAATAACCCAAACTAAACCTGATAAAGCAGTACTCCAGCAAATGAAAATGTTTAACAGCTAGTATCTTTCTTTTTTCATCAAGAATATATGAACTCCGTTTGGAAAAAGAACAAAAACAGGACAAAAAATAGGTCAAAAGAGTAATTTCACAGGATTGGTAACAAAAAGCAAGTCTTTCAGCTCTCACAAAACCCCTTACACACAAAACCATTAGATCACACACTGGGGCAATGGAATAATTTGCCCTTTTAGGTACCTATAAAAACTCAATTGTAAAAATTTTGAATATATAATATGTTGTTAACTCAAAACATTACTTGTGACATCTTTTACAAAGAAGATGTTATTCATTAAAACAATAATATAGAGAGTAGGACAACAGATTTGTATTCCAAGAGGCTGTAGTTACAGTTACAAACAGGATGGATGATCATCCTGTACTCTAAAATTCACCAGTATAAAAGTTTGGTATAAACCAGAAAGTAAAAGTTAGAAACTTTTATAAAGAAGTCTTGAAAAAGAATAAACATAAAACCATTTCCAGCAAGCCTCCAGGTCCTACTGAGATGTGCACTAACCTTTGAACAATCAATCTACCCATAGTTCTCGGTCAAATTGTGCTAGTGCTTGAAACTAACAGACACTTGCTAAAACTGTGCTGGATTATCTTAAACTTCTCAGATGACCTCCTACTGCACAGCACCACAGGAGTGAAGTGGTTTAAAGCGCATGACATCCTCCAAGTACAAAGTTACTACTAGAGCCTTGTTTCTGACCCAGAAACTGAGACTGCCTTTTTGTTACAGAACAGATGGTAGCAGGAAATCAGCACTAAAGCATGCATCTTACAATTGGCATTTAGCACTGTTTCTAGTTTCTAAATGTGGTTTTCCTCTAAATAAATGCAACCAAATCATTGTGAGAATTGCATTTTTTTCTTCTCTTATAGATTTGCAGGTTAAGTATCTCAATATACCAGAAAATTACTTTTTGTTCTAAATCTCAGGCCCACAAATTCACTATGGGGGATCAGAAGTTGGGTTTTTTCCATCTTAAACATTACTACCAGAAATAAAGGCTTCACAAGACAAATTAACACTCAGTTGTGCTTCTGTAAATTCCCTACTTTTAAATCAAGCTTTTAGTTTTGAACACCACATCAGATTGATTTAAAATCTTAGATAGTTCTCCGGGCAAACATTTAGGTTTTAGAGTTGAGTTTGGAGGGCTATAGGAGCACTGCTGATGCAGGGACTCAGGACGCTGATGCATATTGTTCTAAGAAGGGTCTCTGCTAGTGGTCAGCCCCACTCTGCACACTTGAGTCTCTGAGCATGACTTGTTGCAATGTCTGCTTATTAGTCTTCAAACTCCTTTGGCCCCCATACTGCTGACTCACACAGAATCACAGAATCAGCTAGGTTCAGAAAGACCTTTGAGATCATCAAGTCCAACCTAACACAACCACGTCAACTAGACCACACACTAAGAGCCATGTCCAATCTCTTCTTAAACATATCCAGAGATGACTCCACCATCTCCCTGAGCAGCCCATTCCAATGCCCAGTCACTCCTTCTGTGAAAAACTTTCCAAATGCCAGTCTAAACTTCCCCTGGAATAGCTTAAGACTACATTCTCTTGTACTATCACTGGTTGCCAGGGAGGAGAAACTGACCCTATGGACTTACAACCTCCTTTCGGACAGTTGTAGAGAATGATAAGGTCTCCCTTGAGCTTCCTTTCCTCCAGGCTGGAGACCCACTGCTTCCTCAGCCACTTCTCACAGGACTTGTGTTCCAGACCCTTCACCAGCTTCATCATCCTTCTCTGGATACGCTGCAACACCTCAGCATCCTCCCTAAATTTAGGGACCCAGAACTGGACACAGGACTCAAGGTGTGGCCTCACCAGTCTGAGTATAGTGGTCCTGCTGGCCACGCTATTCCTGATACAGGCCAGGATGCCATTGGCCTTCTGGCAGGGGGCAGATGCTTAGCAAAAGCAGGCACACCCATGCTTAACTCTCCTTCCTAAGTGAACACTCCACTCACACTACAATTTACACAGCTCAAGTTAGTATTCTCCTGCACTCCTCAGAGCATGTGGAAAACTGCTTCAGCACTGGCTTGGGTTCAGTGAATTTGGCAAAGTCAGCTTGGGATCAAGTGTGAGGTCTGGCCCACACTCGCAACACATTCTGCCAATTTCACTGAGTTGCATAAAGAACAAAGTCATTTCATGGGAAAGCAAGGGAAACTATTGCCAGACCTGCCAATCTGGGACATTTCATTAAAACTAATTTCAAGTTTAAGCCCTGTCTCCAAGTCTTTAGTTTTAGACCAGCTCTAAAACACTGCAGCATAAATTCCAGACAGCCCAGAAATTCTGTGACATAACACTTTTACCCGTTTGTGAAATGTTTCCTAATAAAGCAGACAGTGTCTTGACTGAAGGGAGCCACAGAGAAATCTGGTAGCACTCCTTATTTATTTGGATGCACAAAGATATGCAGAAATATGGATACATTTCTGAAAAAGCTGATGGCAAGTCGTGTTTATTTATTTGTTCAGGTCTACAGGTTCAAATTGCCTCAGCTAACTTACTTGGAACTAATGCCATTATAAATATTTGTAAATGTCAGAGATTATCCTCTTGGTTGATTTTGTATACTTACTCTTCAGTGCCTTAAAATGATACAGTGCTGTCCTATTTAAAAGTACTTTCTCCAAGTAAATGCAAATGCACCAAATTCAAGAGTTTTCAAGTTTCTCAAATGGTGGCAAAAATCAACAACCTTATTCCAGAAAAGAAGCTTCATTGTATTATCATTTCATTCACTTACGGAAAAAAATGCATTAAGTAACTTTAGACTGCAGAACTGGTAATGTTAAGACTTTTACTTGTCTATCAGGAAACAGACATAATTAAATATGCAGTGCACAATACGCACTTAAGACTTACTGCAGTTTTAACACCTCTACCCCAGAGTTATCAAAAGAGAAAGATAAATATACCAGTAGAACTTTCTACAAGAAAAAACAAGTGTTTGCTTTGAAAAGAAAAAATTCTCCCCACTATTCAATCTCTAAAACTCCTTTTAGACAAATACTTAGAAAGTGAAGGATTATGAAAATTGATACAGAAATTACACAAAAAGTAGGCCAGGTAATAATACAATCAATCTTGTCATAACCAACACCTACCATCATATAATGGATACTGCCTCGGTGCATATTATGCTTCATTTTTATTTCTGAGTTTGAGGTATATTATACTTTGCTTGAAAAGCATATAAAGAAACAGGGGCCAGAGCTGTCTAAAGACACAAAATCAAACCTTACTATAAGTACTAAAAATTGCACAGTTGTTGTGTACTTAAAATCAGCGTGACCTTTACTACTTAGAGAATGGAGCTATATACAAGACATAACAATGGGAATTCATGTATTCAAAGTTTGATAATTTTTCTGCTTTTCCTTCCTTTTACATTCTAAAAAAAGGCTAATAGTCAAGGATGTATATCACTGTAAATACTTGATAGCTCACTAAAACACTACAATACCATTTTAATACTAGAATAATGTGAGCAATAATCTAAACAGCAGCCCATGTATTTTTCTGTCAGATCACTTAAAGAAAATCAGGTTTTACAAAAGCAAAAAGTGGCACTGGAACAAAGAAGCAAAGAAATTACTTTGAAAGAGCACATCCAAAAAAAGCATTTCTATAATGTTCAATGGTCAAAAAATTGCATTAATGTTTGGATTTATCAGCTAAGGACTAATTTTGGTGATAACACTAGATCCATTCTCGAAATAGAAGTCCCACTGTTTGGAAAGGTGGAATGAGGCAAAAAACTGAGACAAATCAGGGGAAGTAACTTCAAAATTATATATTTGCCAAGACCATTGAGTGTTCTATATTGAGAAAAGCTACTAAAACAGCCTCACTACAACAAATACTTCTTCCAAACTAGGCACAGTTTATACAAATCTTAGCACTGACATAGTTTATTGTGTTCAGAAAGCCACTACATAGTCCATGGTAATTCCATATCTATAAAATTTTTCCATTTGAAAATTCTGTTTACATTGGCAATGCAACAGCTCCTAATCTAGATAACCAGATGTTAAAAACAGTTGTGAATACAGTTAATTTCATTCTAAAATACAGATTATATTATGATAGCAAAAGAATTCTTTTCCTGGCATAATACACATCTTCCTTGGAAAACGTGAGGCATTTACCAGAAAATCTTTTAAAATGATAACAGAAAGCAATACTTCTGACATCCAAAAATGATAAATATGCAAGACACAAAATAAATTCTTTATTGTCACCTTGTGAATGAACAAGAACATGAGGGTTTTTATATGCTGGATGAGTTCATAATATCTCCCTTATGGTTTATTTGAACTTTTCCAGAGAAGAAAAATTATTTGCCTGGCCACATTTTATTACTTACAGCACAGATTAAAGAGAATCTTCCTTCCTCCCCGAGATATATTGCAGATCTCTGTCAATGTCTCCTGAACACCCTTCTTTTGTGGGAGTCTTTCTTCAAAAATGGAAAAGGTGACCCCATGCAGATGAGGGATGAGATGCAACAAAAAACCTTAAGCATCATTAGCTATGGAGATCACACTGTTTTAGGCAAACTACCAGAGATGAGCAAGCAGTTTGCTGGAATGTTCAAAGTATTCTTACCAAATGTAAGGTGAGTTGGTGATACATCTATGAGAAATGCATAATGCAGGATCAGCACAAATACACACCATGCATACCAATTCAAATTGCCTTCCTAAATTCACAGAAGAACACCTTCCTCATTTGTTTCTCTGAACAAGAATTGGTCTATACAGACAATAACTGATATTAAGAACTTTCCTAGGGCTGCTAGATTCAACATATTATGTAAATGACGGAATTCATAACTTTTCTCCATCTAAAATGCAATAATAACTCTTATCTGTGATGTAGCAATAGAAAATCCTTTCCTGCAAGGAGATGATCCTAATCAGGTTAACCTGAATTTTGACATTGATTTGCATAGAAAAAATATTGGGACTCTGACTACTTATGCATGAAACAGCAGTTATCTGCCTCCAAGACATTTCCTACATTGGTACAGAACTGTCACCTTGCATAACTCTCCCAGCTTCCAAATTGAGCTCTGAAGTAGTCTAATTTTCACATCACTGTTCCAAAGTCAGCAGCTATTACCCATAACTAATATAATATGACAACACTCCTCAATGTCTCACTCTTCAAATGCCCTTAGTAATTGCCATCACTCAATATTTGGAATTATGCATGCTGGGAAAATGTAACTTGTAAGTGTAGAGTCTGTTATGCACAGAGATTCCTCTCAAACTTTTAGTCTTGAGTTTTCAGAGGTAATACGAGCCCTGTGGATGCAACTGCTTCTAAACAAATATATTGCAAAGCAATGTTTTCTTCTATGGGGAACATCCCTGAAAATATCATGGAAGACATTTTGACCAAATTGCCTTCTGTTTGCCTGCTACCAATCACGCTCAGTTCACATTAGTTAAGCCATACAGTTTACTGGGATGCCAACAACCCACTAGAGCTAATCCTGAGCTCTGCAACCAATTTTGCCAATACAGCTCTAAATTACAGAAGGGGCATATTAACAAATATTTGAAGTATAATTACTGCTTGTACTCCTCAAGGTGTGTTATCCTACTGACTTGTTTCTCTCCCAGAATCAAACATTCCTTTTGTGACAGCTCTTCTGTAGCAGAGTTAACATCCTAACACTGGGCTCCTAACAAGTGCAAACACGCTGATTTTGTCACTCTTTCTCACATAAATATTGTCATGTAAACAGATACACTGAACCTAGAAGCACTTTTAGAGCAAAGTATTTCCTGAAATGAGTCAGGGTGACAGAACAGAAGGCTTCCTATTTAAGGGGTGCTTAATCTGTAGATACATGCCACCACTGCCCATTTGCAATGCTCTGGCAGTATAAAAGGACCCTGAAATGGGTGCAAATGCAAATGTCAGATCAAAATCAGCACTGTGGATGTATACTGCACAGTCATTAGCAAGGTACAGAGTGTGAACAATGGATACAAGTGGTGTTCCTTCACACAGCAGACAGACAACAAGTGACTAATGGGTGTGCCTGGGTAAATAACAGGAATAAAAAGAACCCAACAGTCAGTGCTCCACTCCTTTATCAGAGAGTCAAATGCCCAGATGCAGATCCTTGCAGAGAAAGAGGGAACGAAAATGCCCTACAACAGCAGCAACCTTTAGACCACCAGTGGGAGTCACTGAGACCATAAGAGTTTTCCTAATGCTTTCTATTACAAACTTGATAAAATCTTTACTATAAGCATTGAAACATGACTGGGGCCCAAAGAAGCATGGCTCAAAACTCAGCATGAGAAAGTTGTCATTGGAAAAAAGTAAGCAACACCTGAGAGAATTCACTCTGAAGGAAATTAGCTCGTGTTCTACAAATGATAAGCAGGATTAGGTTAAAAGAGTTAAGCGTGAACTAAGTAAAAGGCAGAAATGTAAAAGTGGCTTTGGGCAAAAAACTATCTCCTAAAAAGATTGGCTTCACATCACCTGACTTCTAGGCACCTTAAGGTGAATGAAAGTATTAACAAAAGCAACATTTTTCACTCTACCCTGAAATCTTCAGACTGTGATTTTGTCAGACAGCAGAGTGATCAACTTACCTTCTCTCCATCATCAAGTATTTGACAGGGTGTTATTTTATCAGTGCTAAAAAGCCTGATGTCTCAGTCCATTACAGAGAGTTTCTGAGGGCAGAAGTCTTTTCAGCCTGCAGAAACATGTACAGAAGTGTCCAGAGAAATCTTTAAAGACTTTTAAAAAGTAAACCAGTCAATTTCATGTACTTGACTGGTGCCAAGTTTTTACTATCACCGTCCTTGAAAGCATCCTCTGTTTGCATGGAGGATAAAAAGTAAAGGGTATTCAATTGTATCAAATGCAAACTAGCACGTGTCAGTGTATTCACTATGCAATAAACCACGTTTTTGGGGTTTTTTTCCACGGAAATAATTTAACGGACTCATACATATTGAAGCAAATTAAATAGAAGCAGAAGACAGTTTTCCCAGAACCAATATGAACCCACATATTCAACAATGTCTTTTTCCTTTCCAGGATGTTAACCTAATTAAAGATCAGGTAAATTTTGCTTTGCTTTAGTTTTAAGGGTTAGAAAAGAAACAGAAAAGAAAGCAGGCAAAAAGAGAAATGGCAAATTTTTCATATTATACTTAACTGAAAACATAGCCAATGATAGCACATGTAGTCAAGAACAGAAGAATTTTAAACTAAGCAAGCAAACACTATATGCAATTAAATGGGGATAAATTTAGATGAGACTAGCAGCAAAAAAAACACCCTAAACCTTCTAAAATCTCAAAACTTTTCCTGTTGAACAGGAAAATGCTAAGATAGGCCAGTATGAAGAAAGAGATTAAAGAGAGCAATATACATTGCTAACAGCGTGATGATGTATTTTTTGTAGCAAAAATTAAGTTTGTTCTGTAGGTTAGTCAAGATTCAAAATTTTGCCAATAAACACTTAAAGTTCATAATGGAAGTAGTTTCTGGTCTTCAGGAAAAGGTATTTTTTAACAAAAAGTGGAGAAACTTTAGGTGAGATAGAAAACTAGAGTGGTAAAGTAGAATAACTATGAACAAGATCTAAAAGTTTTGGAAAATAGTCAGTTTTTTCCCCAAGTGATTAAATTCACTTTTATTAGTGAATTGCTAATCTTTTATTAGAAACCCTTTTTGAAAATAAATGATGGACAATTTATTACACACTGTCCCTCTTTTAGGACTGTATAGAATAGATAATAAATTTATTGCCTTTCATTTAAAAAAAACCCTATTGAAATTATACAAGCTAGCTTATTGTACCTTTCAGCACTAACTCAGCTACAGGAAGACAGCCAGTTTTGTCACCCAGGGGAAGTGCTTGAATTATTGATCTGCTCTCAGTGTGGTTGATCCTATGTGCAAGTAAATAGCCCAGCATTCATCAGCAAATCACACAGCATGCTCTATTCAGCACCTACCACTACATTATCTTTTAGGGACACCCACTGAGATTCCATTAGTCCTATTTCCAGCTTTTAAAACTTCCATTCAGCGACTCCTTGAATCTTCCTTTCCTTTATAGGGATTCTCAAATTCAGATATGAGACTTAAAGGAAAGCTCAAGTACAGTTGTGGAAAACCTGAGGGGAGATAACAGATTTTTTCAGACCACCCAGAGAGCTGGAATGCCTCATCCGTTTCTTCAACCACACTGACTTAAAATCACACATGACAATAGGGAGTTAGCACAGAAAAAGATAGTCTTCTGATTTCACACAGCTCTGTGAGAGCATTATTCTTTCACTGTTGGAAAGCAGAAGGAAATGGTACCCACACCCATCACTCCTGAAGAGGTTGCTGAGGTATGTGTAGAGATTCACACAATTGAGACTGATGCTGCAAATTGCAAAATAGTATCTCACTGAAAAACATAATGAGCTATTTCAGGAAGCCAAAGTGGGAACAGACAGTGTTTCAGTGCATTTATCTAAGCAATCACAATTCACACTTCAAGGCAATAGAAGCAGTAAAATAAGTATAATCAAAGAAACTCCCTTGTCTAGGTACATTTAATAAATAAAGATGGATGTGGTCCTAAAAAAAGAGTGCTGATCTATTAGTTGGTCTTCACCAGCACATTTTCTTCCCTAAGTCGCAGTAGTGGACAGGCTATATAATATTCTTTTCAATACAGAAAATTTAAATTCTCTGCAATACAGAAAGTACATACAGCTGCTAGGGGTAGAGGCAAAGTCGGACCTTCACCCAGAAATGGATCATGTTATGGTTAGTTACCTCTTTCCTCATTACCAGCACTGGCTCTAGAATAAACATCTGGTCCAGACAAATGGATCTTTAACAAAACATGGCAATAATTTGTTTTTTCAATTTCCCATAACATCCAAATATAGCTCACCAAGATCACAGCTCAGAGCAACCCTTCTCCTCTGCATTTTCCCTCTGAAAATGAAAAAAGAAAAAAAAAAAAAAAAAAAAAAAAAAATTAAGGCAAAAAAAGAAGCACAAGGGAGGGATCAAAAGCAGCAGCTGAAAAATTTCTATCTTGGCTGATAGAAATGTGATAGTTAGGTATCTAAGTCTGTAACACCCACTTCATGAGATCTTGGTGCTAGTCTGGGCCTTTGAACACATACGTATCACTGTTGACCTGTAATTCAACACTGAATTCTTAAGTAACATTTTTTGAGGAAGATAGAGAGTACTGGTTTTTCCATTTTATTGACTCCAGGGCTGAAAGAGACACCTCAATAACTACTTTGAGGCCCCTGAAAAAAAAGTTATTATAGACAACTTTCACTACAGGAAGTCATGGAAAGTCCATGCTCTTAAGTAACAGAAAACACTGCCTTCTGCCTTCAAAGTTTCATCACTAACATTATCAGCATGAATATTTAAGATTCACTAAAATGTCACATACCACTTATTTGCTTTTCTTTTTTCAACAAGAAGAGTATCCCCCAGAATACTTAATACATCTTCTGTTCATGTCTGCTCTTAATCTTATAGTTCTTATGGAAAAACTTACTCATGTGTCATTTTACTTGAGAGTTCTTGCATGCATTTCCTCTCTGGTGATACAAACAAAACTGATACCCAGCCATGGCTGAACTGGAGTTCAGCATTTTTGTACATGGAAACCTATGCAAAATGATCCAAAAATAATCTCAAATAAAGGTAATCTCATAAAAACCAAAGTCCTCTGAAAATGCTTTTGTTTAGAACAGGCTACTAGGGATATCCACTTTGAACATAAGTTTAGATGGTTAAACAAAGATAAGAAGAAGCCTTGTCCCTGAGTGGGTAGGAAAGACACTCCAGTAATGTGACCATAGACCAGATGGCATAAGGATCCAGTCAGCAAAAAGGACAAGTTTCCCAACCACTCTACATCACTCAACTTTTTCCTAAAAGGACTGTCTGTCACATTAACTACAATTTTCTCTCTGCAATGAATCCTCAACCAGTGCTTTCCTTGGTAGCAGTTGGGTGCTATCACTCCAGTAAATCTCTTTTTTTTTTTTTTTTTTTAAATATCTAACAGGAATGAGAACAAAACAATCAATTTATACCAAATAGACTACTGAATAATCTCCTGGAGATGACAACTTCAAACCACTAATCACATGGCTGGAAAAGGACTAATGATTTAGATAAGAAAGATGCTTTATGATACTGGCAATCCTTATGCCCTCTACTTGCCCCCACTACAATCTTTCTAAAACTTTCATCAGAGGAGGTGGTTAAGGAAAGACAGCTTGTAATGCAGTATCAGATACAGTGCTCCAAAAACTTCAGCTTCTAATCACATTTCACTTTAAATAGTCATCTCCCAGATTATTTATTTTTCAGACAGCAGTTTATTTGCACAACTTCGCAAGCGATTTCCTTTATTCCGTATCTTCAGACATTTGCAGTAATTTCATAGGTACTAGTTCTCTACATTATTTTCTAGCTCATCACTTTTACTATCATTTTGACCCAGAGCTCATTTCTTTGATGTACAATAATTTTTTGTGAGAGCACAGGATATCAAAGGACAGAAATATCTTCATCATCGAATGTGCAGCATGATCTACGTGTCAGAAAGAAATAGTTATTATTAATGCTTCCTCTCAACCATCTCTCTTGCACAATAGTCAGATTTGTTATATTCAAATTGCAGAACACAATTCATTTCACACCAAAGAAGCTCCATTTAATACCAGGCAAGGAGCCTTGTGTTGTAAAATCCTGTATTCTACATTGTACAGGGCAAGAAAAGGCCAGCTCCCTTTGTCCCAAAATTGTTCACTGCTCTTTCGATTAATCTGCAACACCATCCAGAACACAGGATTTGGATCCTCTATCTAACATTTCTTCTTTATTTTTTCTTGCTCTTGGTTTTTTCCTATTTCACTTTTTCTTTTTGGTGGAAATCTGTGTTAGCCAGCCAAGGCAGAACCTCTTTTTATTTCATTGTCAACCCATGCCCGGAGAGGTGGTTGATGCAGGTTAGCCTGGGTTTGGGGCTGGATGCAGCAATGGTATAATGTACCTGTCATTCTAATTCATGAAGCTGAAAGATAAAAATCAGCACCAACAATAAAAAGTGCAACATCAGCTTTTGTGTTCTCTTCCCTTTTATGTCCATTTGTCTTGTTTGGTTCCCAGAAAAATTATATCAGAGCATAAACTTAGGGAAAACGATAGCTTGGATCCATTCCAAGTACATTTTCTTCTTCCAAAAAAGACATTTGTTAAAGTCTGTAATATTACCAATAATATAGTTTAAGTAGAATAACTCCCTTCTAAAACCTTTCTACATACAAAGGAAAACAATTAGGGGTTGCTGATCAAATGAAAACTTCTTACTTTTTACTGTATCAAATATTTTTACAGATTTCATTTTAAAATGTATCTTTTAAAAATCCACTTAAATTATACCTCAAGTTTTCCAACTACTTTTCTTGGGTTTTTCCATATCTTTATTAAAAGATTAAAACAATTTCTGTGTCAACTGTGGACCTAATAAACCAAGGTCTTCATACTGAAACTTCACTATCATACAATAAGTGAGAACAACATGAGATCGTTTAGGAACACTTATGAAAGTAATACCATCAAAAATAAGAGGGTTTTTTTCAATTATGCCAATAGCATGCATTTGCAGGGATGTGGGTATTAATGCTTGTAGTGATGAAAGGCAATATTGATTTCTGATTAAAGCCTGACCATTCTAATATTGACTTTGTTCCATCACATATGATGTCTCCTCTGAAATACCTGTGACAGTTCTGACAGCAAATCTCCATTTAACATTGCTTACCTTTCTTACATCACCCTTGTTTTTTGCCACCTCACCCTACACTTAAAACATCTGCCATTCCCATTACATCCAGCCACAGCAATGTTTTCATTCAAAAGGCATACTAATGACTGCCTTTCTCATGAGCACCTAAAGGATATTATTCACTCATACAATTGTCTAATTTTCCCCTTCATTTAAAATTGAGTTTTGGGGAATGCTGCAATACACCAGTGTTTCTAGGTGAAACTACCACTACTGCCTCTGAATTGTGGTACCCAGGACTCTTCTCCCCAGCCTTGGTGTGAGACATGGCTGCATCCTATCAGCATGCTGGGACCACTCCAACTTCTGTTTCCCTCCCAGACTCTTACATTCACTGGAAATTAGGCAAGTGGGCAGTTCAGAAGGAAGGTATTGGCATTCCAGACCCTGGAACCATGTCCAGATGACAGCAGGACAAGTGGTGCAGAAAACGCCGTGAGGCAGCCTTGCCTCACGGTTTCTGTGACTGGGGGTTTCCTGTCATGCTTCCTCGGTGAGACAGCTGAGACCTGCTAAGGCATTCCCTCTAGACCTCATCTCTCCTAAAAGAAGTCTGCTTCATATAATCATCCATCATAAATAAATACTGTCTGATAATAAATTCTAAGTCAAGGCCTCAGGTAAGTGATTGATCTTCCTGTGATAACCCTTGCTCTCTCTTACCGGCTTGTCTGAAATGTTTATCATCACTTGTTTCTTCCTGCTCAGTGTAAAGCTACAAATCCATCCAGAAAATAACAATGTTTTTCTATGTCTCTGCAAATGTTTAGCACACCTGTGGGCTGTGCAAGATAGCAAGAACACTAAACAGTAGCCTCCAGCCCTAGAATAGCCTGCAAATGTTTATGCTTCATTAACATGACAGTGTGCAACATATATATATTTAATTGCGATATAACACATTTAATTGCAATTCACAAAGAAAAGTAGAAATAGACCAAAAGGCTAAATAAACAGAAAATAATAGAAAGCAAAGTTCTTCTTAATAAGAGATTTTGTTCTTCAAAGCCAGACGTCCAAATTATCTGCAGGGGTTTCTTACCATAAATTAAGTACACTATTGTATAATATTCATCTAAAACTAACTCCATATTGCTACTTCACAAGAAAAAGAGAAGAGTATGATTCTATCCAACTTTACATAAGTGGATGTCAGGTTGAGCAGTATTATTTCAAACTCTACTTCTAACACAGAAGGAAAACCTGCTAGAATTTTGGCTGGCTGAACAGAATTTGAGCACAGTGCAAAAGCTTACTTAAGTGTGGCAGTGCTGAACATTGCCACCCTGGCACCTACTGAAGCACAGGGTGTGCTCATTTCCATATCAATGCGACACATGTTTCTCCTAGACAAAGCTGTTTCACACCACTGCAGCTATTTGAACTTTGGAAATAAATGGAAAGGTTTCTGTGTTATTGTTAAAAAACAATGAAACTTACTTCCTCTGTGCGCAGGATACAGTTAATGAACGCTGTCCTTTGTAGGGCTGTATTAATGATTTTGGGCAAAAGGAACGCATTGTAACAGAGATGCGTCCTGCAGGAAAGACAAGCATCACTTGAAATTCAGAACACAGACTTGCACAAGTAATAGTGATGCCTTTCAGATTTAGAAGATTATATTCACTGCAACTTTGTTAGCTTTCTGAATGAGCCTATAGCAAAACCTGGGAATCGACAATAAAGTGAAATTTAAGTGATTTGTCCAAGATCACAGAGAAACACTGGAAACAATTACCAGTCTGTCCCACTTGTGTGTCCACTCGTGTTTTAACAAGACCAAGTTTCTTCTCCTTACCCCACAGAGAAAGAAATAATTTTCAGGCTTTCACAAATCAATATTAAAATACACTGTACCATACAAAAGAGTAAACTGTAGAGGATTAGGCAGGAAACCCAAAACCTTCAAGAAAAGCTGTATCAAAGGACCAGAAGCTTTATCACCTCACATTAAAATCCAGGGTACTGTTGCATCCAAAAGGGTATTACTGGGAAAGAACCACCTCTTCCCTGCAGCAAAAGCAAGCAAATGGTTCAAGGATGCAAAACCAAGACTATTTAAAATCACTACTTTTAGCTAAGAGCAAACCAACTATTTTTAAACTTGAAGCTTCACAGCCATGTAAAGAACTCATTATTGTATATGAATATGACTCCTCAATTTAAATGCCTGTAATCCCTGCCATTATACTTTTATTTAGATTGAAAAGAAAACATATAGTCTACTAAATTAACAATAATTCCTTATTCTCTGCTCCCTGGGTTTTCCTTACAATGTTCTTTTTGCAATGATTACAGGGAAGAAAAAAGAAGGCAAGAAAAAAGTACCTTTTTCAGGAAAAAAAAGTATCAGAAAGTACATTCAAAGATTACCTGTCAACCTGCCACAAGTTGAATTTAATTCATCACACAACAGCAAATGAGAACAATTTTTTCTCCCATAATCTTTGAAGAGTAGATGCTTTTAAGAAAACAGAAATAGAAACAGTGCTGGTACCTTTTTGTTCTTCAGCAACAGCAGGATGGAGGGTCTCTAAGCTCACAAAATCACAGAAGGGTTGCTGATGCAAGGAACCTCTCAAAATCATCTAGTCCAGCCCCAGCTTAAAAGAAGGGTCATCCAGAGCAAGTAGCTCAGGGCTGTGTCCAGTCAGGTTTTAAATATCATCAAGCAACTACTTCTCTGGACAATCTATTCCAGTGTTTGATCACCTGCACAATAAAAATGTGCTTTCTTATGTTCAGATGGAATTTTTGCTATTTCCATTTGTGCCCTCTGACTCTTTTCCTGTCACAGGGAGCCACTGAGAAAAGCCTGGCTCCAACTTCTTTGCACGCTGCCATCAGGTATTTCTGCATGTGGGTAAGGCATCCTTGAACCAGCTCTTCTCCAGGCTGAACAATTCCAGCTTTTCCTTCTCAGATGAGTGTCTGCTTGGACTTTGCATTGGTGAGGCTGCACCTCAAGTGCTGTCTTCAGTTCTGGGCCCCTCACTTCAAAAGAAACATTGAGGTGCTGGAGTGTCCAGCAAAGGGGGCAGCAAGGCTCATGAACGGTCTAGAAAACCGTTCGAGACTCTAGAAAACGAGTGTTAATGAGAAGTAGCTGAAGGAGCTGGGCTTGTTCAGCCTCAAGAAGGCTCACGGGCCACCTTATCAATCTCTACAACTCCCTGAAAGGAAGTTGTGGTGAGGTGGGGGCCAGTCTCTACCGTGCCTGCAGTGAGAGGAACAGAGGGAATGGTTTCAACATGAGATGGGGGATTCAGATTAGATACTATAAAAATTTCTCTCACTGTTAAGGCAGTCCGGCACTGGAGTAGGTTGCCCAAGGAGGAAAAGGAGTCACTATCCCTGGAGGTGTTCAGGAAGTGTCTGGATCTGGTGCTGAGTGATCCTGTTTAGTGTTAGGTGGCCAGTAGGATTGGATGATCTTGAAGGTCTCTTCTAATACTGATGGTTCTACGATTCTGTTTGTCAATGACACGTCATTGTTAGCAGTTGCTGATCATAACTACTTGTGTATTTTAAAGCAGAAGCAAGATATACTCAGCCTGGACAGGGGCCAAAAATGCTAAGGGTAAGGATAAGAAGGAAGGAAGAAGGACATAGTTTTCTAGACATTTCAATAACTGCTGGATAGAAGAAAACATTATAACTCGAATTATTTTAAAGTTCAGTTGTCTGCAAATTATGGTCATAACATCTATGAGTTTCTATACCCAGATGCAATCCCTGAGAGAAATACTCCTTATAATTCAAAGCAGGCAGAAATTTTTAACTCCTTAGCAGCTTCTGCTTTCTTACTTGAGGACTCTCATCTAAAAGAGAAGCACAACAGGCATACCTGAACAAAAAACTGTTGAGTCCCATTCATAACTCAGTGAATTCAGAATAATACACAACAGCTGAACCCCATATATGAACCTGTTTTCTACAAAAAGTCTATCAAGTGTGCCTTTATTCCATAAATGAACCATTATCATTATACTACATTGGAACCCATTTAGATGTAACAGGCTATTATGAGTTGGTTAATGACAAGCATCAGGAGATAACCAGACAGGTGTTACCAGGCTGGGAGTAGTCAGCTAGGTGCCATAGAGGTCATCAGTCTCCCACACCTGAAGTCATGGTCAGACGTCAAGCCTGAAATTCAAAACCTGAGCTAGAAACCATAAAGATCTGCAGCTAATAAAAAATGGACTTTGGGAAAGCCTAGTCCTCAGCATGCTACTTTAAACTCTGAACAAGGACTGCAGGCTTCCAGAAGCCTACACTGCACAGGCTAGGTGCCCCACAATGATTTCAAAGGAAACTTGAACACAGCCACAGAGCAGTGAATCACAGAATCAGACCAAACCTGCAAAGAACCAGCCCACAATGGAATCTAAATCCTGTTTCTTACCTCTCCCCAAGTCCTTTCTGGATATCTGAAATAGGGTATTATAACCTCCCAAGGACAGGAGCTCTCAAAGGGTATGTGAAAAAGGTCATGGTTTTTTTAGCTTTTCAAAAACCAAGGTCCTTCTGAACATGTGCTGACATCACACAGACACAAGAAATATTAAAATACAACATTACACACACACTGATACACCCCCTCTGAAATGGGGACATTAGAATGACAGGCCAACTGCTGAAAGTTCTGTAAGGATCACAACTTAGGATCTGGATGCCCACATGAAATTCCTGCCAGCACAAAATTCCCAGTTTCAGTGCTTGAGTCTACTTTCAAAATATCCAGCTGTACACTTCTAAAGTTGTGCAGTTTTTAGAATTTGGAAGGAATTAAAGAATTGCCTTTAGAAGAAGCTCTATCACTTCTAACACTGAGGGCCCTACAGCTGAGAAAGAAAATTGTCTGTTTTGTCATAAAACAAATATCGTCCAAGTCACAGGATATTTTCTCTCCTGAGAGAGAAACGTCCAAATCTCATTGGAATATAACAGGATTGAATGCATGCATTCTAAACTACAATGGAATTTAAGTGCCTACATCCAATTGAAATGCAATTAGATTTGAGTACCTAAATCCCATAACCTGATTGAAAGTCCACCCTCAGTGTTTCACAGGATCATGGGGGCAGGTGGTACCTTGAAAACATATCACATTATGACTAATGTGAAAACATATCACATTATGACTAAACTAGAACAAAAGAAGCTGCATTTAATTCAATAAGAGTATCCCATCATTCTCATCTATAGGATTGTTTTCTTGGGTTTTATTATTTTACAACAGAAGGTGGCATTGCTGAACTACTAGTGTTACATGATTAGCATTTCCTGCATTCTTCTTCCCAGCAGAGAAAGTGCTGGGAAGTTCACAGAGGTTGCATAAAGTTGTCTTACATTAATAGGCTTTCCTGATTCCGCAAGCCCTAGCCCCTAAATAAGGTTAAGTTAAGCTAATGAGCCAGCCAGCATTAGCAAAAATCATGGTTTTGGCACACAGGATTACAGTGGCTGCACAGATTTTGATCAGGCCTGTAATAGATATTCCAATCCTCTGGAAAACTAAACAGCAAATGGAGACAGAACACACACGACATCTGGTACCAATATATTAAAAAAAAAAAAAAAAAAAAAAAAAAAAAAAAAAAAAAACACAAAAACCCAGCAAATACTTTCCACTGTTTTACGCATGCAGCAACTAGTTTTGTCGTCCTTTGGCCGCAATAAAAGCAAATTGCAGGGTATTGCCACAGGGTGGCTCAGCTCGCCTGCGATGCTGACTCTACCTGCTTACACAAGCTGCAGAAGCAAAGCCAAAGCCGTTCTTTCCCAAAGCCGGATTGCCACAGACGGAGTGCACAGGGAAGAGCGACTAAAACCAGGAAGAGAGCATGGACCTAATTTTAATTCATCTTAACCCTGCATAGCCTCTCTCCCGCCAGCGAACCAACAGTGATTCCTGATGATTTTGCGGGCGGATAGAACCTTGTGACATGAGGGCAATGAGCCCACATTCCTCAGCAGCCAAAAATCCTACTGACTTCCTTGGAATGTCCAAATGACGGAAGAAATTCAGCCTCACGCCTTGTTCCTTATACCTGCTCGCTGTGACGAAATAGATCCTGTTCTCTTCAAAGGGCATGGGATAGGACTCCTGTGCGACCGACAGTGCCATTATGAAAACTGACCTCACTATCACCTGGGGGCTGGTAAAAATTTTGTGTTAACCTCTACAATAAACGAATGTCAACAGCTGTTAAAGCAGACAAGCAAGCTGAAAAACTTGCACTTTTAACTATCAAATTATTCTAGTTGTGAAAAAACCCTCTTTTTTAAAAAAGAAGCTTCATATAGATAGGAAAGTTTAAAAGTAACTATTTACATTTAAATAAATTCAAACAGAATATGCAACTGAATTATTATAATGATCAAATATGTTCAACTATTATTAAAAAAAAAAAAAGTGTTCTGAACAACTGGAAATTAGACTTTTTTCTGTTTGTTTTTTTTTTTTTTTCTTTGCTGCTGCTCTATGTTAAGGAATATTTTCATCCTGAGTAAGACAAAGTTTGAAGTTCATAATAATTATATACTCAGCATATCTGGTTTAGCACTGCAATTTTCAAAATGTAATTTAATCAATTTCCTCAGATTTATTATGGCATTTTTAAGCCTAGTGCACTGTCTCTTCCCAGTACTACATATTTCAAATTGAATCGGATCCAAAAAAGTTCCCATTGCATGGCTTCTGAAGTAGTCGTTCACAAATGCTTTTTGAATTTTTTAATTCTGCTCATGATGAATACGAGCTACCCTCCATATCTGAGACTATTTCAAGAAAGACTAACATCCAAAAAAACCGCTAAATTCAAAATTAGTTCCAGACAGGCCAATGTGGTGCTGAAACAATATAACAGAGCAGGGAGAAAACCCAAAAACCACTAAGCACAGAAAAAAATCCCTAACATCCTAATATAATCCCAATGAAAGAACTACACTCCGGCGCTCACATTAGCCCCCAGGGCAGCATTTACTGCCATGGGCAATGCCACAGGGCTGTAGTGTTTGCAGCCACAGCCCGGATCACCTTACAGCGCAGTTTAGCTTTGGTGCAAGGTGTAAAGGTGTCGAGTTTGGGATAAACAAGCAGAGGAGTTGTGCAGCACAGACAAGAGGTGCCGTATTTTCCAGAGCCGGGAACACAGGAGACCTCAGGGAGTGCGTATAGCGTTTTTAAATGATGCATAAACAACGTAAAACGCGTGAAGAAAGTGTACTTTTGAACTAAACTTGTGCTGTGTTCATCCTCTCCAGAGTATCGCGCTGCTGCTTACGTACCCTGAGTCACTATGAGATAGCAAGATACTGATTTATTCCCACCGCTATTTAAGAACAGTGCTTTCTCCTCCCGCCATCACCCAGGAAATTCCCAGGACACTGATCCGTGAAATTCCACGCGGCGTTCCACAGCCATTCCCGTTACGCTGCCCTGCGCAGGCAACTCGCGGTACAGCGGGGCTTTATGGCGGGGCTGGCTGAAACCACGCTAACAGCCCTCACTTGGGGGCTTCCCTGAGCCCAGGAACCGGGAATGCTGAGACCACCGGCCCTCCTACGCCTTCCTTCTCGGCGCGGAGGCACAGCCACCCTCAGGGGACAACCCCACCGCACGGGACTACACCGCCACACCCGAGAACTACAAGCCCCAAAGCACACCGCGCCGCACACCGGAAGGCGAGGCTGGCACTAGCGGGCGGGGCATGCCGGTCTTTGTAGTCCCTGCGCGGCCCCGCCCCTCCCGCCGCTCTCAGGCGGCTCCGCTCCCTGCTCCGCCCCCCCGTGCGGGGCGGGCCCGGCGGTGGCGCGGCGGAGCGGGGCGCGCGCGGCGGGAGCAGGTGAGCGGGGCCGCTGTGCGGGCGGGTAGCGGCGGCGGGAGCCGCGGAACCGGGGGGGCAGGCAGGCTGAGAGCGAGGCAGAGAGCGAGGCAATGGGCAGCCCGCAGCCCGTGCGGGGAAGGCCGGCGGAGTGGAGCCTCGCCGCTGCCCGTCCCGCGCTGGACGAGGACGGCCCCCGCCGCCTCCGCGCAGCTGTCGCAGCTCTCGCACACCTGTGGGCAGGCGGCCACGGGCGGTGGCACCGCGGGGTCCGGTCCCGCTCGGTTGGGACGGCCGGAACGGAACCCTCCCGTTCCCCCGGGGCGGGGCCTCGCTGTCCCTCCAGGTGTTTCCTCGGCCGTGCGGACGGACCGGGAGGGCTCCCCGGGCCCCGCCGGTGTCACGGGCTCGGGGCCGCCCCCGGAGTTACGTAAAGCGGCGGCGGGGCCGGACCGGGCGGTGCCGGCCGGGCTGGTTTGGTTCTCCTCGGTTTCAGAACCGTCCGGTCGTGGTCAGAAGTAGCGCTCCCTGATATGCGGGTTTTGGGAGCGGGGTACCCGCAGTTGTTTCTAGTTTCGTAGACAGACTCTTTGGGGCAGGAATTACTCCTGTGTGTGAGTGTGAGGTGTGATAAATAGCCCCCCCACACGCAATTTTTAGTTCATAAGCGGGTAAAAAATGTTGTTAGGTAACATGGCTGAAGTCAGCACAAAATGATTATTTGAAAAATCACGAAACCTAAGTCTGGAAGCTGTTTTTTTATGTATTCCACTTGTTCTTCAGCTGACATTCCTCAGTAGCATTTAAGCCCTAAACAGCAGAGATCAGCTTGTTTGTGTTGTCTAAACAGAGGCACAATATATGTAACCAGATCACAAATAGTATTGCATAGCTAAAAGTCTTCTAAATCCAATTACAGCTGTTAAGTACGGATTGTTTTGTTTCTAATCTATTATCCTTGAATCGTGTGGCTTACGTGTTTCTCACTGAATATACAAGCCATTAGCTTAAAAAGGTTTGGAACTGCGATAGCTGCAAGCTGCAGGCAAACCCTTTTTAAGTGGCTTCATTACAGCCTATTTGCTTCACCCGCAGAAAGGGAGGTGGCTGCTGTAAACACCAGGATAAGTTGGTGTCATGCTGCTCTTGTAGCATGTGACAGCCGGGCTCCCGGACTGTCCTATCCTGTTCTCAGATCTTGCAGTTCAGCGCTTCCAGCAAATGTTCTCTTCCTTCTCTTTTCATTCTTGTTTGACAGCTGGGAATCAAACTAAACAAAATACAGGTTCTGAAGAGGAAGAAAGTTTCTTGCAGAAAGTCAAGTAAATTAAGTAGACGAAAAAGTGCAGTCCCTGAGGGTGTCTCGTAGGTGTCACGAGTGGTTTGCTCGTAAAGTTGGTGTGCGGCAATGATTCTGCCGGTTCTGTGCAGCTGGGATAGGAGCAAATTGAGCAAACAAACCCTCCTTGCTGTGCCGAGGTAAGTAGGGAGTGACATGGTTTGTCTAAAAGGGTTTTTTAAAATTAATTTGTTCTCAGTTCCTTTTATTGCTTGAATTGGCAGTAAACTGTCTTTGTCGATAAGGCTGGATTCCTAGGATTGTCACCCTCTTTTGAGCAATGTATTTTTTTCTAATGTTCAGTAGCCTTCATAAAGTGCAGATTGATGTGATTTTGAGCCCTGTTGTAACTCATAGTATGTGCATATTTTGCATACTAGGAAATCATGATATTTCTGCAGTTGAAAATTGATTTACATGTGTATTTAGGAATATATATGTGTTTGTGAGTCTGGTAATGTAATGTTTTTGTATATTTCTTTCAACCTTTTTTACAAAAATGTTCAAGTGAAGCCGTGTGCCGTTTGCTCACTTCATTTGAACATTTCTATTACTCAGAATACTTTCCTGTTACTTTTCAAAGTTAGAGGAATCTGGGTGTGACGCAACTAGTCACTAGCCCCTTTTATTTTTCTGTGGGCGTGTTTACTGTGTCAGATGGAGTCAAGAATGTCCTTCCGAAGAAAACAGTGTCATCATCACCTTTAATACTCATCGATTCACAGTTTGAGGTGGCCTTGCAGAGTACAAAAGAAACTAAACCAGAATACATACCCTTGGGAGCAGGATTAGTGTAGTCCAGCTGCTAATAAGTATCCAGGCAGTGGTACCAAATTAGAGCTGGTCAGAAATGAAAGCTCTTGAAGCACCTACTGTGCAAGTGTTGGCGTCTCAACACCAAGGGCTTTATCCTCAGGGTGGTCTGTGTTGGGCTCTCTGGCTTGCCAAATTGGTGCAGCTGCTCAGAAATTCGTGTGCAGTTAAAAGTAATGTGTAGTAAATAAACAAGCTCACGATAGTCAGTTCTTGACTGGCATTTCATTTTAGAGGAAGAAGTTCTTCTAGCAAAGTCTGTTCGCAAGTATTTTCACAGGTGAAAATGTCATTGTGGGATTTTAGGTTTGCTTTAGTTTGGTTCTTTTCATAAAGTGATAAAAAACATAAGATTTTTTGCATCTTAAAATTCCACAAACTCCTAGGTTAGCTTCAAGAGATAGTCCCTGAGATGTGGATTTATTTTCCACTCCAGGCTCACAGTCATGCAACAGAGGATAATTACTTTTTACACATAGATCGTTTGTTTTTTTGCAGTTTGGACTCATTTAGATTCTTCCTTTTACATGAATTTACTCCTACACCTCCCAGGAACATAGCTGGGTGGGACATTGTTTAAGGGCATACTCTCAATTCCTTGTTCTGGTGACATAGAAGAGTCAAGTGAAAAAGGAGTTACTTTTTTAGTGTTTCATTTAGATATTTATTTGTTCAGAGAATATTGCTAGAGAAAATTTATCAGACAAATGTTTCATGCCTTGCATTAAAGAAAAATTACTGCAGAGCTTATTGTTTGAGGCAGAAAAGAGATTATCTTACTGAGATGTGGGTGAAAAAAGTGATTTATATCTGGTGTAGCTCCAGGAGAACACCTTGTCTCGGGGACCCGTGTGACTTGCTTCTCTCACACCAAGTGAGGCTGAAGCAGGTCAGATGTCTGACACGTGGCTTCATTCACACAACCAAGCACAGGACTGTGCTGCAACAGAAGCTGCTGGATACTTCACATCCCATCCCTGACCAGCTGAGTGAGCCAGCAGGGGTTTATGATACTGACATTTCAGCTCCCTCAGATGCTGCTGAATGTCCAGCCTCATTCCACAGTGAAGTAGAGATGTTCCCAAGAAATGACTGCCAGTTTGAAATTGTTCTCCTGGTCAAGTTAACTGAGCTTTCTGACAGAGTGGTCTGAAGACTTCCTGATGTAGTTGAAAGGATGTCTAAGTTTGTTTTTTCCTTCACTCAAGGAATTTGTTCAAGAGAATTTTTTTGGTCTTGCTTGTGCTAGTTTATTTAAAATTTATTTCTTTATTCCTGTGCCTTAGGATTAATTTAAAGCAAGAGAGGGAAAACATCACACTCCCAATTAGCAATCTCATTTGGTTTTGTTGCAGTAGATGATTGATTGTCTGATGTGAATCAGGTTGGCGGTTTCCCATTTCACAGCTTCCTGCAGCCTCCTGGTTGATTGGTTTATTCCTGGGTGAAATGGATCGTGGCTCTAATCCTGCTAATTGAAAGAGGTGGCATTTAATTTGCATCTTGTAAGAGCTCTTTTTTGGGTTCTTTGTTAAAAGGAGGACATAGCGCTTTTTTAGCAGTTTGATACTGCTTTCTTAATTTTATTTTGCTTTTTTCCCAAAAATGCATACACATGCACACAAAAGACTCATTTGAAATGGTTTTGTTGAAGAAAGAATATTGAATTGTTTATTTCTCTTTTTTCTGTGCAAATTTTTTTTCCATTTTAATCTTCTGGAATGGAAAGCTACCTGCTGTAACAACCCTGCTTTTGATGTGCATGCTTATAAAACTTAATTGCTCCAATTCAGACTCCAGAAAATGTGCACATTTAACATTGTGACAAATGTCTGCAGCATTATAGACAACAGAGTTGTTTTGAAAAAAATATTTTGCATTGAAAACAGATCCATTATACTTCAGTGAATGTGTAATATGCAAATGTTTTCACCTAAGTTGTTTACTGTCATGTCTTGTATATTGTTCCCTGTGTGTCTGGCTTGCAAAGCCTGCAGTGGATGACTTACAGACCCAATTCTGAGAAAACATTTTGTACTGTTTAGATGAAACAGTCACTGAAACTACTTCTTATATGCCAAAAAATTGCTGACTCTTTGGATAAAACCAAATAACACTGAAGTCTTAAAGGACAAAAGGATTTTTCTCTTTTGTTATCTTGCTCTACCTCTCTGCCATTTTAATAGCTGTGGAAGATAGAACTCTTGTAAAGCTGTCTCTCAAATGGTTGAGGTACAACCTAAAATAACCATTTTATATGAAGCCAAATTCTTTGTGAAAATATTTTACCATCAATACTGCTATGTACCGTCTCAAAGCTAATACAAGTTTTTTTCCAAAGTTGTTAGTGTTGCTTTGACTTAAAAATTACAGCAATATTTTCTGTCTTTAATTGAAGGTACTGTTCCTGAAAACAAGAGGAAACATGGTTTATACAGCAAATGAAGCTTAAATTTCTGGACCAAAAACCGAGGGCTTTTTTTTCCATGAAGGATGGCAACCCCATATGTTCCTGTTCCTATTCCTATTGGAAGTTCATCATCCAGCTTTACAAACAGAAACCAAAGAAGTTCTTCCTTCGGGAGCATCTCAACGAGTTCAAGCTCCTCAAAAGGACAGCTGGAGGACTCTACAGTTGATAGTTTTAAAAAGATGAGCGTGCCTGACCAGATTGGTTCCACGTCATCTGCGTGTAGCAGTCCACTTGTTAGGACTAAATTTACAGGCCTGGATACATCCATAGAATACTGTACTCAGCCTGTAGAAGAAATAGAGCAGAATGAAGATTCCAGGAGCTGGGAAGATCGACCGTCCACACCTACTATTCTGGGCTATGAAGTGATGGAGGAGAGGGCAAAATTCACTGTAAGTTTTTATGGTATAGTTGATCCTGTAACGACAAGATGACAATTGAATGTGCTTTGCATTGTCTTTCAGGAATTAGTCCTGCAGTTCAGGGATGTTACCAGTTTAGCTTCAAAGTACTTCCTGACAGGAAAATACCATTCCTTTTATACAGGTGGGAAAACTGGGACTAAAAAGCAGTCTTTCCTGTAATTGTGTGTGTGCAATAGAAGGAATTAATTCTGTTTCATGTATCAATTTCTGCTGGAAAAGTCAGGAATTCCTTGCAGTTACAATTCCTTGTGAAATTGAACTTTGTGTAAGTTCCGTGTAGTTAAACTTATAAAATGTAGTCTTTTATTTGACATGAATGATAAGAAACCTTCATGTTAGCCCTTAGCAGTTATTAGTAACTTACAACATTTCTGTTGAAGTGCAAACATGTAGGTTTCAACTTCTTGCCCAGCTCAGTTTCTATTAAGGGGAAATCCATTCTGGGAATGGACTGGGAGGTTGCTTAATGCCCTATCTCGTGCCAGAACAGGAGCCTAACTGGTTTGTATTGATTTTTCTCAAAGTGCACTGTAGCTGGCTGTTCATTTTTTTTTGCATGCCTTAAATACATTGATGTACTTTTACATTTGTTTTTGTGGGTGTGGTTGAAATACTTTGAGACAATACGGCAGTGCTTGTGGGACTGATGGAAGCTGTTACTGATTCTTAATTATATTACTTAAGATGAACATTAACCAAAAATAGGTAAGGAGAAGGAAATAGGTAAGGAGAAGAAGACAAACATTTTTCCTCCTGTTTTATATTAGAGAAGTGCAGAATCTTTATGACAGTTAAAATACTAATGAAATCAAGATATTTTTGAAAAAAAAGTTAAATAATGATGCTTTTTTAATTGTTTGAGCATGATACCCTTTCTTTTTCCGAGATTTTCAGTTTCTAACATCTTCTTGCATATTACCATAAGAGCAGAATTTTTCTTAACAGATAAAAATATTGTTTTAAATAATAACCTTCAATACCAAAACAACAGTTGATACTGTTATATGTACAAGGATTAGTCTGAAAATACTATAGAATCAGAGAATCAATTAGGTTGGAAAAGACCTCTGAGATTGAGTACGGCCTTTGATCACCACCTTAACAAGAAGATTATGGCACAAAGTGCCACATTTAGTCATTTCTTGAGCACCTCCAGGGATGGTGACTCCACCACCTCCCTGGGCAGCTCATTGCTATGTTTAACCACCCTTTCCATGAAGGAATTCTTCCTGATGTTCAACCTGAACCTCCCTGGTGCAGCTTGAGGCCATTTCTTCTTCTCCTGTCACTCGTTTCCTGGGAGAAGAGGCTGACCCCCACCTGGCTACAGTCTCCTTTCAGGTGGTTCTAAGGAGCCATACAGTCTGTTCTGAGCCTCCTGTTCTCCAGGATATATATCCCCAGCTCCCTCAGCCACTCTTCACATGGCTTACCACTAGACCTTTCACCAGCTCATTGCCCTTTCTGGACATGCTCCTCTGTGTCTTTCTTGAAGACATTGCCAACACATGTTCCAGTGTGCCTGTAAGGTGTTCTACTGTATTAACAATGACAAATTTGTCTCATTGTATGTGGAAGGCCAGGTCACAGTACAAGTGAAACATTCTTCCACTGTAAAATGCTTAGATGCACTTTTGCTCTTCCTGATTTCATTTCTATTGCTGTGTTGGTTTCTGAAACCACACAATTAACTGTTTGTTTTCAGTTGCACATTCTGCATGCAGTTTGCTGTTACGCGTTAAAGCCAGCAAGTAATTAGTCCTAGGAATTTGAGTTGCTTTTGCAGTGCTAAATCAGTGAAATGGAAGACAGTGGAAATCAAATTAAAATTACTTGTGAAAGAGAGATGTCTCAATTGCTGAATTCTTTATTTACTGTTGATATCATCTCATACTTTCCAAAAATAGGAGTCTGATTAAGCTGAATGATGTCCAGGCTTCAGGAGTTAAATGTTTGTATGTGTTAAAGTACATGGTTGCTGAAGCTTATGGGAGAGAAAACATAGGCTGGAAAATATCTCCTTGTAAACATTTAGTCTTAAGTGACTTTGCAGTCCTGGAATGTTCAATTAGCACTTTTTTCTTTTTTGTTTAAGCTGAGTAGAAATGATAATGAGATGCTGAATCAGCCAAAGAGTTTTACTACATGTGGGTGTATTTTCATTGATTTTTTTTTTTTTTTTATTTATAGAATAAAGCAGTTCATGATTAAGTGGAATAAAAGGAATTTGTTGAATTAATTTGTGATTTTTACCCAAGATCTCGTATGAAGGAGCTGCGAGGTGGTTTTGTAATATTGTAGTTCTTACTCATTAATTGCAAACCTTAAAGAAAAGCCAAAAAACACCCAATCACTGGGGTTTTTTTAACTTTGTCAGGAAAACCAAACATGTTTGTTTCAGGTTGCCCATAATTTTGAGGCTAGTAATCACAAGTAATGCACCTCCTGTTAGTTAAGTTCACTGTAAATAGTGTACTTTTTTTTTAAGTTATCTGATGTTCACTTAGAAAGGATTCCATTTTTTCTCATATATGTGTTTCAACAACGTTTTTGCAGAACTTAGAGTAGAATACTGATTAGCAAGTAAATTCACACGCATATTCCAAAGTTGTTTTGTTCAACTTTTGCCTTGTTCAAAGGCAAAGAGTCTTCACAATTTTACATTTGTTTCTTAATGTAATTTATTAAAATAAAACTGCTTATAAATAAAATATAGTTAAAATAAAACATACTTATAGTATGACAGCAAAGTAATAATTAAAACTAAATAATATTAAGTAATAATAAAAAACTGTTTGGATAAGCATTTATACATAAAATTCAAGGCAGAATAATTCTATTTTAATGCTGGTTTTGTAAGTATGTCCTGCAGGTTGAATTTTAAAAGCTAATAACTTTTTCCACTGTCATAATCCATGACTTCCGCAGATGATGTATCTTGAAAGTGAAATTGTGTTTAAAACATAGATAAGAGAAGTACTTGCTGAAAAATTGCTTTTGATTTGCACCATAGTTATCTGTAGTTTCTGTAACTATCTAGAACTTAATATGTTATGGAATACAAAATTGCTAGAACCAGTCTCAGACCTGTACAGAAGTTGGCTAGCACTGGGGTTATCACATTTTGGGACTGCAGTAAATGATAAACACACTTATCAGCTAGGACAGCCTTCTGTGACAGCATGAAGTACTGGAAAAGAATCTACTGTCTAACAGATTAGAAAATGTTTAAAGTAGAATTTGGTTAAATGAGGGATTGTTTATCATTGTGAATCTAAAAATACCTTTTTCTTTCTTGTAATACATTTTTTACATACAGACTGGGAAAAATAACCCAGTACAATTGCAAAATCTGTCTTTCCTTATGTGGGAGAGAGTAAGGTTTTGACATTAGACACTTCAATGTTTTCTAGTTGAAGATTCATTGTGTTCAGACATTGGAATATTAATCCTCTTAAGAACTGTAGTATCATGATCATCACTATCATCATCATCATTATCATCATTGTTTTATTTCTTTATCCATTTGCTTTTAAAGAGGAGTATGGTACTGCTGTGCTGTTATCTTTCTAAATCTGATTCAGAAGTATCCATTACTTCAGTTATACAGTGCTGCTGTAATCATTCTGATGCAGTTTTCTAGTGAAGTCATATTTTGCCTGGAAAAACAAAACATAATGTTAAAGACAAATGCAAAAGAGGAGGTAATTTTATTCTGCATCATTTCTCCTTGAGTGGCAAGTCAGATGAGACATTTTGAAACAATACTCAGTACGTGATTATTAACAGTTGTCTTAAGAACAGAGAAGCCTCCAGGATCATTGAGTGAAACTATAATTTAGCAAAGGTTAAAGTGAAACATACTTCCCTTACTTTCTTGATAGGTGAGCCTTTTGTTCTGCTGGAAATACATTCTTTCTTACAGACAGAAATAGTTATATGTATTTAGGAATTATGGGAACTCCTTCCTTAAATTCTGAAATTAATTTAAACTCTTTGTACTAATAATTGTTATTTGCATGTCTTCTAAGATTTTTTTTATCCACGATTTTTGTTTCTTTAAGAAATAGAGGATCATTTCAGCCTTCCAGACAATGCAGTGTGAAATTTTGCACATTTTTCTGATACTGTCTTTCAACACAGGTATATAAAATACTGGTGAAAAGAAGTCCAGAGGAAAGCTGGGTGGTTTTCAGACGGTACACAGATTTCTCCAGGCTTAATGACAAGGTGGGAATTATAAACTGCTAAATTCTCAGCTATCTTACCTCACTTCTTTTGTCTTATATTTTTGTCACATCCTCTATTTTTTCTGATTTTAATGCATGTAAAACACATACTGTATTAATGACTGGAAAAATATTATTCCTCATTTTTTCAAAGATACATGAAAGAGCTACCACTGATGTAAAGAAGATGTAACAACTTCATCTGAAGCTGTTAGTGTGCTTCAAACTTTATATTTATTTCTAGTTTATATGATAAAGAAATTAGTTCTTGAATATTTATCCCCTGCATGGAAATAGAACTAGGGGCTTGTATTCTCTTGCAGGAATGATGGAGTAGTTATTCAGTTCTTTTCTGTGTAACAAACTCTGCTTTTGTTCATCTAAAACTGAAGTTTCATGAACATAAATATGTTCTTTGTATGTTGGTCAGTCTTTAGTTGTTTTCAGTGTTTTCAAAGTAAAGAGTGAAATACTACATCAGATACTTAAAGATGGAGAAAACATCAGATAAATAGGAATTCTGGGTCAACAACTTAATACTTTTAGAAAACTTGAAAGGAAGAAATGATTGTCTGAAAGGCACAGGTTTTTATCATGGGCAAATAGTGTTTGGCTGTCAAAAGTAGAGAAACAATTGCACTTTTCTTTGTCCGGTTTTCACTCCTAAGAATAATCTTTAATTGGCAGTTCAGCACACTTTCTACTAGTATGTTCTTTCACGTTTCAACATGAACCTTACAACACACCCTTTTTTACCCATAGTAAGGGATTTTTTGTATAGGTTATCACTTTGGATTTATGTGCCTAATTTACTAAGAGCTAAATTCAGCTGAAATTTTGAAAACGGACTTGAACTTAGAAATTTCTCTAGGATCTTGGTTTGATCTATTTGAGTATCTTCCAGGCTACCTTTGAAACACCAGTGGAGTCTAAAACTAAATTGCTAAATGTGAATTAGCTTAGAGATTTCTTTCTGAAGAAATTCCTGTCTTAAATACAGTCTCTCTTAAATTAAGGAATGTTTTGATACTGGCAAAAGCCCAACTTCTTTTAAGACAATGATCTTGGCATTTCGACTCAGATTTTGGAAGTCAAGTCATACAACACTTTGCATTTTGATCAGCTGTGTCAGGTATAGGTGAAGAATTGGCTTACCTCTGTTGACTTTTAGTGTTGTTGTCAGTGGTTTGAAAAATTAAAATGCTGAAATATCTATTAGAATAAATATTTAAATTTTATATGTGAAGCCCTTAGTCTTGGCAAAAATATTTATCTCTTACCATTATTTCTAGGCATTAGTATTTCTGTTTAAAGGAAAAATCTCTTTTTAAAAATTTGTGTCACTGCCTGAAGCTTTTTCATCTTTCAGTATACATCAAAACCTCTTTGGTCAGTAGGGCAATATACTTTTTATAATACAGAGATGTCAGCTCTAGGAGCTTAAACATGACTATTCAGGAAATACTAGAGAATTGCAAAATAGTAACATAATAATAGTGTGAAAACACCTAATGAAGTGGCCAGTCTTAAGAATCAAGAAGTATACCATTTCTCAAGACTGTGACTCATGTGACATATGTAATGTGTCACATGATGATGTAGGAAGGAGTAGGAAAGGTGCTGGATTCAAGCAAGCAATCACAGCCAGTCTGACCCGTGGGTTTTCCTGCTGTCTCTGAGGAGTGCTCAAGAAAGAATGCCCCAGGACTGTACTGTTGAAAATTAGTCCACTGACAGCAGCTGGCTCCTCCACTCTTCATCCACAAAAGGAGTAATCTGTGGGTAGGCATACGCTATCCTTAGAATTGAATTACATGATCCATGTGACCAGACAAGTCAAAGTACCATTAAGCAGAAATCCATGTGGTTGAAAACCATTCCCAGCAATGGTTATCTGCGGTCTTCTGTGCAACTAACAGGAACTCATTTTGTTATATTCTGTGGGTTCTCTTCTATTCAGATACATTCTTATATATAAATATGGTATTAACGATAACTTGGGGTAAGAGATGAAGGAACTCTGGAGGACCAAAGATAAAGGTATAAAGAAGACTCTAATATCAAGATGAAATCAGAAAGAGGAAAACATAAATAATTAAATTCAGAAATAAAGAGCAAGGCTTTGACAATAAGCTATCCTGTAAATAAGGAACTGATATTTATCATGGGCTGTTTGAATAAACAATACTTCTGATGTTTAAAAAGTACCTCATGCTGTGAAACAATGCTTACATAAGCAGAGGTGATCAATTAATGTTGTTCTTCCTTTAAAGTGTGTAGAGAGATTCTATTTGAAATGCAGTATCTGTTCTGACTTTTCGAAAACTTAATCTGGTGCAAGAGTTGCCCATTAGAATTTTCTATCACTGAACTTTCATATTAATATAATCAGTGTATGCAGAACACCTCTGACAGAAGTTGGCTAGATTCCATATTCAGAAAGAAAGATAAAACAGTTCTTGTGGCAGCTGAGATACCCGATTTTATAAAACCTATTTGCTTTTCCATGTTGGTTGTAAATACTCTCCCAGATTCTTCTTTGTCAAGAATAACTTTGAAAAATTGGTTTTTATCTAACTGTTAATTTATTTTTTTTATTATCATGCATATTAGAAATATAATTGGCACCCTTGGAGAGGTTCATTGTATAATTTTATGCTTTCATTCACTTGTATATTTTATTTCTGAATTAAAAGAAAAAATATGGGTATTTCTGATGTCAACTATACCCTGTTGCTATTTAAGTAACTCATAAATACAATTTTGCATGTCACTAGGGCTTGAACCTAGTGACATGCAAAGTTTCACCTAGTGAAACTTTATTATTCTGGGTGTAGAAAGAATTACTCTTTACAAGAAGTGTCTCATGCATTTGTTTTAATTTATTCTTCTAGACCCCCAAAAAATACAAGTTGCAGGGTTATAGGTCTGTAATGGGGTTTTATTCTATATATATGTATATATAGTACTTATTATCCCTGAGTACTTTAGAAGAAATACCACTGAAATTATTATTCATCTGATTATTTTTTTACAGATTCAAAGGCTTTAAGTAGAAGACTCAGACATTAAATAACAAAGCAAAGGTTTTCATTCCTGTTTTTATGTGTTAAATTTGAGGAAAAATACAAAGCCCTCTATTGCACAGCAGGTGACAGAACTGTGTCTCCAAGTTAAGTTTTAATTTGGATTGTACTTTTGGTTGAGACTTATCTTGCTTGAACTTAGCAGAAGTCAGAAATATCTCATAAAACTGGGTAAAGTTTGTGTCTGTGGCAGAATTAATATTTTTCTCACTTTTTTTTTTTTTTCATTTTTCACTTCAATTTTAGCTAAAAGATATGTTTCCGGGCTTTCGGTTGGCCCTTCCACCAAAGCGCTGGTTCAAGGATAATTACAATCCTGACTTCTTGGAAGATCGACAGTTGGGGCTGCAGGCATTCCTCCAGAACCTAGTAGCTCACAAAGATATTGCTAACTGGTATGTGATTAACCTTTGCTTGTGCATTTCCGGCTTTTTTTTTTTTTGTCCGTATTCCTTTTGCAAAATCCTGGACTCCAGCAGTGTGTCTTTGGGCAGCATGGTGAGGTATTTCAGTAACATTCATCTTGTGCATTTGGCCATTAGGGGAATTATTCAGTGTCCTTTTAAATTAGTCCCATCTTAGCTTAAAAAAAGGGAATTGCAGTATTTTGAATTGTACAGGGGTAACTAACAGCTGTAGTATTTAAAATGTTAGAATAATCCCGTGTTTATTCCCAAAACATTACTTTTCTGTGTTAAATGCAGAATTGATAATATTAATTTATACTAGGTGTGTTGGGCTTTCATAATGGGGAGTACCTACACTATTATGCAATTAGTTCTTAAAATGTTTATTAAAGTACAGGTTTTTAATTGACATGACATGAAAATAATAGAAGTACCTTTACAGATTCCTGTACATAGTAAATGTAAACCACAAATCAAGAAAGTCTTAATAGTTTAAAAAACATAATGTGCTTAAGCAACAAAGTGCAAAGATTTCTTTCAACAGTATCTTTTTTTTGCACAAAGTGGGAGATTCTTCCAAAGTAGGAAAATTAATAAATTGTAATTCTGACAAATGAAATTAAAGTAATTTTATTACTGAGCAGAAGAGAATTTAAGTAAGCAACTTGCTAGAGGCAAAGCAGTTAGTTCCAAAACCTTTGCCAGCACCAGAAATAAAAGTTAAGGCTGCTATACTAGAGATTCTTTGAGGAATGAGTCTGAGAACCTGTCATCATCTGAAACTTCATTCAAAGCAAAGAGTAAGAAATGTTCTAAAGCGAACCTAATTTTAAAGGAACAAAATTTTAAAATTGACAAACTGTGGTGTGGGACTGTGAGACCGTAGAGTGCTCACACCTACTCTTTACTAGAATGGCAATTACTATATTTGACATGTTTTTATAAGGCATTCAGCTGCTGAGTCTGGAAAATAGGGATTTGCACATCAGTCTGACTCAGGTACTGCTTGTAGTGAAAAAAATCCCAAAGTGGTAAGCAGGTAAATAAAAATGTTATAATGTCTCCTGTAGAGACAAACAGGTAGTTATGACAGGGCTCATAAAAAATGGTTAAGAGACAAGGGGAATAGTGTTGGCATCAGTACTTGGCATCTCTGGACAGTGGTCTCAAACTGACTGACAGTCAAAACCTTCATACCTTTTTTCTGTAAACATCTCAGGCAGCTCCACACAACATTGACTCCTTCTCTACATCCTTCTTCCTTCTGCATGACCAGCTAACTCCTTCCTATCCCTTACACAGCCACCTGGCCTTTCCTCCTTGCAGCACTGCTAGCAAACTCTCTCTTCTCCTAACCCTTTATACCTTTCTTTCTCACTTGAATGACACCTGCATGCCCTTTTACTCTTTTGTGATCGGTCAATACACATCAGCATTCCATGCTGCTTCTCCTTCAGTGCTGTTCATTGGTCATATACAGCTGCACCCCGTTAGAGATGAGGCTTAGCTGCAGCCCCATTCCTCCCACAGTTAAAAGAGAAGGGGAAAATAATTGATGGAAATTTAGGGGTGGTACCAATGGAATGTTAGATCACAGTTGTTAGATCACTGATGTTCAGAACACCTTGAAATTATCAGGAGAATGGAATGAACAATGAGATCACAAACTATTGTAGAAGGATCCTGAGGAACTGAGTGACTAACATCAATTTTCATGTCTTGAAGCAGAAAATGACAGTAAGTACACCCATACAGATTGATGAGCTCAGCTGGTTTTTGCAGTGTGGTATTGATACCACTAGTTTTCTGAACCAGTTCAGTACTCAGCAATAGTCAAAAAGTTTCATTAAAATTATTAGAGGAACTTAAAAGGGGAAAAAGAAGTTATTGCTCTGGGAATCTGAATTGTGCTTTCACATAGTTCTGTGCTAAAACACAGCATTCTGTTTCAAAGGAGGTGGCTGTTAGAGGTACAGAGAAAGCAAGAATAGATGAAGCTGCAGAAAAACTTCCCTGCAAGAATTCTATTTAGTCAGTTGTCTTAGGTGAGACAAACAGGGTGTGTGAAATCATCAAAGGGGAGAGGGAAGGTGAGTAAAGAATGTTAATATTTTGATGATTCATAGTCATCCTGGAATATGTCATGCTGAGTAGCAAAGCTTTGTTGTGAGATGTCAGAGACAAAGCTTAAATGGTTTCAAAAAGAAATGAGGCTCAACTTACGAGTTTCTGTGTCAGTGGCTATTAAATATGATTATATGGGTGTTGTATGCAGCTGGGAAGTTTAAGAACTTCCTAATAATTAAATTACACAATAATAGGTGTGCCAAAAAGAAAAGGAATCAATCTCTAATAGTCCCTAAGTGTAACTTCTGTTATGCTGCTAGAGACACACTAATGAATGGAATGGACATGCTTAAGTAGATCTGAAGTCTTTATGCTTCATATTGTTGCAGATAGTTCAGCATTTCAGTTGGCTTGTTTGTATCTTAGTGATAGACCATATTGGACAAAATCGTCCTAGTTTAAGGAAAAAAACTCCAAACTGTAACTTTTAGACAGCATTGAATATCAGATGCAAAAAGGAATTAAAATAAAATGTTTGTGAAATCAGTTTGTATTTTGTCTAATGAAGAAATGGTTAACTGAAATGTGGTTTGTAGAACTTCTGTCCATGTAGGGCTCTGCATGAAGACTAAAATTTTTAATAAACTTAATAATCTATTGATGTAGTTCTTATGCTTGGATCTATGTAAAGTCTGAACACCTCAAGAAGAGATTAGAATGTAGGAGATTTAATCTATTTATTTACCCACTTATCAGAGAATAAATTTACCATTAATGACAATTAATACTTTTACTTCACATGAGCAGTGGTGAGAATTTCACCCTGTTTTCTCCTTTAAAGCTCACCATTTACTTCTCCAGTTTCGCAGTTAAGTCAAACTGCTTGGGTCAGACCTAAACCAAAAAAAAAACGTTTTCTCTTTGTATAGAAGTCTGTTTTATTTCTCTTTATATACTGTATTGACAGTGTAAAATTTGCCCTTCAGGGATAGGAGGCCTCATTTGGTATATATACCTATTTATTAATAAAACTAGATCCACAAAGTATTTTAAAGATAAAATGGGGGATAATATATACAGGTGGCTAAATGTGGAGTTTCTGTTTTATAGACTTGTTCTCATGTTCTATATTGTATTGAAGATTCAGTGAAAGATGAAACTGAAATCCACCCACAGAGTTAAATTGTGGTCAGGAAAATTTCATATAACTCGTGAAGTGGGAGAAAGAAGTTTAACCTGCTAAACAGAAGCATCATCTGGCTTTATATAGATGACAGAGCTGACCTGTCTCCACCCCTGTATAAGAAGCTTGGAAGGGAGGAACTCGGTCAGCTTGGAGTCAGGGATTCCGTGTGCTGCAGTGCACCTTGCTGTCCTCCCTAATGCTGGCACTGATCCTCCCTGGAGAGGGATGTCAGCCAGCACACATGTACAGCAAGCTCTGTCACAGGACAGAAAAGATCCCTGTGGTACTTTAAAGGCAGAATCTTCTATTCATGAAATGGAAGGAAGAGGCATAACACATGGAGAGGAGAGCAGAGTCAGAGCAGACTCTTAGAGCAAAGTTAGGCTGCAAATAAACATTCATGCCATCGGGTGCCTATTTTAGGTAAAGAAACAACAAAGTAATTGTTCAGTGTATTTCAGATAAATGTTCTTTAGAGTCTTTTAAAAATTAAAAGTGATAGTATAAGGAATGATTAGTGTTTGAAGGAATTTCTCCTCATTCTGCTTGCCCCACCTGAAGCTGGTTGATTAGGATGGTAGCTGGGTGAAAATTTGCTTTCTTGTATTTGTACTTTGTGAAAACCTCAAATGCGGAGAATGAGTGGAAAACAGAAAATTACTGCCTTTTGCCCTCACTTTTCCATGGGACGCAGGTGGGAGGAAGAGACAGAAAATAAAGTTTGGATTCGCATTTTTCATTTTTGTGCACTCATTGCAGTAGGAGATGATTCGAAGATTTACAGTAGTGAGTGCAAGCACAGCATTGCTCCTATGTTACTACTTGCTAATTAATTGCGAATACAGTGTTCTGATTTGAGGTTGTTTGAGGAAAAATGAATACAACCAGGAGCAGGAAAGTCTTAAAAAGATGGCTGAAGGGACATGTTTGGAGATGTTTAGGAGTTCTGTGAAAAATAATCTAAATTTGGAAGGTAGAATGAGACAGATGCTTGAAATACTCTGTAGTAAACCACAGGATTACGCCTACTTCCTTCTTCTGGCCTTTGTGAAACAATGCACAGAGGGAGATGACAACTGCAACACAAATCCAAATGGAATGCATTAGTTTGAAATGTGTATTCAGATATGGCAATGTAGTACATCCCATTGTCTTCTATTATTTTATATCTTCTTATTTCTATAAAAATATATACTGTTTATATAAAAATTATATAATGTATATATGTCAATGGATTATGATCTTTGCAAAATGGAGACAGGTGAACATGTTTCAGTACTCATGCTTAAATCCCCTGATAGTGCCTGAAGGGATCTGCATATGGATTTTAACAGCATACTTTTCATCCATCATGTAATACTAATTTTATAATACTTTTCTCCATGAGAATTTTTCAAATGTCTTCAATACCAAAGTGATAAACTTACCAATTGCCATCTAGCAACAAATTCTATGAAAATTTTTTAAAACAACGTGTTCTAAAATGCTTACTCATCTCCATAAGTTACATTCTAAATACTGTCCCTGGTCAACACATACAACTGAGACTTAATAGTTTATTAACTATTTATTTGCTAATTGTTTTGACTACTTGGGAGTAAATTTGAGGATGTACGTTTTTGTGTCACTTGAAGGAATACCTCCATTTTGTAATCATTTTTAAGTGTTGTTGCTGGTTTTGTATGTCAAGTAATTAACTCTCTTTTATTTGGTAAAGCCTTGCAGTGAGAGAATTTCTTTGTCTGGATGATCCTCCAGGTCCTTTTGACAGTCTAGAAGAAAGCAGGGTAAGTGCTAAATAGTAGAATAGAAACAGAATGCAAAAGGCAGGTGGTGTTAGAATATTGTAAGATCTGTATAATGATATGGAATGAAACACTTCTGTTTCTGTTCTTTCACAAAAATCACAAACAGGTGTGTTTCTAGATTGGGCATAGTCAGATAATTGGTGCACACTGATTGTCTTTGACTGTTGTACTTCATCCCTGTCCCAAAATACATCTTCTTTTTTTGCCTTTTATGAGCCATGGATGAAGTTTGTTTTGTAAAGCAACTACTTCTATAAGGCATCTACTGAATATAGGGAGAGATTTTATAAGCTTAGATTCAGCACATTATTACAGTGCTTATACCTTAGACTTCAGGGAAGTGGAATGGCTTGAGTTGAAAGGAACCTTAAAGGTCACCTACTTCCAACACCCCTGTCATGGGAAGGGACGTCTTCTCATGTAATGAATGCAGTTCAATGATTAATTCTCACCACCAAAAATATTGTTCTTACAGAGAACTAAGTAGTGTCAAGTAGTGTTGTCAACCAGCAACTTTTCAACATGCATATGAGCACACTGAACAAATAATACTGTGTGCTGCAGCCTATTTTATTCGAAGTAAGTTTTACTGACATGCAGAGCTGTATCAAGGTTGTCTAGAGCAGATGATCTTAGTTTTCTTGCTTTATAGAATAGCTGTTTTAGAATTGTACATATGTTGTTAGCCTTGCAGAAATTATTAATGTTAAATGATGCTCATTCAACTAAATTTATATTTGCCAGTTTGTTTTGCATGTATGTAGGAGGGCCTTGGCTCTTGATACATTACTGTGTGCATGTGAAAGATCTGGTATGTATTTTTTGTCACAAGCTCATATTTGATTTCTGTACAATCCATTTTCATCACTGATATTTAAGCTGCTGAAAATTTTTTAAAATTATCATAATTATTTATTCAGATAATTTGAAAATCTTAAGTGCCTTCTTCATTGAAATTTCAGTCATGCATGCTGTGGTGAAATCTATGTTATTCTTCCACTGGAATTTAATCAAACCATTAAAACACTGTGCTGTTGTAGTTTTAGCTATTACCCATTTCTGTGAAGTTGTTGAAACAGCTGTAATAAAATTCTTTAAGAGATACCACACCTCATTTATGGAATGACTGAGGTCGGAAGGGACTTCTTGAGATCCTCTATTCCAGCCCTCCTGGCTCAAGTAAGGTCAGCTACTGCAGGTTGTTCAGGACCATGTCCAGTCAGGTTTTTAATGTTCTAATGAAGAGAAGACTTCACAGCCTCTCTGTCCGGCCTGCTCCAGTGGCTGACCACCAGCACAGTAAAAAGGTGCAACCTCTCAGGTCCCGTGGACATGAGTATGTCCAGTTTGTTTAACTGCTCCCTGATCTGGTCTTCCCCCACTACAGGTGAGTTTGTCTTGACTTTCCTTCTGGTTGCAGGGAAGGAATTACTCGAGGCTGGCCTTTCCAATCGACACAAGTCCATGGTTTCCTTTCTTTCTTTTGTTGATGATGTACTTGTAGAATCCTTTTTTGTTTCTTTTCACATGCCTTGCCAGATTCAGCTCCAGGTTGTCCTTCACTTTCATAATCCTGTCCCTGTAAGATTAGACAGCAGCCTTACATTCCTCCGGTGTCATCTCCCCGTGCTTTCACCCCTAATAGAATAGCTTTTTATATCTGAGCTCAGGAGATCCTTCCTCATCCATGCAGGCCACCTGCAACCTTTGCTTGACTTTCTACTTACTGAGCTGTACTTACTGACCCTGCAGGTGGTGATCCTTAAATATCAACTAGCTCTCCTGGACTGCTCTTGTTAGTGCTCTTTGTTTTCCCATGGATTCTTTCTTCCAAGCAGGTTTCTGAAGAGATTTGAAATCTGCTCATCCTGAAATCCATGGTTCTGGTCATGTTTTTTTCTTGCTTTTGATTGTTAGGAGCCTAAAGTTCTGCATACTAAAAGCATCTATATCCATCCCTTACTGTTTGTTGCTCTTTTCCTGAACTGCCTCATACAGGAAAAGCACCAAGGTTTGTGTACTTATTCCTGGACTTCATTTTTAAAGATATCTCAAAACTTACTTCTCTTTTGCCTTTCTATTACCATCCAAAGCATTGCAGAAAACATCTTCTGTTTTCCTGATAATGGAAAATACAGATATCTTCTATTTGGTTTATGTCTATTCTGTTATTCCAAGAACTTGCCAAAACGCATTTATCTTTTTTGGGGAGAGGGATACAGGTACCTACCTGCTCCATTAGAAGCTGATTAGGCCTAGAAGTTTAATCACAGGAAAGTAGGCAAAATATTCGCTAAATCTTCTTTTTTTCATATCCTTAGTAGTTGTTTCTGCAAATCTTTTCCCAACCATCTCTGTTTCACTATCTGAAGAAGGAAGCAAAGCTGTCTCCCAGTTGTCCTTTCAGAATTACAGGGGAAATTAGTCCAACCTGGGTATTAAAACTGTTCCAGACTCCAGGTGTCCAGCTGTCTGAAGAACGAGATGGCTCATTACATGCTGTTCCTTTCTCAGCTTTGGTTCACTTTTCTGCAATTACAGCATCCTTCAGAACATACTGATGTTTTCTTACTCGGTTGAGAATAGTGCCTGTGTTTGCTTGGGTAACTCATACCCAGACTGCAGATAGAGATGAGTTTTTCCAAAAGGCTTTATTCAGTTCTTATACAGAACAGCGAAACACGTTTTCAGCACTTGTGCACTATTTTTATCTATTTTGTGTATAGGGAAATTTCCATGTGCATACATCTAAAGGTTGAAATAATGAACTTAATTATATTCTTAAGGAAATTTTGTCCACTTTTCAGTTAGGATATCAACAACCTTGAATACTTTTACAAAGAGCAGAAAAATTTATTTAATTGGCTTGTCTGAAATGGGATGGCTGCTTAACCAGAGTGATGGCTAAAGCAATCACTACAAATGCTGTGACAAGAATGAGTTGCATAACACGTGCTGTTGGCTCTAGCAGACATGAATAAAGCTATGGCTTAACTCATGACTGGTCTTCAAGTGCCTGTCAACAAAGATAAATTTGCTTTCTGAGTCAAAGTAAACTAAAATTCCATGGAAAAATTAGGGTTATTGAATTGAAAACTCCTCATTTGTTTGTATTGTATAATTACAGGAAAACTTAATGTTTTAAAGATCATAAGTCTGCTTCAGTTTATGCAAAGGATAGTATATTCTTGATGTTTGTAGCCCGTTTTAAAACTTCAGGAAAAGCAGTGTCTTAACACTAGTGACTAGACAGTTCTTGATTGTTCTTAACCGAGCTCATATAAAATGTTTATATTCAGTGGACTCTGAATTAGTGGTTAGTTGCAGGTAATATTAAGCTAAGAAAGCCTCCCACATGGGCTATTATTTATAGAGAACATGTAAATTATTAAATCAGAATTTCACATTACTGTTGGAAGACTTGTGCTTTCCAGTAATAGATGAGGAGGCTCTGTGCCAACACTTGTGTCACTTCCTGCGTTCAGTGGATGTTGCATTAGACACAGGCTCTTCATGTTAGGTTTTGGGATTGCTCACTGACAAATCCATCGGGGTGTGTGATACATGTCATGCTCAGCAGAGGAGCACAGCATATTTGTCATGGCAGAGTAGGTGGTGTTCACAGCATCATACTAAATTTTTCAAAATATTTTTGTACTGGTCTTCTGATTGTCATGATTTCATATTTGTAGCAGGTGTTTGGTACAAAACTTTATCCTGGGTAAAGGAAGAATATGTACTTAATGTGCTTAGTCCAAATATTCCTCACATTGTAGGAATATATAACTAATTTGAGACTAACTTTCAAGTCATGTGGAAACAAAGCTTTTATGAGGAGAACAGGGAGCAGATAGTTCAGTTTATGTTCCATATAGGCAAAAAGTTCAAAATTAGGAACTACTATTCTATTGTCTCTCTTGTTGTGAGACAAACAAACAATGTGATTAAATTATTTGCATTGGAGTTTAGCATAATAAATTCATCATTCAAAGAAAAGCAGCATTATTAAGGTGAGAATTTTGTTTAAAATTTGCATTGCTTTTTATAGTAATCAATCTGAAGACAAGCAGCTGTAACACTGTTACAGCTTGATATTTCTAAGAGAAAAGCAAATAAAGGCAGTCCACTGAAGTTAAATTGAAGATGCTCTTAAATTTGTCTTTTAGGCTTTCTGTGAAACTCTGGAGGAAACTAACTATCGCCTACAAAAAGAACTGCTTGAAAAACAAAGGGAGGTTGAATCACTGAAGAAATTATTAACTGAAAAGCAACTTCATATTGATGCTGTTGAAAGAAGAATTAGGTATGTAGGAATTTTAAGGGTTTTAAGAGGTTATCTCCATGTAAGCGTTTTTTTTTGTCTAGTCACAAGCAGCAGCTTTAGCTGTATCTTGGAAACCATTTTCCCTACATAACCACATACAGAGCAATATTTTCAGGAAGCTCTTTCTCATATGCTGGCTAAAAGCTATTTAGTACAAATGACTGAGAAACTTGTCCCATCTTTTCCCCTATAAAGTAACTGTGATTGTTTCCTAATCCTTTAAGTCCTGTAAAGATAGAGCAAGATTCTGTTCTGCTTCTGAAATGTTGAAAATGTGAAATGCCCTGCTAGAGATGAGTGGAAAAACTGCTTTGAATTGCTTTGAGTTATAAAATTCTGTCTGTACTCAAAACTTTGACAGACCAACATGATCAAGCAGTTATATATATTTGTAATAATTTGTTTAACTTTGTTCTGAATTGCTTGGAATGAGATGAGCATGGGAGATTGTGCGTTTAAACCCAAGGGAAGAATGGTACCTGCTAAATTCTGTATCAGGAGCTGAGGAATTGTTGTTGTGCTATCCAGAATCCCATCAGAGCTGCTGGGTCAGTATTGCAGCATTTCCGTAGCAAAAGACTGGATTCCTGTGGTCCCACTAAGAACGTCATAAAATCATAGAATTATTTAGGAACCTTAAAGATCATCCAATTTCTGATAGACCAGGTATCTCAAGGTCCCATCCAACCTGTCCTTGAAAACTTACAGGGATGGAGCATTCACTTCTCTGGGCAGCTTGTTCCAGTGCCTCCCACTCTCACAGTAAAGAATCTCTTCCTAACAGATCAAATGAATAAAAAAATCCCCTCTGTGTGTGAGTGTCAGACCAGGGACAGAGAAGAAATTTTAAAAAAAGAAAATTAATTTCATTTTAATACTGAATGGGTTGGTGAGTCTAGCATATCCAGGTTGACTAACAAATCACACCCTAAAATGTTCTAGTGAACCACCTTTGGAAAAGGCTTTGAATAGAATTATTGTGGCTGACTGAAAATTCTGATCAGAATACCATATTTAGTTTGTTGCTTACTCCTGAAGGCAAATAATTACATTTGGAAGGTGCTTCCCCTGATTAATGAGAAAGTCATGAGATGCTGCTGGCTTAAATAGTCAGGAAAAGTTAAATGACTTGCATTTGGCTACAATATCATGATAGGAAATTCTGCATGACTGAAAATAAAAAGGCATGACTAGCAGAAAGAGACTTGATATTTTAGTGTTTTCCCTGAAAACAATGTTTTTTAAATAATCAAACATACTGCTAGTTTCCCAGACACATAAAATTAGTGAAACTCAGCCACATAGCGTCTGAAGTCTTGATGAAAAATAACTTCTGTGACTTTTAGCTGTAAAAATTACCAAATAAACTTGTGATCTTCTTTAATAGCTTCTCTGATGGAAAATGAATCCAAAAGAAATGTGTCTTTGGCCTTGTTGAAGTAGAACTTTGATTTTATGTTATTTTTATTTTACTTTGGCCCAACAAGAATTAAGCATCTTATGCCTACATGCTCTAGCAGCCAGGTACCTACAGTGGATGTGAGGCAAAAGGGGACAACTGGTCATGTCCTGAGACTTGCAGGTTGATGACAATTATTATTATTATTATTTTTATTATTATTATTGCTGGATTTGGCTCAAACATAGGCTGGTAGTCATGTTACAGAGTGCTGCTAAGGCTTTACATAAAATGCGTGCATTAAAATAAAATAACAGTAGTTAGAGCAATTTTAAAAGGGAAAGAAATATAGTAGTATCACTTTAAACACAAAATGGATCACAAGGTTTTTTTTCATTTCAAGTCACGGCTTTCAATGCTAAATTGATGCATGTTTTCCACATAGAGAAATGGTTTGGAAAAAAGGATTTCTTTGGTCAATTTACGTGACCATATTCCCATTTGTAGGCAAGCTAGCTGGACTGTTATCTTGTGTTGCCATTATGAGAAAAATTGTCTTTATCACTAGTGGAAAAATCTATTGCTTTGAAATAGAGGCTTTGTAAAGTTACAGTGAGAAACTATTGAAGAAATCTTTTTGTCATCCTCCTGTCTTCCTTCCGTCTATATTTTGGTTTTAATCCTTCTGCAATTTAGGCAAGATGTGCGTGGCTTAGTCTGAATGTAATTTTTTACTTTAAGTCATACAAACACCTCTGGTACTTGAATTTTGTGAAGCTGCTAAATTGTCATGCAACCGGAGAACGATCGAATGGTCTGGGTTAAAATGGATCTGAAAGATCATCTAATTCCAAATCCCCTGCCATGAACAAGGACACCTTCCACTAGACCAGGTTGCTCAGATCCAATCTGGCCTTGAGCACTTCCACAGATGGGGCATCCACAACTTCTCTGGACAACCTGTTCCAGTGCCTCAGCACTGTCGCAATAAATATTTTATCCCTAATATCCAATCTAAACCTACCCTCTTTAAGTTTGGAGCCATTCTTCCCTTGGGGGAACAGTCCTGTCACTACAGGCTCTTGTAAAAAGTCTCTCTGCATCTTTCTTTAAGGTTCCCTTCAGGTACTGGAAGGCCACAATTAGGTCACCCCAAAGCCTTCTCTTTTTCAGGCTGAACAATCCCAATTCTCTGAGCCTTTCCTCACAGGAAAGGTGCTCCATCCCTCTAATCATTTTGGAGGCCCAGAGATTTAGAGGACTGAATTTAGTTTAGGAATAAACAGCTGGAGCAAATAAACTGTTTAAATAGCTATCCAAGCTATTGGATATTGGCAAGCCCTGCCATCTCTGTACCGAGAGAAGAAATAGGACATGCAGGAGTGAGATTGAAAGGTTACTTTCAATCTTCTTGCAGAAACTGTCAAGGTTGAAGTGAAACAAACAGTTCTTCAGTGACAAATATTTGCTATATGGATTGGTGGTACTCTGTTCTTATCTGTTGTAGGGATTTATCTTTAGGAAAAATGACTCGTCAAATGTCAGGAGAAGAAAGTGAGTGCAGTGGTGAGGTGGAGTCTTCTGCAGTAGAAGCAGACCAGGGTACCCTGGGTGAGGACAGCTGGTAAATACTATTATTTTACTTGTATTTTAGTTATTCTTAAAGTATGTTTTTTGAAATGTTTGGTCTTTGCATTAATTCTGCATGGCTGAGAAATTCAGCATTTTACTGCACCTCCTTGCTGCATAAAGGCCTTCAGGATAGATAATTATAGATCTGGAATAAGCAAAAAGTTAAAAAAGCTTAGTCAATGTTTTGTGGATTATCTGCATAAAAAGGCTATAGAAAATCATACCAGTTTCTACTTATTGATCTGTCTTTGCAGCTCAGATAAAGAGAACCATGAGCCATGCTGGAGTGGCTCTTTGGCTGGAAATGGTGTCCCTGAAATTGAAGTTGCTGAAGTAGCCTACTCCGCGGATGAAGAGTAGCTGAGCAGCAGCGGCTGTTCTGTGGGAAGGTCCATGTGAAGGGTGTATCTGTGGGTAGGATCATAGAGTAGCTGTGAAGAATTTACAGCAAAGAGCAAGAATGCACATATTGAATGTTTACATAAATCCTTGCAACTTATTAATGTAAGAAATATACCCAGTGCTGCTTTGATTTCAGTTTTTATCAAGCCTTTATATATTTAATATATTGAAGTCTAATAAGGGCTAAAATCAGCTAAAGTTTAGATAGTGTATATTTACGATTTGGCTGACTTTCCTAGCAGAATGACAAAAGTTTCACATTAAATCATGGAACACATCTAACTCATATATTGCCACTGTTGTGACACATTTGGTGTGTTCCTCTGTTTGGTATTTGTGTTTTCTTATAGCCATAAAATAATGCTTGCTGAAGTAAAAATGGACTCAGTTGTGTTTAGGAATGGAGAATGTGATGGTTTTAAATTCTAAAGTTGAAGAAAGTTTCTCTGGCAATTTTATGCAATGCAATAGGAAAACTTCCGGTACCAAGAAAAAAGTAGTTACAAAATGGAATCATAGTTGGGCATTGTAAGATGGTCATTTTTGCTGAAAGAACTGATCTGAGACCCCTAAAACACTGTGTATTTTCATCCCAAGATAGCACGCTGTAATACTTTTTGTTCAGTAATGCTGCTTTGAAAATTGGGATACCTTTGTTATATACCCATGTAACAATAAAATCTGTAAGTTTGCCTTTTACTCAGAACACTACCTCTTACCACCTTGCTAATGCATTCATGTTTTTTTAAAAATATTTCAGATTATATGGAGGTTATTGAAAGACTTGTAAAGAAGCCATATTTTTTCCTGCACAGTTCATAACTAGATTGAATCTAGTTGCAGTGTATTTTTGTTTCAATTTATTGTACACATGGGGATGTTGGTACCTATGTTGTATAGCCTGTTTTTCAAAATGTATTAAGACAGGAGATGCACTTTATAATTAAGACTCTATTGTGCCAAGTTCAGTTGGCTAATTGGTTGAGAAATGGGAGTTGCAGGGAGAGGATTATGTAGTGCCTTTTTGTATTTTACTTGTTCATTACTGCAGAATTTTGTTACAGTGCTCTGGGTCAGTTCTGTGGAATCTTTGATACAGCCTTTTTCTGTTCTTCACTTATTTACTGAAAGTGCCTTGTTTTATTATGCTTTTCCAATAGGAAGAATGCTGTTTTGTTTTAATTTTTTTTTCCCTATACCACCCACATTGTTGTTTAATGTTGTCAATATGCAGTGTCTTTGTGCTGGAGTTTTCAAAGGGAGCTTTGTACTTCAGGCTATGCATACAATGACCTTTATGCAGAACTGTATAAACGTTCCTGGTGAAATAAAATTATGGACAAAACACCTGTCTTCTTTTTTGCATTGTAGAAAAATACAAACATTTAATGCCTTGTCTAGTAGAAGGATAAAATACTGCTAGAATGAGACATTTCTTACCTCAGAGATTTCTTGCATTTACTCAGCCTTGGTCTGAGTCCTATTTGTATCAGAAAATTGTCTGCATGAAAATGAATGAGAATGCTGTGACACCAGAAACCTTATTGTACTTTTGTTGAAGGTGAAAGTAAAAAAGGAACTGTTTTTTTTTTTAATATCCTGCATAAATTCTTAGAGATGTTGAGTGAACTCAATAAAGTTTCAGTGCATTATTGAAAATACATGAAATCTTGTGTCAGATGTCACATATTTGAAAAGATCGGACTTTGTCTATTAAAATATTGTTAGGTTTACAACTATAAAGATTTTAAAAATACTGAAATGGTGCTTGGATCATACATGCCTGGGAATTCTAAATTACAGCAGGTAAAGCTGCAAATCTGGACACTAAAGAACGCATTAATATAATTTGCATCTTAGTCATGAGAGGACAAAGGAATGAAAATGTCAAGATTTAAAAGATATTTTGCTAACCCACAGTTACTCTATGAATAAACATTGTTTAGGGGGACCTTGTGCTAACTAAACTGAGCTGGAAAAAGTGAATTTGTTCAGCAGCAGTGAGGTATCACTTCAGCTGTGTTACTGGTTAATGAATGGTTATCCTCCCTAAATGACATGCAGAATTTGAGGTGGACAGCCTGTTATGGCCTTGAACATCTTGATCAAGATTTATTCCAAGTCAATCCCATACTGAATTTTTTTCTGGTGCACCTGCATCTATTCTGGCACTATTTTCCATGTGTTTCTTTTAAACTTATGACTTTAGTACAAAAGAAGCCAAAATTTCCAGTATTTCATTTGTAAGAATTGACAGTGGAATTCCCTGCTGAAAGCTCAGAGGAATATTCAAACTGGAATTGTAGCAGAATGAGCAAGTTACAAGAATAACAACCAGTAACGTGTTGTTCTTTTCTGTTGTAGGTGATTAATAATTGAGTCACTGATTTACAACACAGTTTTTCCCCTTAGTTCTAGATTTTAATGCATAGTGCATAGTTTAATCTTACTGGGGGTTTGTTATTCTTTAATCCTACACCTTTTAGTCTTGCAGGATTTTTTATCCTCCATAGCACATGCAGTCTGCCCACACCATTTCTCTGCTTTTCACTTGTGTATTGCTATATCAATTAAAATGCTGACTAGTATTCAATCAAGAATGAGGCCCTATAAACTCCCACTCCATACCTTTCCCACTGACAACCATTTGTTGGGTGTAGAACACTCAACACATTAGCTGTGAGTACAATAGTCCCAATTTGAACCAGCTCAGAGAGGGTAGGAAATGAATTCACCAAGCATCACCTGACAGTGGCAGGAAAGAGTGGCTTCTGTGGTGCACTTTCCAGTGGGCTTCTGTGCTTTCCTGTTTGTGTTAAGTGTCTTCATTTGCAGGGGAAGGGCTTGGGGTCTTACAGATGAAGTGAAAAGGGACCTGGAAAGCTCCTGTTCTAGATGGTATGTCTGCCCCAGATGGTTTTTACTCTCTGCAGCTCATTAGAACTTTAGTAATTTGATTTTTTTCTCTGCAGTTTTTATTCCTTGTTTGAAATATAGCTACGATGGAGCAACATTTATTCTACTAGAAGAAATTTGGTTTTGAGTAGAACTTTCTGTAGGAAATTTCACGCGGTTTGTTTGTGGAGGAGTTTTTCCTATCCTGTGACAGACTCTGATACATGCTGGGTGAGTGGTGTGAAATTAAAAAAAAATGTTACGTTCTGAAGTTGCTGCTACAGTGAGGTTTTTTTTAGAAACGTCAAATAACACAAATAGACCAATATCACAAATCACCAAGGAAGGGAAGAATCCTATATGAATCACTCTATGGAATGCCATGTGTTAGGGGTCTTTCTTCCAATCATTCTTTTCTGTATTTCAATTAAGTCTTTGTGCACGAGATCAGAACATTCAGATTACTAGACAGCTCCAACACTCCAAACTAGATATATATTTTTCCTACAAAATACAGAACTGACTTCAGGGGATGCTTGGGTAAATTAACTGTATACTCACATCCATGTTTGTTGGAATCTCATATCTTAACTGATAATGCAACCATCTCCAAAGATGCCTCTTAAGTGTTTGTACTCTGGCTGAGCACTCAGTGTACTGACCAGTGGAGTTGGTTGTTCTACATTTTTATGATATTCAACACACTGTCAATGCATAGGACCTTAACCTCCTAGAGGAAAGATGAGAGAATGGAAAAGACAGAAGGGAGAAGAGGACAAGAGAAACTTGTCCATAGTTTACATTTGAGTATTTTTCCCCTTTGAAAGTAGAAATTTGTTCACTAATTTGTTGACCAGAGCTGCTTCTCCACTAGTTAGTTTCTGTGTTGCGAGTGTGTGTTAATTGTAACCCATTCTGGAACACCTCCTCTCAATAGTAGGGGCGTTTCTGTGCTAGCCTCACTGTGCTAACCTTTATCCCAGTCTTGTTTTAGAGGACAACCTTTTGTGTTTGGTCCTTCTCAGGTTCTGCACTGCAAAAAAAAACCACTGATCCCAGGGTTTTTGTTCAGTGTTTTTGATCTGCCAAGATTTTATTTACCTTTTGTTTCTGATGCAATTATGCAGATTCAGAAGAGTGGAAAAATAGAGAAAATGCTAAACATTTAGCATAAACATGCTTTATGCTAAACAATAAAATATTAATGTATCCATAGATGTCCTTATTTCGTAATAGATATAAAGGGGCAACATGTCATCCTCAGAGTAATAGTAACTGTTGGTCAGTTCACAGATTATTCAGCTGGCTATCTCGAGTGTTATACTGGAATACAAAATGCTTCTCTTGAAATTCTTTCTTTGGTTGATGAGTTCAGAACCATTCTGATGGTTGTTCTAGAGCCAGGAAAAGGCTGCCATGAGACATGTCTAAGCATAACCCCATGTCACATACAAAGCCATCTTTTTTTTTCTGGTGGACATGTTTAAAAGCCCCAAACTGCAGGTTTATCCAGCATCATCGAAACAAAGTGACACTAGGATTGAAGAATCCTGTGTAGCGAGGATCAGGCAGAGTTACACTGATGCTGCCCAGAGCACAGGATGTGCACAAGCAGGATGTTTCCAAGACAAGCATTTTTCACTGTCATGTAACAGGAAGGCTGAAGGAGCTCTGTAATTGGCTGAGTTTTCAAATGTAATTCTGCTTAGCTGGATAAATCAGAAAGCCTGATAAGTAGGCTATTCTTACTTAAGAGAATGAGAATTTTTTACATTATGTCTTTCTACAACAGAACAGACAAATTAAAATTCAGGAAAGCTAGTGATGTTCTGACTCAACTGGCAAAGCTTCTTTTCGTCCTTTTATACCTTTAACCTCACCTGACATTGAGAAAAATGTTTTTCAGTGCATTTCTCTTGTGTATAACCTAGACCGTCACTGTTTTCCTGCCCTGTTTGTATGACTTGTACATTTGTCTCATTAAAGATATCAGAGCATCCCACCCAGGCTGGAATTTTGTCATGGCTCGCAAATATCGCAAACTGCAAAGCAGGGCAGCATAGCTCTGGAGAAAGAGGAGCTGTGGATGTGGGAGTGCTGAACTTGGGAGTAATAATTTCAGTCCTCAGAAGTCACTGCTAGCCAGAGCTGAACCCTTTAGCTTTGGGAGACAGGGACATGCATCACCTGTCAGAGAAGAGATCATTCCCCACAGTGCAGGAACGACCAGCATGGGTTTTCCATCTAGCAGAGGCTGATTAAAGCACGAGCCTAATAAATGGGATTCTGGGATCAACTCTCAGCAGCATCCAAGTCTCATTTATTGTAAGGGATGTTACAAGGTTCTGGACCTTAACCCTTTGCTAAGCCTTCAAAAGCAGTGCTCCAGCCTATGTTTTCCTGGTTTTCAACACAATCTTCATGGAGACCTTTTCCCTTTTTAGCCCCTTTTAAGATCTTCATGGAGATCCTAAAGGCTTGCTAAGTCATATTCAGCACTTCTTTGACTTGAGGATCACCAGAGTGCTCACCAAACAAAGTTTGTCCCCACTTTGTATCTGAGATAGGTATTGTGTTTCCCTCTGCTGTGCAAACAAGGAATCTGAGGAAGAAAGCAATTACATGATTCACCCTAATTGCACAGTAAGTCAGTTGGTGCAGTCCTAGGATTACTGCTGATCCCTTTGACTTTTCAGCAGGTTAAAATTAGATGATTTGCTGATCCAGTGAGACTTCTGCCTGTACAATACAGGAACTTTGTCTTGGGATATCTCAACTGGATTTCAAGTAGGTTTAAATAGCCTTGCTTATAAATTATTTGCTGATTGTAGATTTATAATATTCCTTTCTTCTGCCAGTTCAAATTGAACAAACTAGGATGCTTGCATGTGGTGGAGAAACAGGCATCTGTTTCCTCAGTCCCAGGTGGATTAATGCTTTTCATCGAGAAGAAACCACAGTTGCCACAGCTATTTTATGGAAATGTTGAGGATGACTATGAAATGTTGCTTGATTGTTTGTTTGGCAGTTTACATGGGTTTGTCAAACACTGTTCATCTGGCGAGCACCTACAGGGAGAAGGTTGCACATTTACCTTTCAAGACCTCATTATTGCTTTGCATTGTCAGAAAGAGAGAAAGAGAGAAAGGAAGAGAGAAAGGAAAAGAGAAAGGAAGAAAGAAAGGAAGAAAGAAAGGAAGAAAGGAAGAAAGAAAAGAAAGAGAAAAAGAAAGAAAGAAAGAGGAGAGAAAGAAGAAAGAAAGAGAGCGAGAGAAAGAAAGAAAAAGAAAGAAAGAATATAAGAACGAAAGAAGAAGAAGAAGAAAGAGAAAAGAATGGTAGATAGATAGATAGATAGATAGATAGATAGATAGATAGATAGATAGATAGATAGATAGATAGATAGATAGATAGATAGATAGATAGATAGATAGGGCGGGCTTAGGAAGTGGCTGCAACATGTGGAAAAACTACAGGATCTCTCCTCCCAGATTTCCTGTGGCTCTTTTTTTAGGCATTTCTGGTAACCAGGTTATGGGGTGGATTGTTTGTGGTGTAATGGGAGTATCCATTTCCCCCTCATTCTGCAGCATAAATACACCTGTTACAGGGACAAGCAGAGACAATAGGTAAGAGTTCTACCCTATTATGGCAACTGCCTTGTACATTTAGAAGTCATGCCCTGAGAACTTTATTTTTTGTATCTGGATGTACAGTATGAATTTCAGAGTCTTGCAGCTTGTAGGATAATTGTAAACCTAACAAAAACATCAGGAGCTTCCTCTTAGATTTTAATTTGGCAAGTGGATAATAACTTGCTTTGAAAAAAACAGATGAGAAAACTGTCTCACTCTGTAATCTTTTGCAAAAAATTACTAAGATTCAGTGAGATGTTTGTGTGCCTATAGAGACATTACTCCTGCTTAGGCGTACAAAAGCAGCCCAAAAAAATGTGTTTCTTGTAGAAATAACTGCAGACACCAGTCTAATCTGACTTAGTTGTTCCTACCTAAATGGGCAATTAAAAAATATTTTTTAAGAAAGCAGCAAAATTAATGTGCAAAGTAGTGTATGATGAAAGAGCATTAAACAATCAAAAATTCAGTTCAACTTTGTTGTGAGTTAACATGAAACAGAACATGCAAATAATTACTTCTATCTTTTTTTGCTGTTGGCATGCTGTAGTTCACTACTGGCATCCTCTGTGAGACAAACTTCACATCTGAGTCTAGAAAACCACGGAAAGACCAGCATCTTTCACTTTTCAAATGACGTGAGTTACACAAGACTCATGATTATCCAAAGGTCACAGGACAAGATCTCTTCCTTCAACAAAGAGGCTTCTATGTTCTGCTCTGGTGAAGCAGCTGTTGACTCAGATTTCAGTTTATTCAGACACAATATGTGCTCTAGACAGATTCTCAGGCTACATAAATTAGTGTCTCAACTTGTTATCATTTTCCCCCATCATTTTTTCGTTCCTATTGTCTTCTTTATAAAATTAAATCCATTGTGTTCAACCACAAGTGTCTGCTGCAATACAGATAAGATCTGTTCTCAGTTTAGTGCTGTTACAAACCTTTTCCAGAACTGCTTGGTTCACACAGGGGGATTTTCTTTCCCCTAGCTCAGTAAACTGAATTGACTAATATATTTTGCTGACAGCCTGCAAGGCATTGGGAGCTGAAGGTTTTAACCTGAAAAGTGCAAGGTGCTCTCTCCAACCCACATTTATCCATGAACTTCTGACACTGCATTACAGCTGTAACAAGGCAGCAGTTCAGACAGAATTTCCCTCCCCTCAGTAAAGTTACCTTTAAGATCCAAATCCTCAATAAATCAAAGTGATTGATTTTACACATGAACATCAACAGCCTCAAAACCAGCAGCAGCAATAGCTCCCTATAGGCATGTACCACACCTCACAATGACTGACACGCTCTGAACCCTCACAGGGTCTGAGAGACAGACTTGACTGTCTCTTGTAATTCTGTGTTCTCAATGAGTTCCAATGACATCCAGCTGGCCACTGCAAGGCACAAATCACTGAACCAGTATTAAACTTCTCGAAAATGTTTATTTTTAACAGATTTAAAGTTTTGAGGTTGGTCTTAGCTCTTTGCCCTTGCCGGAGTGTGTAGAGAAGGGGCTGGTAAACTGCTGCATGACAATCTGCTTCTGAGCTCCTGCATCAGTCCAGAGCAGGAAACAAAGCTGGGTGCCAAGGTGGCCATAGTCACGGGAAGAAAAGAGACAGAAGCCAGAGAAGCAGTCGAGAAGGTGGGCTAGTATTTAAAAGAGCATTTTAGCTCTGAACAAGTGGGAGGAGTGGGAAGAGTGGGAAGAGTGGGAGGGTTTCACACCTGGTTTTTGAGAAGCACTTCCAGGCAGGCCTTTTGCTCCAGCATGAGAAGTAAGACTGAAATCAGATCCTGTGAGCAAACTGCAGCCTTTCCATCCTGCTGGAGTTTCTTGCTGTATGCTGAACCCAGAGCTCCTCCTGGAGGTCCACAGAGTCCCGGCTCTGCTGCTGATGGAGCTCACCACTGCTGCTGGGCAGCAGAGCAGCTACACCAGGCACTCCAACACCCCATACAGACAATAGGTAGGTATAGGGTAATACAACAACCCTACACATGCCTATACACCTGCAGTCCCAGCTGAGCTTAGTTTGTTCAGCAGCTGCACCAAGGTCCCTTTAGTAAGCTGAGTACAAAAGTAAAGCTAAGATATCTGGATGTATTTAAAAATTAAATGTATCTGAACACTCACTTTACTCCTAAACTGAAAGTTTAATTTTTTGAAGAAAAGGTGCTAAACTCAGGGTAGAGTTGGGGTGTCCATGTAAATCCTGTTTGAGCTCACAAAAACACTCCTTACCCCATAAGACTCATAAGGTGAATGCTGATGTCACAGCAGTGGGAATGGGAGGTATTGACATTTATCACCTCCATGGGAGCAGACCAGCAGCTCAGACAATTGGCCTACCACCTATTTGATTAAATTTAGCTCAAATCACAGATCCTCAACTTGCCTTTCAATCCAAGGAGAACTGGGTGCCTGCCCTTTGAGAAAACCAGCTGAGGGGTGCTACACTGCCCTGTTGCCCTAAAAACAGCCTGGGTAGCAGTGGCTGCTGAGAAAGCACAGGCTGTAAGGGGCTGTGTGAGTGTCAAGCCCAAACTCCTCAAGATGGCATTTGCCCAAAGTTTGTCTTGGTAAAGAACAATTTGACAATCAACTGTAGTAAACAGCAACCAGGGAATTATCAGAAGACTTCAAGGAGGTGAAAAGTCAGCAGGGGGAAAGTCAGCTAGCATACATAACAAGCAAAACACAAAACCTCAATTCAGTGTGCAAGAGAGGAGGGGAGCAGAGGAGCAGAGGAGCCCAACACAGTCATCTTAGGTTTGCAAGGTTGTTCAGAAATTTCTAGGCACATATTTCATAACTATATAATCTAGTTTTATCTGCAGATATTGATACTAAGAGTATAGTTCAGTGGTGGCCAGGTAATGACATGCTGATAACAAAACAAACCATTTAAACTATGACCAAAGTCACATTACCCTGTTATAATTTTCCTACAGTATACACCTGACTCAACAGTGCTATGAAGGTGGGTCTTGGCACAGTCTCTGCAACGAGGACAGATGTGAGAAAATATGACAGCTACATGAGATTATACTACTTGTAATTCTTAAGATGTGCTGCTAAATAATTTTTGAGACTAAATTTTTCTCTTTATGTTTCTAAAAATACAACATAATTAAAATAATATAAGCTCTACATCATGAAAGACAGTGAGATTTTCTAAATATTCTCCCTGCACACCCATCCTGTTCTTCCACCCCCCACAGTAGTGCTTGTACCACAGCAGTTCCTTGGCATTTTGTGACAAAGCCCTTAGGATTTACAAAGAGGAAAAGAGAAGCTGCCCAAACAATTGAAACCTTTCCACACCAGATAATGAACGGTGGTCCTAAATCCCTGCTCCAGCATTTCATACATACATGTTAATATAGGTGTGTGTATCTAAAAGGTGAGACACTACAGGTGCCTATCATTTTTTTTTTCTTTTTAATTTTTAAAAGACCTGGTCATTCTTCCTTTCAAAGTAAGGCCTGGAAATTGAAAAACACGTATTTCTGAAACAATGATGAGATCTTTGGATCAGATGGGAGGAGAGGGAGGTATTTTGGATATATTAAATTAAAAGAATTTTTTGCAACACAATGGTTAAGTATGAAGGAATGCGGCCCAAACATCACAGCTTACACTGGGGTGGAGTTTTTTGCTGGTTGTTTTTTAAACCAAATCAACTTCAAAGAATTCTTGAATTGTAACTGGCTGCAGAAAGATTAATAAATCAAAAAAATGTTTCAAAATATTCTTACACCCTTTAAAAGAGCACTATATCCTAATGACAGTGTAAGGAGGGTACTTACAATTTTGCCTGATAGGAAAAGAAATTTAATAAAATCATGTAACACAAACATGACACCAAAATATTTATTTACAGTGTGTATATACATACATGAATGAATTGGTTTTATTTTTTATTAATATATTTTCCCCTTTTTAAAGTTATCCAGGTTAAAAATGTCTAAGCCTGTTAGGAGAAAAAAAACAGTCTCAGAATAAATAAGAAACAAGAAAGGAAATCAGTTATAGTACACCATCTGCTGCCACAGTCCTCCTGTAAAATATATTCCAGTTAATAGGGTACATTTACAATAACACATTGACACTATTCAGTCTCAACTGCTTCCATACTAAACAAATACCATCTTGGCATGAAGAGAGGCATATGTTCAAAAAAGAAAGAGCCATTTATCCCACTGTTATCTGAATTTACACAGGAAAGAGCCACTCCCTCAGATGAATTAAATCCCTACAACCCCTTTGCCCTTGAAGAAAACTGGTGTCCCAATAAATACGGCAACAAACAGTCCAGTTATGGAGGTCTGCAGTGTATTTTGGTTTCTGTACATCACTACAGTGTTTCTGAGTACAATTTCACCAACCTCACTTCCTGGCCTGTGAATTGCTACGTGAGTCTGTTTTTCAGGATCGCCAGCTACTACATATAAGCTTCCAGAGCAGCTCACCTGACTATCCAGTTTCATTTCTTCACCTTTCAAAAATTTTGGTTTTAAAGTGCTTGGTCTGAGATTAATAAGCTGAACACACCTGAAGCTTCTTCAGGATCAACACTTGCTGGATGTCAGCAGTCAAATGCTGGTTTGCAAAGATCTTCTCTACAGGATTTTTTTTGTCTCCAGTGAGAGGTGTTCACATGGAAAGTTCTTATTCAAAAACAGCACATTTTCCAAAGCAGACTGAATGTCACTTAAGTTTCAAAATGGAAGCTTAGAGACCCATTAGGTTATAGAGCACTTCAAATATGCCAAGTGCTGTGTAAGAGCCAAGCATTGTTAAAAGTACTAATTCAACCAAGAGCTTTCTAAACCAACTATGGGACTATGTTGGCATGGCCTCATATTTAGAAATACCAGCAGTGTCCACAAGCACACTACCAGCCTTGCATGGTCACGCACCCAGTGTGTGCTAATATGTTCTGCACTCCATTCAGAAACCTGCCTTTGAAATAACTTAGAATATTTGCTATTTAAGTAAATATTCCTGCTTTCAGCTAGCATCTCATGCTGAATTTCAGCAAGGATTAAAACCAAGTAGCATTTTGTTAATATTTGATTGAGAGTTCAACTCCTTGAGAGTTCAAAATGTATTTATAAATTTAAAGTTCTTCCTTTTTTATTTGTGTTTATTCTGTATTTAAAACAAAAATTAAATAATTCCAGACTTCCTCTACTCTCAACAAAATGGGACAATTTTCTTGGTACCTCCAAATTTTAGGACAGAATTAACACAGCCAGTTTTTTCCAGTAAGAAAATTATCCAAAGTGGCAAGGCTTGATTCAGCTCTCATATAGATACAATCCAAAAGCAGTTTCTCCACAGGGAATGAAAGTTCTGAAAAAGTCAATCTCTCCTCCACAGGGTTTATACATTTTGGGTTTCATCCACGGGGCTTAACTTGAAAGGCTCTGAGCAGGCCATGTCTAGAAACACATATTTGCTTATACTTAACCTAAAATCCACTAAGCTGAAGTCTATTGAAGCCTGCTGAAGCTGAACACCCAGCAAATCCCAGGCTAAACCCTGCAGGAGAAGGGGTCAGTCTTATGTTGCTGAAGATCTATGGAAACCAAGTCCATCACTATTCCCCAGGTGGTTCAGTCATCATTAAATTTAAATTCATTTAAAAACAAGAAACCTAGATCAAGGACTCTGCTTCCTACACCCCTAGGAATTCCACAGTGTTTTACTATTTCCTTGTGATTAACAGCAGGCTATTAGTATAAAGCTTAAGACTTATTTAACACATTGTTAGTACAAAGCAGCCTACTTAATTTTTGGGTTGTATTTGAACAGCAATTTCTCCATATATGTAGTAGTTTAGCACTCGAGAATGGTATTTGTTCCTTAGGCTAAAACGCTGTCAGTTGGACAGTAACACAGCAACTTTACAAACAACCCAGAATCATCTTTTAACCAGGGTTTCAAAAGGCACTGCAAATGCAACACACTGGTACTATTTCTATTCACAAACTGAGTAAGAGAAAAGAACCAGATGCTCAGAAATTAAAACTATTTTGAAATTGTATAATTAAAAATGTGCTGCTAATTCCTTTGATGAGGATGAGTATTATCATACAGAGTAAAGACTCATCTTAGAAAAACAAGGTAGAGGAGAAGAACACAGGAAGGTCAAATCTCTTCTGGATTTTTGACAGGATTAATGAAAATCAGTAGTGTTTGGCAGGAATGTGTAAGAGCCTAGACATTTCACTTTCCTCGATCACTGTAATTCTGTAACCTAGTCAGAAATATCCAAAATGCAATTCAAGTTGACCTATAGAAGTTTGTGGGAAATTTTGGCCAGTTGAAACAAAACAAATAACACATCCTACTTCAATAAACCTACAGAAGAGCTTCTTCTTAATAACTAGGACACCGTCAGTTGCTCCAGGCAGACTGTTGGAATCTTCATGTCCAAGTGAATAGTTATTAGTTCTTGGGCTCAAAGAACTTGCAAGTGAGGACATGTATTAAGCTGTTTTGCAAATATTCAAATAGTCTGAACCAAATAACCCTCTAGTTATAGGGCCCTGATGACTTACTTAACTTTCTCATTTCAAAAATCAATCCAGCTTTGAGCATAAGTGAGGCACACAGGCTTTACAAACCAACAGATACAGTAAGATAATACTTATTAGAAACTGATACTAAAAATAAAACAAATCTCTTGATAAGGCTGATAAAAAAAAATGCCTGAAGGTTTAGGCAACTACTCAATTCTTTTGTTTGCTGGTTTTTAAGCTAGTTTGTAATATGGCAGTAACAACAGTCTCAGCAAGATGTGCCATAAAAAACCCCAGCTTGCATGGAATGCAAGCACACTAAATCAGTGTGATTATAAAACATCAGTACAGCTCTTTACATTCTGCACTATAATGTTTGGTGTTACAATAAGACAGTGCTCTTATGAAGCCCAGGCAGCCAGTTTCTTCATTTCATCCTCATCCTCTGCTTTTTTCCTGGTTGATGCTGCAGATAAAGAGACAATAACCATTACCTCATGTAACTGTCAGAACCATTCTATCTGTTAGCATGAAGACTTGGATAGTGCTTTTCCATTTGAAGATCTCAGACCAATTTACTGAGTAGTAAGCTGAACATGAGTAATGCAGGAATGAAGCTCGTAAGAGATGTGACTATTTTGCCCCATCATTATTTCCTACAGAACCCTAAAGTTCACAATATAGGCCTGACATCATTCCTACTGAAAGACTCACACGGAAAAAGCATTAAATTTCTAAAGGTTGAAAAGGTTAAAGCCAGAAAAGGCCCATAAGAATGCTGTCGGTTCTCTCACCAACATGTAAATGAGCAAAAATTACCTATCCTGGCCAGCTGCACATCCTGCTACCTTTCCAAATATTGCTGAGAGGTTCTGCACATGCAAGTCTCTGAATGAACTCACCCCATTTTTATAGGTGGTTTAATTTATTAAAGAGAGAAGGACATTCCTGAGCTTGCTTTGCTCAGGTGACATCAGTTAACTGCTGTGTTCACAGCAACAGCAACTCCCAACTCTATCAGGTCACACACACTCACTTTGTACACTAATCTCCTATCACACATCATCTGCATTCACTAAACTGAAACCTCACCCAAACTGTCTTCATTTGCTGACCTGCAAACTAGATGCCCAAGAGCCCAGGTTCAACCTCAGGCTGCCTCCTCCATCTGTGGGCTGTGCATGTCAGGACTGGCATCTCTCCAGCCACCAGAGGAACACTGCTACCGGGTCCCACCCCTGCATGTACACCTTCAGAGCAGCCAGCTGGCTCCCGCCTGAGGCAGCACAGGGACAAGAACCTCTCTTGAGGGGAACTGCAACCACCACCTTCAGGAACTAAGGGTGGGGGACCATAGGTTCAGTGCCTATTCTGCAAGTGTCACAAGTTCACCTTGTGACTGGGGAAGGTCACCATGCCTCGCTCCATTCCTATTTCCTCATCTTCAAAATTAGGAGGGAGATGTGCATCTCCAATCAGAAGCACTACAGATCCATCAACTGGTCTGACTTTGCTGTTGCTGTGTAACAGTAAGCAGAGAGTTTCAGATAGTTTTATATAACTGCACCAGCTCATCTTGCCTGAAGCAGCCATACAGATGGGTGAAGTAGAAAATTAAAATAGTGAGAAGCACATGGAGATGGTCTGGGTTTAATAAAATCTCAACTGGCACAGCTGGATATGGATCTGGAAGACAATATATAAACAAATCATAAATGGCCAGACTGAATTTTCACTGTTTTCCAAAATCCTTTTTTTTTTTACTAGCTGTTCTGCAATTGGGTTCAGTAGATGAGGCACAGTTTCAGCTTGAACATTTTACACTGCTTCTCAGGATTTAAGTGTCATCTCCCAAAACACATACCATAGTATATGAGTTGAGCTGCTCTAGGTAACCTGTTCTGCAGCAGAAACCATAAACAACCTGTGTCACGTGTTATCATCAAGTATTTATATTCTTTTACTAATGTCAGTACACAGCAAGTCTTTCAACTGACAGTGAGAAGTGTAGTAAAAGTTGACTGCCTCTGTCTGAATTCAAAATGAACAGGATGGAACTATAGAAAAATAAAAGTACAACTTAATACCAGTAATAAGCCTGTTCAGCAGAAAGAAAGCAAAGGAATGAAAATATGTCTCTAAATATGTACTTCCCGATGCCTCCTTCATGTCTAATTAAAATAGCAGTGGAAAATATCAAACCACTACCCTGCAAAGCTGGATCTTTATGACGTAAACATTTGGAATCTAGGTCAGACTCTAATTGAAAGAGACTAAGGATTTAATTGCCAAGAAAAACGGGGAAAAAAGGAAAAAAAAGATCATTGCTCAATGATATTACTTGATCTTACTACATTTTAGTAGGAGATTCATCAGTATTTATGCAAGGTCAAGTTCCCTGAGTTTGTCAGCCCAAATCTACAGAGAATTTGGTCCTAATGCTTTCACAGAGCAAAACAGAATCCTACTCTGCTTTTTCTGTTAAGCAGATACAAAAATAAGAAAAGGAGTTTATAACATTTTAAAAGTTATAACAGTTAAATGCGGATCTGAAATCCTTTTTTCCTCTCCCCTTTTTCACAGCATGGTTTAATCATGAGAAATGTAAATTGGCAAGCAGTCATTTTACCAGGGTGAGAAGGCAGTGATGTGGACGGAACACTTGGCAACCTGACATCTCTCATTCCCTTGTTCAGTTCTTCTTGCTCCAGTTCTTCTAATTCTGCCATCAACTCATCCTAAATTCAAGGAAAACATTATTTACAAATACTGACAGTGATCACATGCAAGGACACATTTAACTGCCATGAAGTAAAGTGAAAAAACAGTTTACACCTGGAAGGACATAGCAAGAAACAGCATATTAAAAGTGTAATTTTTACTAAGTATGGGCAATTACATAAACTTAACTGAACATTGAAAACAGGACAATGAAAGTTAGAAACAGGACAAGGAATAAAATTAGAAACAAAACTAACAGCAGTACAATACATGCCAAAATGGCAAATACAGGAGTAAAAAGACTCTCTGCTGTCCTCAGGTTTGTTCCAAATCTAAAACCTGTATTCTTCAATGGGTTCTAATTTTAAAGTGCTATTTCTCCCGTTTTAAAAGGCAAACACCTTCCACTGGTTATAAGGCAGACTGTCATTAAACATTATGCTTCAGCCCTATCATGTAAGTTCAGGATATGTGATTTCAAAGCAGCACTGGAATCAAAACTGTCCTCCTGGGTCCTGTTGTTCACTGTTGAAGCACACAGCACTCATGGGCTTTTAGGTACAGAGGCTGATTTGGACAGATGATCTAATCCGCTCATACAATGCTAAAACTAAAAAGGCTGTACGCTTTTTAAAAAAGCAAGGAACTTATTCCTCGGCTGAAGTTTCCCAAAGAAAGGAAGCTAAATGTTACATATTTGTAGAGAAATGGACCTTTGCCACATTGATAAAATGGTTTAAAAGAAACAATGGGCAAAAACAACTGAAGAGGGGTGGGGGAAGTGTCAAAAAAGTAGTAAAGTAGAAGCTATTACGTACAGAAATGGGCTTTGCCTACACATTTATACTTTGTTTATCACCAAAGTAGAAGTTAATATGATAGTTGCATAGTCACCACAGGACTTTACACCCTGGATTTACTTTCTCGTGGTTTACAATTTAAGGCAAACATACACTGTGCCAACCCAGGGAGAAGGAACTCTTATGTTTCTGTGCCTGTCTGGAGCAGGAGAAATCACATGTTCCCATGGTCTCCTTACAGCCACAGCACACACGTGAAGAGAAAATGCATCCAAGTGAACGCAAAAAACATACTTTAAAAAAAAATTAAATAGTTTTCTTCAACACAAACCACCTTATACGCCAGCAATTAAATCATTTATTCTAGCACTCTTAAGCTGCAGTAGCCTGCAAACCAGGTTTCCCAGTTACTGCCAAGTGCTGTAAGTATTAGCAACAATGCTCCAAGTGACAGGGGTTTATTTCCCAAACAGGAACAATGCACATCAGCTTCAGCTGGCATTCCTTAGGAACTTCCAGGTCAATCTACAACATGCTTACTAAGCCTAGACTACAAAAAGTTAAGCACTGTTGAAAAGTAAGACACAGTACAGCTGTTTGGGGTGGCAGGGTGTTTTTCAATTGTTTGAAACTCAGGCCAAATCCCATTCCTTGTGCCAGTAATGACTAAATGTTTCTTGGAATGTCTATTTACAGTCAAAGTGGAAATACAGGAAAGCAGGTAATGGGAACAAAATATAAAAAATCATTCTTATTTTCAAAAAATTAGAACTGTGAATGAAACTTCCTCCTAATCAAGCAAACATGTGTGATACAGCATTTATATTTTTCTTTGTTATCCATTTGGGTACATAGGAACAAATTAGTTTGGAATAGAGTTAATGGTTTGAATATTCAGGACATTCTTCAAATGATTCTTAGTGCTTGGCCATTTTGAAACAAAATTGAAAAACAAAATGAAACTGGTTGTGATATTGAGCTTGTTACCCATTTCTGCATTCCACAGATTACAAGAATTTTAAGTAACCTTGACCCTTGAGTCCTCAACCATGGTTGGATCAGAAATAAGTTTTATCCTGTTTAGATGTACAAAATCAAATCTGAGGCACTGGATGAAAGCTACTGCAACAAATTTTGAGAAGGTTCTAAATGCCTTGTGGGGGTTTCAGAAGAAAAGAACTTTAGAATGAAACCTTATTGCCTCCAACAGGTGTTACTTCTACCTATCAGATCTACTTCTGTGGTCTGGACAACAAGGAAAGGACCTGCATCTCCAAGCACCAAAAATGACCTTAAAAAAATGGTCCAAATATTCAGAATTATAAACAGCAGCTTGTCCATGACATAGGGAGATACACTTAAGTCAAATGGATGTCTATTTGGAGAAACAAAAAATTACATGTTTCAGTGTCCACTTGGAGCAGTACAAATTACCTGTTCAAGTGACCTTCTTCTGAGGCTCAAATGAGAACAGTAACTACAGGAGTGCAGTTAAAAATGCTTTTCTTAAAATTTATACAAAAATTAAAATAATTTTTATATTTTTACATTTAAAGATTTTAATTTAGTAGATTATATATTTTATATATAATAGCTTTATTTAAATTTTATATTTATACTAAAATTATACAATTGTCCTAGATACAGTAAGCTAGAGCCATGGAATTTCACATCCACACTTCTTGAGAAACAAACCACTGCACAGCAAAATAGCTATGGAGTTAAAACTCACAGGCCTGAAGTACTAACCTCATCAAACTCATCACCAAAGGCAGCTCGGTTTGAGATAGCGTCTGAAATTTCCTGGGCAACATCTTGCTGTTCAGTGATATCTTGCATCAAATCATCGATTTTGTTCAAATCCCTGGCAAGGTAGTATGGAAACATTTTTTTACAGATATATCATACAAATCCTACAGAACACACTCACTTGAACAGACCCTATTTTCTTTTTAGGCCCATGACTCTATAAACAGCAGAATTCACAGGGAATAATTTTCCTCACCTACACCCAGTCCAGCTACTTCCATGCTGGGATTATAACAAAAGTCAAACTGCAGCAGAGTGTGTCTCTCCTTCTCTGTGCTCCTCATACCTCTGCCAGCCAGTCACAGTCTATGGGCACATCCCCAAGGTCAGCATCTTTACAGACCTTTTGGTACTTAAAGGGGGTTTATAAGAACAATGGGGATAAACATTTACATGGCTTGTTATGCAGGGCAGAGGGTAACAGCTTTGATTCAAAAGAGGCTCAATTTAGATTTGATTCAAGGAAGAAGTTTTTTACAATGAGGGTGGTGAAGAACCAACACAGGTTGCTCAGAAATGGTGGATGTCCCATCACGAGAGACATACCAGATCAATTTGGATGGACTCTGAGCAACCTAATCTAGTTGAAGATGTTCCCATTCACTGCAGGGTGTTGTGACAGGATTATCTTTAAAAGCCCCTTTGAACCTAAACTATTCTATGACTTTATGATCTTTTTTGATGTTAAGTTTTCACTAGAACTGGGGGGAACTCAACAGAATTGTACCCCATTTAAAGGTTTCCCCTTATTGTTAACTTCATTATTGTTTCAGTTCCTGTTTATTTCCCTCAGAACAAGCCTTCTGATTTAACTCTGTTTATTCAGGCAGAAAAACACCCCTTGAAACAATATAGGACATATTAAAAAAAAAAAAAAAGGTAATTTTTTTTTATTGGGGGCAAGGGGGTGGATCTAATTAGTAGTTTGAACTCCACAGTCCCGCTTATGGATTCTGAGGAAAAGAGTCCACCTAGTTTCCATGACAAGATTTTCTTCCAGACAAACCAAGGGCAGAGGCCACCCTCCACTGCCAAGACAGACTTAAGAAAACAGATCTCACTAGTTAAGTGAACTTCCTTCTAGATTTATTGCTAGGAAATTATGTTTTCTGCCAAACATAACAGTATAGCACTAATAGCATTCCTGACATTCCATGCCCGAACCAAAAATTAAGTCAAAACCATCTAACTTAATACAACAGCCTGTAGTGATGGAATAATTTGAAAGTGATTAGTAAGTTCAACTTGGAACCTACTAGAAAACACTTACATATTTTCATGTACTTTTTTCATAGCTTGTGCAGCATAACCCATATTCTTGAGCACTTCTGTGTTGGTGTGGGAATTTTCCAATGCCTCTCTCTGGAACTCAATGGTCGAAAGTGTCCCATCAATTTGATTCAACTGTTTCTCATATCTCTTTTTTCTCTTCAGCGCTTGTAAGGCAGCTGGAATGGGAAGAGGCAAAGGGCACTGTGTGTTTTTATAGCAAATGAAAGGACAAGTAGTTCAGCACCAAACTGACCTGCAGAATTTTTAATTCTCACCCTCCTACCTTACTATGAGGGAGACAAACTTTGACCACACCAGGTCGGCAGCCTGTTAATCAGCACCAGGCTGTTGCATGAACATGCTGGGAAGCCTCTTTTAGATTAACTCCTTTTAGCGCCACAAGGAAAAGCAGCTTCTTCCTCCACTGTGGGAGATCTTGAACTCCATCCTGTGCGCACAAGCAAAGCAGGGAAGATGGGAAGGGAAAAGAAAAACATCAGAGAGAAGTCAGAAGGGAGGGAACAGAAGAGAGAAGAAAAGAATAAGCTGCGAAATATAAGTAAAACCTAAGGAAGACAGTGTAAAGAAGATCTGTCATGATAACCACAACTCCACCAACGGCACTTTCTAAATTTTGTCTCATCAGCAATGACTGTGAAGTGCAATGGAAGGCCCAAACAGCCCAGCCAGGCAGATGGGTTAGATCACAGGAGGATTTGGATTTCTTCAGCTTTTAACTCATCTATTTCTTACAATCACTTAGGAACGTGATCTTTAAACCTTAGAATTTCAAAACATAAAGAACATTGTAGACACAGGCACAGTCAAATCCAGCTGCACCCCATTATCTCTGTAAATTGTCAAGATTAGTCTTTTATATTCATGAAGTTATGAGCAACGTATTCTGCCCAGAGTAAATCATTACCAGAATAAATGCACGTGACAAGCATGAGGAGAAAATAACTTTCTCTCGGCCTCAGGGTGTGGAACACACACAATTTTGCCACAAGCATTTCCTGATGACAGTTCTTTCCAAGCTACACATGTGCCAGGCAAAAAAAACCCCACCAAACAAAACCAAGACACTGAGTTAACCCATTGTTTGGTTTCTTTCAGTGCTCTTAGCATCCCCATTGCTTCCCTTGTCACTTGCGTTTAATTTTTAAAACAGATTTGGAGCCTGCAAGCCTCTGCACCCCTGCAGCCCCCTAAACTCAATCAAAAGCAGCAGCTACTGTTGCAATCCTGTTAAAATTGCCCATGGGATATAACACTGAACCTTGACACTGGGATACACAACTTATTAAATGAAATAAGGATTCCCCCAAGGAGCTCACAAAGATTTATGGTGTGTAACAGCACTCTACAAAAATTAATGCTTTGCTGACAAATGCTTGAATCAACATGATCAAAATTGCTCATCACGAGCTGCACAAGAACAGGCATTCATACAGGGTAAGATGCCTTCCACCACTTGCAGTGAGATGTTTCAGGACAGCAAACCACAATGCCAAGAGATTATTCATGGCATTCAAATCCAAGACTTTCCCAGGTTTTGGGGCATGGTTCAAAGATCATGCATATTCTGAAGAATTTGCACAAACATCACAGATGATGTCAGGCACACGGCAAATGTAAGAATTGTAAAATTCTCACTGGCAATTCTAAAATACTTAATTTTGATTTAACCCCAAACAATCTTCACCTATTTATTATTTCCCTACTTACTTATGCTTAGTATTGGTAGTGTTAAGACACCAGCCACTTCCTTTCTTAGCTTCATTGATCAAATGTGATCCTGGATTCTTAGGTTAGGAAGCTGGAGGTCCCAGACAAATGTTAACAGTATGAAACTGTTCCTAACACCCCCTGGGCCGGAGAGGACTCTCAGGCCCTGCAAACTGAGGAACACTGATGAGCTGATGCAGAAAGACTTCAGCTGGAACAAGCATTTACCATGGGGCAGTCTTTCTAGTCAGTCTTCTTCAGAATAAGACTCTGCAATGCTGCTGTTATTATGGGCTGCTTACAGAGAAAATGGATTTCCTCAGTTACACACAGAGCAATTGTTTTCAAAATCCTGAAGATCATTTAATTAAACCACACCCAAACCAAGAAAACACAGAAGCTAAACTCTCTGACTTCAGCTATTCATAAACAGCTTTTCCTAATTATTGTGGTAAAACATGTTATCTTCCTTCTCTTTAGTTTCACCAGTGACTTAGAGAATGAAGCACTTCATAGGAAATAAATTCATACTCTTTCCTTACCAACCAAAGCATTGTAAATTCCCACACCATATAATTTTCCTGATTTGTGTTAAATGAATGTCCTTTATTGCAGAGTATTTTGCTACAGTAGCTCCTATTACTAATTTATGAGAATTTTCTTGTTATTTGAAATCTATTTTTGTGTTTTATAAAGCACCTAGAACTTTTTGTGCTTTTTTACGGCATATTACCAGCATTTAAATTTGTGTGCAAGTCTTACAGCATCGAAATGCTTCTGCTTTATAATGCTACCACATTCTAATTACCAAACTAGAGAAGAATGTATCTATTAAAATATAATGAAATTGATAAGAAAACACAAACTCACTCCACTGAAAGTCTAAGACTGGCACTGAAAAATGATGCTCCCCATTCCAAAGACCTCAAAGAAGGAAGACAGCATGGGGAGGATGAGTTGAGCAGAGGTAGAGTCTGAGAAAGCAAGTGTAATTAACACCAATTCATTTAGGAAGAGGTGGAGGGCTTCTCCAGGAAAAAAAAACACAAAAGCTATCTCATACACTTTTTCTTTTGTGCTCCAAAGAAGCCAATTCAATTCCTGAATTTTATAATGGTTAAGAATTGGCTGGGCTTTAGCACATTTCCTGCACTCCTGAGTCTGGTAAGCAGGATACAGCTCATAGATTAGGAACCACTGCTTTTAATATGAGTTTTTATTTTATAGCCAAGGTGTCTGGAACAAAAGAAGACTATGATGTCAGTTCAAGTTTGCATATTAATGAACTCTTTTTATTAACACACAGAAGGGCGCTTTTCCAATACCGTTACAATGCCAATGCTTTATTGAGGAAGCAGAAATGGCCAGCTGGGCAATAAGAATCCTGGTCACACTGAATATCCAGATTTCAAAAGATAAAACAGAAGAAATGACATAGGAAGAGTTGTGTCACCCTTCTCATGGTTTCATGACAGATGAGATTGAAAAGCAACAGTGCCATAATGCCACCTCTACCTGTCCAACCCACCGCCAACACCCATCAGTACAGAAAGCACCAACAATCTCATCATCTTCTGAAGCAGAAATTAAATAATTGTCTAATAATCCTTATAATTCCCATGAGGAAACTACTGAAGTTGGAAAGGAGAGTTTCTTCTGAAGATGTAAGTCCTCTGTGAAAATATCAGGTCTCATTTTTGGATACAGTTCACAAACCTCCACCTCAGGCCTGCAAGGGATTCATTGACTGCAGCTTCTGATCTCTCTCACTCCAGGGACAACTGAAGGCAATGCTGCTGAGGCCATAAAGATCATAGGACCCTAATTAGGCTCATTATCAGCACTCATAGTCCTTAAAGTCTCGTAGAAGAAGCCACATGCAGTTACAACTAAGGAGCTAAATCAACAACAATAATGAACTGGACCAGTTGTAAGTATTCCAGTTGAAATGTGATCGTGAAAGTCAAAGAACAATCACTGTAACTCACAGAGCAAAAACACACCAAAGGCTTTATGTCCCTGCCAGAAACCCTCACTCCTGTACCTGTACCACAGCCTGCCATAGGCATGCCTGTCCTGTCCATCATAACACACAGCTACCACATCATTGTTTGGCTTCCACAGCCTCCTGGTTACACCTAACTCACTGAAAAGGAATGCTACACAGCCACATAAGCCCTGCCCAAACATAACACACAACATATTTAGCAGCACCTACTTGTGAAACCCTCCCTGTTATTCCCACTGTCTTCATAGGTTTTGCCCTCAGTTGCACTATGTGGTTCTTTATGGTTAAGATTTAATCCTATTCTGGATGACTTAACTACATTCTTTTTACTAAGTTGGGGTTTTTTTTATATTTTTAGGATCTGTGAAAGACACCAGGCTGAAACAACACACATTCCTGTGTATGCTATTTTTGCAATTACAGCACGCTTCAGAAAATACATTTCCTTTTAAACAAAATTCTCAAATATTCAGTATCACTTCCTGTTCTTTAAATTTTCTTCTATGTCCTTCAAAATAATGGAGAAGAAAAGCCAATATGTAGATGGAGTTGGCAGTATACACTGGCTGAAACTGAGAAACCCCCAGAAAGTACAGCAAGAGATTAAAAAAAGAGTTTGTTCCTGGAAGGGAGAGACATTAGAAGCCGGTGCTAACTGTGAAAAAAATATTGCTTCTCATGACATAATCTCTTCAGGAGGAATTTCAGCAAACAAAAAACCCTGAAGTGGTCTAGCTACAATCAGATATTAATGGGGAATGCTGGAAATGTATCAACTCAAAAGCATAGCTAATTTCAGATTAGGTACAGGAACTGCAGAGATACTTCATAAGGGAAAAGCCAGGAGTATTTCAGTGATGTTTCACATCTATGGCATAGCTAATGCATTACAGCTTTTAGATGAAGTTATGCCTACAGGTGTCACGTGAAACACATTCAAGAGTGATATGAAGTCATGAGAAACTGCTGGTGCTTGAATCTGCTGTCTTGCGTTGGTACAACTGACTTAGACTCATGCACCTAAAGTTCAAGTGACACCATGGTAATTTGGTGCATTTTCTATCCCTAGATACATCTTGCTACAATTGCAGACAGCCCAATTTTAGTTTCCACAGTCTTCTTTACAGAAGCAATTAAGAAAAAAATATCTACATTAAGAATTAGCAGTGATGTCCCTCTGAAACATTCACTTCAACAAGGCAATGTAAATTAAAAGCTTTGTTCTCTCATTTATGTGTATGTTTACATAATGGTACAATAGATGCTGGCTAGCACAGATTTTCTCTGAGCTAAAATGCTAAATCTGAACACTAGCTAAAATGCTATCATATGTAAATCAATAGTAATTAAACTACAAAGCAATTGACATATCAACTGAAGACATATTATTGGGGATTTAAATTCACTGACTACCCTGACAAATTTAAGCACTTTGGTACAGCAAGGTTATATTTTAAACAACATATGGTTCATATTGTTTCTCCTCTGACTGTACTTAGGTTATCCTATTTAGGTTTTAGAACCTTTTTTGGCATGAATAAAACCTGCCACACTGCACTTTTGGCCCTTTACTGTTCTTAACTGTTGGTCCCTGAGCAAATGACAAAATAAAAGGCAGTTATTTTTAACCACGATCAGCTCAACACCACAGTTTGCAATACGACTCCATGAACACTTTCATAGATAAAAACCTAGAGCAATTTCATACTGAGCACTGCAGTGGAAATAACAATCTGGGAGAAAAGCTTCAGATCTCAAATGCAGCACACCTGAAGCAAAAGGCCAACACAAACCTGAAACCACCATCAGCCAGCTGAGTTAAAGAAGAAGCAGATCCATCTTTTCCCAACAAATTCTCATTCCTGTCTGTCCCTCACTCTCTACTTCACAGGTGCACTAAGCACTCATGTAGCTACCTGGTCAACTGTGCAAGTGGAACAAACCATACTGGGTAAAAAACATAACCCAGACAAAGAAAAACACAGTATTTTACAATATCCAGCTTTCTGAAACACACCCTTCAGGGAGTTCTACTAAGGGAAAGGAAGGGAGCAGCACAAGGGCAGGAGTGAGGCAGGAAATACTTCTTCTTTCTGCAAATGTACCAGTTTACAATTCAAGTTTGGGATTAAGTCCCAGAGCAGTGTGTCTGGATTTAACCAGGAATTGCTACAGTCACAGGAATCAACCTGTTTTCTTGCACCAGCCCTGTAGCTCAGCCTTTTGCACAGTGAATTCAGCCCCAGGAGCCACCTGGTCACTTTGTCCCATAGCAAATTAGCTTCCAGCTGGATCACCTTCCTGAGCTAGCTCACTGTGACAGTACAGAGGCGCCAGTACCTGGACAAGGGATCAAGAGACACTCCAGCTGAAGTCAGGGGAGAAGAAAGTGTGGGACTGGGACAACTCTGACAGCTCCCATCCTCCTGAGCAGCTGGCTCAACTGACTTTACTCCCCTGACTGTGCCTTCAAATCTGTTCTATCTTGACCCACGATTCTAAATTCATTTTAGTTAAAAGTCAGTTTAGTTCAATTACCTTTGCTAACAGTTATTAAATGCTAAAGTACTACAAATACATTATAGGGCTAACCAGGACACCTCTATCACACACCTCTGCACAAGTTCAAAGATACAGGGCATTATTTTTTAAATTACTGAGACACAGAATGAGCAGGCAAAATACCTACTTTCTTGTTACATCACAAATCTTTAATTCCAAATGTTCTTCTTCTGTTTTGAAGCATTTAAATTAAAATACAGTTCAGAGTTGACAAAAAGACTGCCATGTGACTTCAGGAAGTAATTAACTTGTTTCTCTGAGGCCTGTATATCCCCAAGACACTGACTATCGCCATTTGCTTCCCAGGGATGACAACATCAGTATTCACAGGAACCAGACCTTCTGACCCCTTAGCATCCTCTCAGGTGTAGCTAATAGCATGCCAGAGCAGTAGTCACTAATGCTCTAAGCTATCGTTCTGTTTTGAGTTGCACATATACTTCTTACATGATCTGGAAAAATCATTGCATCACTTTGTTCCTCAGTTGTCAGTAATGGGGATAACGTGCATTTATTGATGAATATACAGGAGATCCGCGCATCCTTCATCTCCTCTGCCACCAGCCCAGCCAATGCTGAGCCCCCAAACAGCGATTCCCTTCCCTCGCTTAGCAGCAGTACTTTGCTCTCCATGTATCCAGCATCGACTGTGGTGAAAAGCACGAACAGGGGAATCGCACAGGAAACCACAGACAGTAAATTTGTGAGGAATAACAAATTCCCATCCCGATATATGAAGAATCCACAGTTCGTTAAACACTAATAGATTCCAAGGACCCAAAGGCACCATCCGGCCCCGCGTGCGGTGATACTTGCTCGGAGCCCACAGCCGAAGCACACTGCCCACCTGCGGAGCCCGGTGAGCCGGCCGAGCCACAGCCCCGGCGAGACCCGAGTGCCGCCCGTACCCAGGGCGCTCCAGCCCTGGGATTTCATCCCGCAGGGCTCAGCTCGCACTCACCTCGCTTGTTCTTGGTGCCGTGCTGCCGGGCTACCGCCAGCTCCCGCTCGATCCGTGTCTCCAGGTACTCCTGCTTCTTGCTGAGCATCTCCTCCGTCTCTCGCAGCCGGGCCAGCGCCTCCTGCGGCGAGGGACCCCCGCGGCCCTTGGAGCCGGCCGAGCCGCCCCCCTTAAAGAACTTGGAGATCTTGCTCATGGTGGCGATCCCGGCTCGGCACCCGCCGACGGAAAGGTCTGGCCAAGCCGGTCCTCAGGAGCCTCCCCGCCCGGCACACTCCGTGACAGCACTTCCTGAGCCCACGGGCGGCGGCGGCACCGCACCTGGCGGCGGGGCGGGCCCGGGGGCGGCCCCGCGCAGGCCGAGCTGCCGCTGCCCTCAGCCAGCGCCGGGCAGAGCGGCGGGAGGAGCCGGCGAGCTCCGCGGGGCAGCTGCACGGTCCCGGGACCGCGCTACGGGGGCGGCTGCCGAGGTTGTGCTTCCCCCCTACTTTTTTCCCGTGTCATAGAATCGCAGAATGCACAGTGGGTCATCTGGTCCAACCTCCCTGCTCATGCAGGGTCATCCTAGAGCATCCTAGAGCACATGGCACAGGATTGCATCCAGGCGGCTCAGTATCTCCACGTAAGGAGATTGCACAACCTCTGCGGGCGACCTGGTCGATTGCGTGGTGACCCACACAATCACACACTTCCTCATATTCAGGTGGAAATTCCTGTGCATCAGTTTCTGCCTCGTCCTATTGCTTGGCACCACGGAGAAGAGCCTGGCCTCAGCCTTTTGACACTCTCCCATAAGGATAGTTATAGACATTCGCCAGGCTCCCTCTCATCGCTTCTTCTCAAAGCTGAAGAGGCTCAACTCTCTCAATCTTCCCTCCGAAGGGAAATGTTCCAGTCCCTTGACAGATTTTGTAGCTTTCTTCTGGATTCTCTCCAGGAGCTCCATGTCTCTCTGTCTCTGAGAAGCCCAGAATTGGTGGCATGCCGGAGGCAGGTGTTTCGGGAGGGCATCACCCCGGCACAGGCGTGCACGCGGGTGAGGGCTGGAAAAATAACACTGAATTCTGAAGGAATGTGGTTTTTTACAAAAGTGGTGGGTGCGCCGCTAAGAAAACCTCAGTGGCACCAACAGGTTGCAGGGTGCACGAAGTGCTTCGGAAGCCGGGCTACATCCGCTCTGCCTCCCGGAACAGCCCCTGCGCAAATAGGACGATGCAAACAGGGACACAAGTAAGACACAAAACAGGCCTTTTCTTTCTCCCCTAGAAAAACCCGAGGAGCACCAGCCACGGCTCTGGGCCCAATGAAATCTGAGGCTTGGGCCGACTCGGGCTGCTCAGAGCACTTTGCCCTGAGCCCGGTAATACAACCGGTCCGCCAGCATCTCCACAGCTCGGAACCCGCGGGGTGGGCTCAGGCTCAGGCGTGGGCGTGCCCGCTCCGCCCCCGGCACCGCCCCGGCACCGCCCCGGCACCGCCCCGGCACCGCCTCCGACCCCGCCCCGGCACCGCCCCCGGCACCGCCCCCACGGCACCGCCCCTGCACCGCCAGCACCGCCCCCGTGCACCGCCTCCAACACCGCCCCGGCACGCCCCGGCACCGCCCGGCACCGCCCCGGCACCGCCCCCGGCACCGCACCGGCACCGCCCCGGCACCGCCTCCGACCCCGCCCCTGCACGCCCGCACCGCCCAGACGCACCGCCCCGGCACCAGCCCCGGCCACCGCCACTGCACCGCCCCCGGCACCGCCCGGCACAGCAACCCGGCACCGCCCCGGACCGCCCCGGCACCGCCTCGACCCGCACGGGCACGCACCGGCACCGCCCCGAACCGCCGCCACTGCACCGCCCAGCCACCGCCCCCGGCACCCGCCCCTGCCCGCCCCGGCACGCCCGGCACCGCCCCCGGACACCGCACCCGCACAGCCCCGGCACCGATCCGAACCAGCACTGCACCGCCCTGCACAGCCCCCTGCACCGCCCCGGCACCGCCCCCGGCACCGGCCCGGCACCGCCCCGGCACCGCACCGCACCCACCGGCACCGCCTCCGACCACGCCCCTGCACCGCACAGGCACACGACCCTGGCACCCCCCCCGGCCACAGCCGGCCCGACTCGGCACCCCACCGGCACCCACCGGCACCACAAACGGCAACCGCCCCCCGGCCCGGGGCCGGCCCTACGGTCTCGGCCCAGCGCGGCAACCGTCCCGGGGCGGTCCCTCCGGTCCCTCGGAGTCCCTCCGGCCCCTCAGGCACGCGGGCCCAGCCCGACCCGCCGCTTCTCATGCCTCTGTTACTGCGGACATGGCGGAGCTGGAGGGGGGCAGCCCTGTTGGAGTGCCCGACTGCCGCCAGCTCCCCCCCGGTAGGGAGACCGCGGGCGGTCACAGGCGGAGACGGGGATGTGGGCCGGGCACGGTGCGGGGGGTGGCGGTGCGTTTTGCCCCACCGCTCGGGGAGTCTCTGTGCTGCTGCAGCCCTGCATGGTCTAGGCCAGCGCCTTACCTAGGAGTGTGTCACTAGGGGTTAAATAGCCCGCCTGCCACTTCTCACAATTTGCTTGCCGTCCAGTGAGCTCAGGAGGGAGATGACTGGAAAGGTAACCTTCGAAGAGCAGACCGAACGCCTGTAACGAAAGCTACTGAAGGACCACTGAGAGATGCCGTGACTCGAGCTGCTGGTCCCGTTGTTTGGTGGTCTGTCAGCATAAAATCCGAGGAATGGAGAAGCGAGCCGTGAGGCTGGACCGGATTTGCTGGCATTAAGAGGTGGTGGAGGTTGGCGACAGTGAAGTGATTTTATCTGTAAGAATTATGTGATAGGCAGGGGATGTTGTTCAGAGGGTAAGAAGTGTGTGCAGATTTCATCACCAAGGGACAGTGGATTGATGTGAAGAAGAGCAGGAGTCTTAGATGTAAGTGGAGGAGATCTATTCCCTTCAAAAGCGCCAGCATTCTCCTCCCGTGGCAGCCCATAAAAAAAACACCCAGTAAATGCACGTCAGTAATGTATTCTGAAGGTCTGGCAAATCAATCAGTTTTACCTAAGTGTAATTTGTGGTAGCATAGTTCAAGGTCACAGTTTGATATTGAAAAAAAATTTTGGAATGTAAAGCCTACTTCAACTTCTGGCGTATCTAAGTAGAATTACCTGCTCCTCTGTGTTCTGCAATACTACTAGGTTCCTCCCCACCTCCCTTAGCTAAAGGCGCTGCATTGCTCAGTCTTTCCACACCACCTGTGATGTTGGTAAGCCCCTACTGGGACATCCTCTCCTTCTCCCCCCTTTTTTTACCTTTCCACACTCACCCTTTTTCGACTCTCCTTTCTTTTGCTGGTTTTGTAGTCTCTTTTGGTACTGTTCCTTTATCCACATCCTGTCGTCCCACGCCGAATTAGGGTTTCTTCTTCCCAAGGTTCGTTTTCATCTAGCTCCTCACTCCCCTTTCTCTTTTTTCCGGACTCTTTAACCACCAGCCTGGACCCCCCCTGCATTTTATTGAA